>JAIGNY010001753.1:537500-770000 GCA_020152595.1 Chiridota heheva | reverse complement strand
AAGGGCACCTCTTCCAGTGGAAAAAGGGCACTTCTTCCAGTGGAAAAAGGGCACTTCTTCCAATGGAGAAAGGGCACCTCTTCCAGTGGAGAAAGGGCACCTCTTCTAGTGGAGAAAGGGCACTATTTTAGGTGGAGAAAGGGCACCTCTTCCAGTGGAGAAAGGGCACTTCTTCCAGTGGAGAAAGAGTCACTTTTGGGGAAGGTAAAAACCTGTTAATGATATTGGTTGCATTAGGAAAAAACAAATTGATAATCTTCTTTTTCTCAAGGTTGTTTTGGAAGTATGGGTGTGGATGGTAAATACATGAGGAGAGGGATATGGTTTATTCCCTTTTTTCCTTTAAAACTTGACACTGGTTTTTCTCCAATCTTACTTGAAGTTTATGACTGGATTTGGGAAGTAAATGGGGTTGCTGGGGGAGTTGCTGGGGGAGTTGGAGGGGATGCTGGAAGGGGGTGCTGGAGGGGGATGATGGAGGGGGGTGGATGCTGGGAGGGGGTGCTGGAGGGAGGATACTGGATGGGGGATGCTGGAGGGGGATGCTGGAGGGGTGGGGATGCTGGAGGGGGGGGATGGGGGTGCTGGAGGGTGGGGATGCTGGAGGGGGGTGCAGGAGGGGATGCTGGAGGGGGCTGGAGGGGGATGCAGGAGGGGATGCTGGAGGGGATGCTGGAGGGGATGCTGGAGGGGGATGCTGGATGGGGGATGCTGGATGGGGGTTGCTGGAGGGGGATGCTGGAGGGGGATGCTGGAGGGGGATTGCTGGAGGGGGATTGCTGGAAGGGGATTGCTGGAAGGGATTGCTGGAATGGGATTGCTGGAGGGGATTGCTGAGAGGGATTGCTGAATGGACAACCTTCTATCACCATGGAGGTTAACTGTAATGTCTCCATCATCAAAGGCCAATCATTGTGGGTAGCTGCAGCATGCAATGGGGATTTCCTGTCTTAAAAAGTAGGATGTACACAAAATCAATGTTTGAATTTGGCCTTGCAAGTTTGGCAGATCTTTACTTTCAGACCCACTTGTCATAATGATACCCAGTTGCAAGCAAGCATGCAATTTGGGAATTACAATCCTACCATGGGGGTAGGGGGACAGTTTGCTTCCCTCTTCCCAAGCTTCTGGCAAAAAATTTTAAACATTAATTCATTAAGCTGTTAAGGAGATGATCAAGTGTACAATTTTAATACATTTGTGTAGATATTACTGATAGGAAACTATCACACAGCTGTGCAACAAGAGGGTGGGAGGGGCAAGTAAAATCCAACAGTACCAGGTAAAGAATATATAATTTGGGGTCCTGAAAAATAGTGTTTTATAGAGCACGAATAGCAAATTCCCCACAGTCCTACAATCCTCAAAGACTCTAGCAACAATGCTCATAGATAGGATTGATGACAAGGAAGAATTTTCTCTCCACTCCCCAATCCCCACTTTTCCCAAATTGATATCCCCTATATCTTAGTGTGATTTTGTGGTTTTCCCCAGGTCCCTTTACTTTTGATTGGCAAATTTGATTTGGTGATTTTTACCCCCCCCCCCCCCCCTCTTCCTTTCCTCTCCCATCACATACACACAATACACACACTTTTGGTACGCAAATCCCATCCATTTGCACATGTCTGAAGCGCAAGTTAATGCACAAAATGGATTTTAACCAAATTTATCATGACAGACAGTGATGGCCAAGGCCTGACATTTTTCTGTTAATTAAAGTCCTTCATAAATAACCCATTTAATATTCCCATGTAGTGCTTATACAATGCAAAATTATTTCAGTAAGCCTTAACTTAATAATTGCAATAGAGACACTGCTTACATTTATCCTAATACTTCTTTATTTGATATCCCATGTAAGTTATCCATTGCAATTATCTCTTAATTAACTGATAAAAAGAAATGTAGTTCTCCCAGCATCACATCTTCTCTCCTATAATTTAATCCACCTCACACTTTTCAACAAAACCCATCACCAAAAACTTGATGGAACGCAAGACACCCCTGAACTCCAGTGAATGAGTCCACTTAATTTATGGCCTATGTGTTCATATTCTAAATTTTCCGTGATATTGAAGCATGGGTTTAATAGCTGTCCCCCACATTACTGTTTCGTTTTTCGTGGATTCTTAATCAGTGAGAGTGCTTGATTCACTCAAATGAAAAAAACATGAGGTTGGAAGACAGTATTTTTTACAGGGGGGTGTGTGTTTTGATGTAATTGACTGCCTTAGAAGAATAGTTGGCGTGTGGTGAGGATGCAGTGGATGTTAGACTCATATCGTAGTGCTTATCTGTCTCACTAGCTGGATGTGGAGAAATCTGCTTATCATTCTCCTTTGTGTTAGTAATACAATTGGTTTATTATTTTCTGTATGATAACTGGAGTAAAAGAAAGGAATTATCAATGAGTCCAACAGCAGGAGAAAAAGACTTGTCAGGGCAGGTACGGTTGTCACGGTTTGAGGAGCATAAATTGCAACAGCTTTGTAAGTATGATAAACCTTATACGTGATCCTCCGATTAAAGGCTTTGAAAGGTGTTGAATCTGTTCATGAAACTTATCTTTGTGTGATTATTCTCACTTGAAGAGGAAAGAAATATGATTGACAATTTTGATTATCATAGAAGATTTTATATTTTTTAAATACATTGATTTTTCTCTTTATTACATACTTTTGATAGCACTTGAGGCTACGGAAAGTTTTTGTCTGAAGTCATCATGGATGATATCAGGGGGAAATAGCTCTCTCGGGAACATTCCCTTAATATCTGTATATAGGTGGGCCCTGAGCCAAATATAAATTTAAATGTCTAATCTTTATAAAAAAATTGCTCATATATCAAGGTTGCGAGAAACTATCACAACTTTTATTTTCCTCTTTGGCAAATTGATGCTTATTCTCACCCACTCAAAAATGTCTTATATTACCAGTGGAAGTGAATGGTACAAAATCATATTGTATGCATAAAGAGAAATGCATTTGTTTGCCTTAATCCGTACAAGGGTAACCACGTAATTGATTTTATGTTCGTAGGGGAGGGAGGTGAGAGGAGTGGTGGGGGTGGGTGGAGCTGGCATATAAAGGGCACAGAAATTTTAATGTCAAAGATTTAGAGAGAAGTTTTAGTCATCACCTCAGACAAATGTGAATAGACCTGTTAATCAGCATTGTCACAGCCAAGGGTGGATCCAGAGGTGATTTTTTTTTTTGTGGGGTGGGGGGGGGGGAATTGGTCACACTAGATTGTAATTGAAATCAGATGGTGATGCCTAAAGGTGGCACTGTGCATGCAATACATTCACAAAATAGCATGGGGTCCAGGGTCCTGCTTAAAGGGCTCTGGTGGGGGTCCAGGGACAAAGCCGTATTAGGGGTCCAGAGGGGCAAGCCCCAGGAAGGGGGGGGGAGCTCTGCGATTTGGGGCACTTTGTAGATTTAAAATGTTATATTTTGATAACATATTTTCTCTGCCAATCAGAGCATGGACCGTGGAGACAGGGGGATGATTAGGGAGGTAGGGGTTAGAAGGGGAAGGGGGCATTTAAAAATTATTAACATAAAATTGAAACAATTGGTAAAATTCAAGGAAAATTTTGTAAAATTATTTGAAATTTTTGTCAAAATAATTGCCCCAAAAAGAAAATGCCCAAAAATGAACAAAATTTCCTGAATAATTATTATTTTTGTCATAATTTACTTCTTTAGCATCAGAAATTGCTGCGCGGTCCCTGCACTGTAGTAGAATGGTATAGAATAGATAGTAGAATAGTCCTGACTGCACGATATACGAAATGTAGCGACGAATGACTGAGTAGGTCTATTCATATTACGCAAAGCCATATAAAACAACAGTGTATAACATCGTTGCACATACGTAATTGGATGGAGGACCAAATCACTAAGCAATATGCTAGTAAATGATAATCAATTCAACTAATACCTGAAGAAAATTTGAGAAAACCATTGTCCTGAACTCAAATATGTATAATATATATACAAATCCATGGCTTACCTTAGGATGTTTTGTAAACCTGGCATATGGCATACCTTTACTATTTGTTCCCCTCCTCCCAAAAGGCCCTCCTCCCTCCCTCTGGATCCACCCTTGATTACAGAACAGAGCAATTCGTCTTCATTCTCTATGTAATCCTGCCTGCGGAAGTTCAAAAGTCATCCAATACTACTTGTACCTTTGCAATTGATTTCTACTGCTAACCTGGCCTTTTTAAAAGAAATGTGTGAGTTTTACATTAAGTGCATGATAAAATAGATCATTTCCACATCTTTTTAAGCTAGGTTATTATACATGCATAGCTATCACTACCTCCTCAACATTCTAACTGTTTGAAGAATTTTTTTGAAAATTATTTGCAGCATAATTAATATTAATGTTTTGTTTTTATTTGGAATAAGTCCCCTCTGCAAATGCAAATTGGGAAAGCTATAATTGCCATTACACTTTATATCACAGCTGAAATGCAAAGGTCTCACCAGCTTTGTGCTGTACATGAAATAAATTCATTCTACAGCACTGAATTTATATTACTAGACCTTGAGCTGGGTGTAATTCATATAGCTGTGAATCCTGTCACTTTCTTCTGTTTCAGAGAGGCAGATAATATATATCGTATAAATTGAAAAGCAACGAAAACTAATTAGAAACTGAGAAAGATGTTTGCACCTTTAAGCATCACATGTGGACTACAATTAAAGCTTGCTTTAAATTAAGAGTTAACAGGAACTCAGTATGTCATGTATGCATCAACGATCGGCACAAAGTGCATTTTATGTTAGCGACATTCTCCCACATGGGACATGATTTTAATTTTGTATGAGAGAGTCACTGAGCGGAGAATTAATAAGTTATTTTCGACTTAAAAGAAAGAATGGAAAATGAAAGAAAGAAAATGATGGTTTGCAGCAAAGAAGAATGTAATGTTCTGTTTCAATTTGAAACTGCTGTGTGTATCATTAATTTCTGTGTGTTTATGAAGGCTCATTGGTGTATTTTAAGTCAAAATATTGAAGCTTTTTCAAGTTGTTATTGTTACAGAGATGATTTATATTCTAATTAAAAAGCACATTTTTATAAATTTATTGTGAATATAGCATCTGCAGCTGTTTTGACTTTAGTAATGCACAAAAGTAGTTTTTCATTTTTGACATTATGACGAATGTGCAATGAAGTATCTGCTTTTTTGTTTGCGTCATTCATTAATTATTTAAAGTCTAAATTTACCTACGGAAAATGAAAAAAATAAACAAACCATAGTGATATGTGTTTATTGAAGCATATTCACTGGTATGTCAAAACAAAAATACAATTTGTCTAGTTGTTTTTACATTCGTTGTGATGTCAATAACACGGAACAAATTTACTGCTGTTACGGAGGAAAATATGCTTGCTCTTCTCAATAGAGGATCATATGTTAAAAAGATCTTGGGAACCTAAGTGCTACATAATCAGTCCGGTTCATGCTCCCGATCAGGAAATCTCCCAATTGGGAGATTTTTTGTTATTATAACCCACAATGCATCTTTCCAATTTAAATCTCTGTAAAGAAATACATAACAGTAAATAGCCAAAGGTACAAAAAACGCATGCGAATTTTCAAATTTGATTGTTGTTAACTGAACAATGAAATTATTTTCTCCATTTTCACCAGAGTAAATTTGACTTTCACCAAGGAATTTTACCGTAATCTTTACAAATTGATTTCAATATTTTTGAAGAGCAGATTTTAACATTTTAATCACCAGCAAAAGCTCAAATTATTAAGAATTATTAATTCCAATATAATTTCCAAAGTATACAACTTTATAGACTTACAGAATTTGACACGCAAAAAGAAATTAACGGCGGATTAGCAACAATTCAAATTATGGTCACTGCGTATGTCTTTTCCGATCAGAGCATGGACTGGACTGTTGATGTAACTGTTGCCGTTTTGAACATATTTGACATTGACGATCATAAAAAATTAAAACTTGCATTTGCTGAAAAGAATAAAAAATAAAAAATAACTGACCGTCTTTAACTGCAAAACAGACTGAACCTAAACTAGCTGCTCATTGTTTTCAAAGGGTCAAGATCTCCATCTTTAACAAAGGGTTGAGATCTTCATCTTCAACAAAGGGTCAATATCTCCATCTTCAACAAAGGGTCAATATCTCCATCTTCAACAAAGGGTCAATATCTCCATCTTCAACCAAGGGTCGAGATCTCCATCTTTAACAAAGGGTCAATATCTCCATCTTCAACAAAGGGTCAATATCTCCATCTTCAACAAAGGGTCAATATCTCATCTTCAACAAAAGGTCAATATCTCCATCTTCAACAAAGGGCTGAGATCTCCATCTTCAACAAAGGGTCGAGGTCTCCATCTTCAACAATTTTTGTAAAAATATCAATTTTTGTGGTGCATGAGAATATCAAAAAATTTGGCGGAGTTTGTTTTCTTAAAGTGGTCCTGCCATGCCTTCTAAAAAAAATTGAGATTTAACCAGATATAGGTTTTTCACATCCCTAAATTCAATAATCTGTCAAGAAATTTGGTTCTAAAAGGACTTAAAAATTGATCATTTATTGCTTACTCCTAAAAAAGTTGAAAGGGATTTGTGACGTCATAACAGTTTGCTACATCATTTCAGGGACTGCTGATCGTAAACAATGCATCACACACATACTAACCACGTACAAATAGCATCAGATTACGAACGTTTTTCGGGCTGTTCAGATCTTAATTTGTCATTTTCAAGTTCAAGTTATGATCAAAATGATTTGGAAATAAATGAAGAACATTTTCATTATGAAAGGATGTCGTTCCTTGTGAATTTAAACCCCTTGAAGACGAGAAAGAAGGATCAGGCTTACAACCCTTACACGGTCCTACAGTACAAAGCCTAGGTAGTCTGCATGAAATTCTTACTGTTTCATAATTAAATTGAATGTGTTTGCAACAACATCTACCTTTTTTTTTTTCTTTGTGAAATGGAAATATAAAGTTTTATTTATCAATGTTAAAGTCTCTGTTGCTTGATGTTTAGTCAACAGGCCTATGTGAACTGAATAGTTAATTTACGTAATTCCATTTGCGTTTTTATTTTTGAAGAAATTGTAAAATTTTGTAGTTTATTTTTAAAGTTGATATGCTAAAGGGACAGCTTGGCATATGGACACAATGACTACAATTCATTTCTAATTTATCGATTTTTCTTCCTTCGTACATATTCCACACAATAAATCATACAAAATTTCAATTGATTAAGTTGCCCAGTCGGTTAGGCTTCGTCTTTTGAGTGAGAGGTTATGAGTTCGAATCTCACAGAGTATTATTCTTATTTTTTTCTCCTTTTGTTTCTCTCCTTTAATTTTTATTACTAGTGGAACAGTAAACTTTTCATGTCAAAGATGGTCAAGCTACTGTTTAAATTGAACAGAATAGGGGTAACAATTTGGCATGAGCTGAATATGACAATGTACCCGGTAAGCCCCAAAAACTCGGTTTATGTCAAGTGCACAAAACACGTCCAGAATCGTTTCCCTTTGCCATTGGTAAACGACTTTTAGTTTGAGAATTTATATTACCACATCCTCCAAATACACAAAGCTGCAGCATTTTGTTTGATATTTATTTGGAAAATGTTAATATTTTAGAAGTACAAACAGAGATGCTATCAATACTAGTTGTGAAATTTCAATGGTAGCCACATGTTATGATGCCACACATGGCATTGATGCATTGTTTACATACAGTTGTTCCCAAAATGATGTCATTGCGTACTGAGCCTTATTCTGGGTTTATGTGTCAAGGTGATGAAAAATGCTTTTTCTTTTGCGATTATCTGGCAATCGAATAGGGTTTTGTGCAGAAAAAGTTATATTTTTGCAAATCAAATAATCCAAATAACATAATTAACATAAGATCCGGCCCCCATGGCAGGACCACTTTAAGCTGATTAGTAAATTGACTAAAAGCTGAAGATCAAATTCCCAAAAAAATTGTGCCACATGGGATCTGACTGCCTCATGTGAGTCCTAGCGTGATAAACAATCTTACTCAGCAAAGGCGGATCCAGAGGGGACCCTCGTTTTGGAATTTTCACCAAAATATTTTCACACACCTAATTGTTATCAGTATTACACTTTGAACAATGTAAAATAGCTTATCCTTTCTAAAAAAAAATTAAAATCTCTGCTGGTTGATATTCATATCCATCTGTTCATTGCAGTTATACGCTTTTCATTATTTGTTTTACCGTGGCTTAAAATCTGCTTAGCAATAAACAATATGTTGAAAGGTCAGAAGGTAAAGGACTTTGTTACCTGGACCTCATATGCAGATATATGAGCTGCATTTACATTACTAACTACAAAAATAAAATTTCCAAAACAGAAGCATCTATGACCTAAAGATGATTTCTAATAATCACGAATCGAGGGACTTCAGCCCCCTTTTGAAGATTGATTAATTGGTGAAAACATAAATTGTTAAAATCTTTTCAAATTTATGCTCTTCATGGAAAAGACTTTTCCTTCAAAAATAACAAACAGCAATATGCATTATAATGTGCTATTGAGAGTTGTCAGGACCAGCTAGGCTGATCAGCTAGGCTGTCAGGTCAAGATCAGTTATGAAACTTTTTGTTTATGACAATTATGTGTCTGATTTCCATTAAAACTGTTTTGTATAATGGAAGAAAATTGCCCAAAAATGAAGGAAATAAAAAAAAAATAGAAGAAATTGGACCAAAATTTGTTGAAAATTGAAGAAAAATGCTCGAAACTAAAGATAATTTCCCAAAAATAAAATAAAATTTCCCGAAAATTAAAGAAAGTTGCCAAAAAATATAAATCAAAGAAAATTGCCAAAAATTAAAGACAATTTCCCAAAAATCAGAACAAAATTTCCCAAAACAATTTTCCCAAAGTAAATTGCCAAAAACCCAAGAGTATTAACCAAAAAAATGAGGGAAAATTGAAGAAAAATTGGATGAAAACCAACTGAAGAAAATTGCCAAAAATTGCCTGAAATAATATTAAAGAAATTTTCCCAAAAAAATTCAAAGAATAAAAAAGAAAGAAATTTAAAGAAAATTGAAGAAAATTGCCAAAATTTTAGGAAAATTGAAAATAAAGGAAAATGAAAAAATTAAAGAAATGAAAAATTAAAGAAAATTACCTGAAATTGAAGAAAAATACCTAAAATTTAGGAAAATTGCCCCAAAATAAAGGAAAATTAAAAAATTAAAGAAATTAGACCAAAAATCAAAGAAAATTGCCAAAAATGAAAGGAATTTGCTTAAAATTAAAGACAATTTCCTGAAAATCAGAATGAAATTTCCCGTAAATGGAAGAAAATTTGCTGAAAATTAAAGAGAATGTTTTTACCAAAAACTGAAGGAGGGAAATGACCCAAAATAGAAAAAATTGGACCAAAAACCCCAAAAAATTGCCAGAAAATAAAGATTATTTCCTGAAATTAGAATAAAACATGCTGTGTAAATACCGACTACGAAAGCTTAATCTTAATTCCTGTGTCAAAAACTACAGCCATTTATTTGATACCACACTTTATGATCTTTATGCTCTGCTGATTTAATCTATTCTTGACCAGCTTTATCACACAAGTGCAGTGTTTTGCTTAATTTGCCAATATTAGTTCAGGATGGTGGAGCAGAAAGCTTGACTGAGTCACATAGTAAGCTGTTTAAAGAATTTAGAGCTAAGTGATTTGTCTGGAGTGCATTAGCATGTGTGACTACCTTTATTTTCGATTGATGTTATTTTCTTGTAGAAATATTTTCAGCACGGAGCCTAACGGCCTTAACTCCTCATGTTCTCAAAAATCAAAGAAAATTTGTGAAAAATCTAAGAGAATTACTTAAAGATAGGGAACATTGAAGAAAATGAACCGAAACAGAAGAAATTGGACGAAAAACCAAAGAAATTATTGCCAAAAATTAAATATAATTGCCTGAAATTAAAAGATAATTTCCCCAAAATTGTAATAAAATTTCCTAAAAATCTCAGAAAGTTTGCTAAAAATTAAAGATAATTGCCCAAAAAAAAGAAAAGAAATTAAAGAAAATTATCCAAAAATTAAAAAAATGAGGAAAAACTTAGAAAATAATCTGAAAATCAAGAAAATTGCCCAAAACTGAATGAAATTATAGAAAATTGCCTGAAATAAATAAAATTGAAGATTTAATCAATTTTGAAGAAAATTTTCTGAAAATCAAAGAAAATTTCCCAAAATTGAAGATAATTGCTCATAATATAAGAAAATTTCCTTGCAAATAAAAAAAAAACATTGCCGGAAAATTATTTGCACGAAAATCTAAGAATTTTTTTAAAAATCTAAAGAAAATTGTCTGAAAGTGAAGGAAATATAAAAAGTTTCCAAAAATTAAAGAAATTTTCTGAAAATTAAAGAAATTTCGTGAAAACTTTCCAAATTTTGGAGACATTGGTACAGTTGAATTTCCTAATACAATTATATGTATAACATATTGTTATACACTTTTTTCATAGAAAACCAAGATACAACAATAAAGGGTTCTCTCATTCTGAAGTGATTGTCAAAAGGTGTCCCAATGCTATTGTCACGTACAACCTTATTATTTTTTGCCGCAGACCATTCTCCTAAATTCATTTAGGCCTAGCGGGTGTGTTGTACCTGTAAAGTACAGTAAGTTATGATACCAATTAAGCATTCCAACTACAAAAATATATTGGGGGACAACAATGTATATTATTTCAATGATGTTGGAGGGGGAGAAGGGGGCAGTAATTGAAGTTAGAAACTTTCAGCCTCTCCCTCGATACAATTATTTTTCTATGCCTATGAATCTACACATACTTAGTGCATGGATCTTACCATTAGGGCAATTTTCATGACTGTGGACCCCTTTTTTTAAATTCTGGATCTGCCGTTGCAAGTATAACAGTTAGGCTTCATATTCAGATGGCGTTCTGAATAGTCATTTTCCATGCAGTTTTTTTTTCTTTCTCTTCTGAATTCCTCTCTGTTTATGAAGAAGTATGCAGTATGTCTGTTCATGAAGAAGTATGCAGTATGTCTGTTCATGAAGAAGTATGCAGTATGTCTTGAGGTATATTTAAAAAAAATGAAACCTGTCTCCAAAGTTCTTATGTGCATGGCAACCTAAGCTTGGAAAGAGAGCCAGAGGATATCAAGTACTGCATTGCATGCTGGACTGTATGGAAGGCCATCACAAAAGTCAAACCTCTATAGTCGCCATAAGCAGGCAGGCAAGCAAGCGAGCAAGCAAGCATAAAAAGAAATTGACAGATGATCTGTTCATTGGGCTTAAAATGATTTTCACCTTCTTTAGAAAATTCATAATAATTAATAACCATACAAAGTGGAATATTCAATTGCAAAATCAAGTCATGAACTACATTCAATTGTTGTCACTTCTCTTGAAGTTATTTTATTTCTGCATTTGTGTTTCTCATGGTACAGAAGCGCTGAACATTAGTGTCACCAACCATTCCTCGATATTCACAGACAGATCTAGCTAACTTGATTAGTGTTACATGTGTCAGCCCAATTATACAGCTCGATTGACGTCACAAGTGGAATGTGATCTGTCATAATTGCAATGCAGCACTCGTCTTTTCTTTTTAAGAAAAGGTAGGGTTTGAAGAAACTGCAAAGAGTAATGCTAAGTGACTAAGTGATGAAGATTAACATTTTCTTTTTGTTCCTACACCTTCCTTTTCTTTATTTATGCTGTGATGTTCTCAATTTGTCCTTGAAATCAGGAGAAGAGAAATTAGAGCAAACTCTTTTTCTTGTTTTCCTAAGTTTATTCTTCTATAAAAGGAACATCTGCTGAAAGTGAGGCCTGCAGCTAGGTGTTGCTTTCAACAGACAGAGGTCAAATGTCATGCTCTGTTTGCTACTTTTGTTGGTTTGCAGATATGTTCACCCAACAAGCAGTATTCGCCTATAATACTTGCTTGGTATACTTGTCGTTGAACCTATTTTTACGCGCATGGCAGAAGAGATACAAACAAGTTTTGACCTTGTCTTACAACAGGAGATGGTTGGAGCTGTGCCCACCTCCTTAGGCATATTCTATTCTTCAACAATTTCTACTGGGTATAGCAACTTCTAAACTAGCCCACTTCTGGATAAGCTTTACAGTGTTATCTAGTAGGGGAATAATACCCAACAAAATATTGACGACCTCCAGATATATAATAGTCCACATTAGATAAATAATAGTAACAACTATTATTAAATAATAGTTACTGTGGAGCAATTTTGAAAGTGTATGGAGGAGGCTGAACATGTGTGTGTGGGAGGGGGGAGGAGACTTAACATGTGGGGGAACATGAGGGACAGGACTTAACTAATTGTGGAGGGATGAATGTGTAGGAGGTCTGAACATAGTGTGTGTAGATATGTCAAAATGTTTGAGTGCTTGTAGGATACCAGGAAGCTCTGCCCCCCAAAAAAAAAAAAAAAAAAAAAAAAAATCCCACACGAGTGTCCCACCTTTGTTCATCTCGATTTTCACCTGAGGTGGGATCAAAAGGAGATAAAAGAGATTTGTGCCATTTATGCATCATCTAATTTCCGAGCAGCAAACTCAAAATGATGTAAAATCTGTTGGTATTGTTTGCAGATAGTCTTTTTTCATCAAAACATTGCCTATATGTGTGTCTATTATATATGCTGTGAAAAACTTACATAAAATTGTCATTATTTCAGTCAGTTTAATACAAATTTTGTAGATGAAATTAGATTACCAACACATAGGGAAAATAGCTAGGATGTTGAAATGGCCAGAGGAACTGCTCGATCCCTTTGGAATGGGAAATAGGATGTTAATATGACTAGGAGAATTGTGCTCCCCTTGAAATGGGAAACTGTCACGATAGATCAACTGTAGTGTCCTCATCCATACAGCAACGGAAATATGAAACTGTTCATTCTTATCAGATATAATTGATAAAAGGTTTGCCCTTTTATGTATACATATATTATTTCATGGCTTATTTTAAAGATTCCACTTGTTGGTTAAATCAATCAGTAGTGATACATTTTAACCATTGGCGCAAAAGGAAGTGGGAAGGGTGGTTACCCCACAGGCCCTGAACAAAAATGGAGACCTCGAGCAAGGACTGTGATATTTGCATATTAATATGGAGCCCTGAGTGCTAAATACACTACTGGCCACCAGGATTATAATTGTTTCACTAATTTTTACCAAATTCTGTCAGAAAGGACTGCATAGCAGGCAGCATTGTATTCAGGATATTAACTTTATATTAACAAATGTGTTTTGGTAATGCTGCTTATACATGTAAGGAAGGGTATAAATGATCAGGAAAATTTTACCCAAATAAGCCAAGCAAAATTTCAAGCAAAAATTTGATCAGCCCAAACTAAAAAAAAAACAGATACACATTTAAAAAAGTCTTATAATGCTTTTAGTCTGAATTTTATGTTTTTTTGAACATGAAGAGAAACTTTTTGTTACTGTCCATACACCTTTGATAGGCCTACTGTCCATACACCTTTGATGTAGGCCTACTGTCCATATACCTTTGATGTAGGCCTACTGTCCATACACCTTTGATGTAGGCCTACTGTCCATACACCTTTGATACAGGCCTATATGATACTTCAATCATTTCTTATCCTTAGAAATGATTGACCTAACCTTATGTTTTTCATCTTTAACTGGGCCTCAGTTTGAATCAAGGAAAATATGCATTATTGATCTTTCCTGCAAACAAGAAGAAATGTATCCTGTCCAGTGATTAATTCCACTCAAAATCCATATTCTGTCATCACTTGCCCAACACACGAAAGATAACGAATTATTTTGAGACCATGCATAAAACACTCGTGATTAATTAATGAAGCGGTTATATTAGAAATGCTGTATTTAATTAGTTTAACATGGATTGTACTGTATTTGTATAATGCGTGAGTCAACAGTGAATGTTATAAGATACATGGGTTGTACGTTAAAGGGAATTTAAGAACCGTCAGAGCAAGTTTGCCCTAATCATGGTAGAAAGGTCACCCGAGTTCCTCGTTAATGAATGACATTTTGTAGTATTAAACTTGTCTCTGTCAGACTCTTGTTCTGTTCCTGTTGGCTAATTTATTGTTGCGTGAGGTAAAGGGATAAAAAAGTGTTTAGCTGCGGTAAGTTGATTTTCTGTTTATAGGATACAAGGACTTCCCTTTTTTTTTTTTTTTTGCTTGAGATGTCTTATTCAATTTGTCTATATTTTGAGGTGAGCTGAAAGGGTCAATAACCTCAGTTTTGAAAGTTATATACCTCCTGCGGAAAATTCCCAAGATGTACTGACTGCGTGTATAGCATTGTGTGTTTGATATGGAAAGCTCATGTTTGTAAATCATATAGAATTAAGGAGACGAAAGTTTTCAAGATGTCCACATACAGGTTTGTGTGGGAACAACTGTAAAAAGTTTGTTGTAGATTTAAGAATGGCGTTCGTTACTCACTCACTGTAGTAACATTATTCATTTATTTATTCTATTAACAAAACTATTGATGGTTGAAAGTATTTTTTCGAAAAAATCAGATATTAAAGCAGCGATGACAATTATCTCCCTAACCTATCTTAATTCTGGCATCCTAATTAGTATGATCATCAAAAAAGCAAGATGAGTGAGTGAGAATTAAGAAATGGCTTTGTTTTTAATTTTGTCTTCAGTTGAAAATTAGCTATTAGGCTCCATAAGCTCTGATGCAGCACTCGAGTTAACTTTTGATTGAATTGATTTTATGTTGGATTCTGCATTGAGAAGTCATTCACTAGCGAGCACTTCACCTTTTGTGTGCAAATGAAATCTTCAGATTTTTCTTTCATTTATAATGCAAAGGGAAAAAACCCGTATGTTTCAAAAACAGAATGCCATCTTGAAATTGCAGAGAGATTTTCAGGAGTGGCTGTAACTCAAACCAGTTGTGTACTTACTGGAGCAAACAATAGGTTTTAGGTCTGTGGATAATGTTTTTTGTCAAATTCAACATTTCACATGTTTTGAATGTTAATGTTTATATGCCATCCAAGTTAGAGATGTATGTACTGGGATAGATCTAAGTTAGAGATGTATGTACTGAGGCAGATCTAAGTTAGAGATGTATGTACTGAGGCAGATTTAAGTTAGAGATGTTTGTACTGAGGAAGATCTAAGTTAGAGATGTATGTACTGAGACAGATCTAAGTTAGAGATGTATGTACTGAGACAGATCTAAGTTAGAGATGTATGTACTGAGGCAGATCTAAGCTAGAGATGTATGTTCTGAGACAGATCTAAGTTAGAGATGTATGTACTGAGACAGATCTAAGTTAGAGATGTATGTACTGAGACAGATCTAAGTTAGAGATGTATGTACTGAGGCAGATCTAAGTTAGAGATGTATGTACTGAGGCAGATCTAAGTTAGAGATGTGTGTACTGAGGCAGATCTAAGTTTTCAAAGGTGAATTACATTACTTTTTAATCCTCAGCTGATTCTCTTTGGGAACATCTGAAAAATTACAAAGGATATGCTGTTTATCATAACACAATGGAGTCATATAGGACTGTATGTAGAGTCAGCTGGCGAAATTTGGTGCCAAAATTGGTTGAAAATTGAACAGTTGCATCTTTTGAATGTTGAGATCTTATGCCATGACATCATATATGAAGGAGGATGATCTGTTTCCTAAGGTCAATCCATTGTTTAATCCTAATAATTTTTGTAATCCTTATTTTATTTTAGATACAAGAGAATTGATTACTATCATCAGTTTTAAGGAGTCCAACATCTCTCCTTAATGTGAAATACACTTTACAAAAGGTCATCAAAATTATAAGAGATTGCAAACTTCAAAAATGTGTCATAAATAGATCAGGAAATTATCTCCGAGTTGAACATAATGTTGTGCAAAACTCCCTGAGGTGGAAAGTTCTTATCCTACCCAGGTCACATGACGATTTTTTTTTCTTTCCTAAAACAAATCACAAGGAGAATGCAGCTGATTACTCATCAGGCACGTAGCCCATGAGGGTTCACCCGAATGAACAAACCCCCTATTTTGTTGAGCAAGTAGTGCCCTTTTGAAATCTAAAAAAGTAATAAGCACCTGGAATTTCAAGGTTTTTGCTCTTTTATATAAAAAACGAACCGCTGTTCAAATTTCTGAACCCCCCTTTTGTTGAACAAGTGCCCATTTGAAATCTAAAAAAATAATAAGCACTCGGAATTTCGAGGTTTTTTGCTCTTTTATTTGAAAAACGAACCCCCCAATAAAATTTCTGAATCCCCCTTTTGTTGAGAAAATAAAATTTTTTGAAAAACGACCCTCCCCCTTTTGTTGAATTTCTGAATCCCCCTTTTGTTGAGAAAGTGCCTTTTTGAAATCTAAAAATATAATAAGCACCTGGAATTTCAATGTTTTTATTCTTTTATATGAAAAACGACCCTCCCCCTCTCTTCTTCCTTGTTCAAATTTCTGAATCCCCCTTTTGTTGAGAAAGTACCTTTTTGAAATCTTAAAATATAGTAAGCACCTGGAATTTCAAGAACTTTTGCACTTTTATGCGAAAACAACCCCCCTTTCAAATTCATGGCTACGGGCCTGCTCATGCTATAAATTTTGGTATATGTTTCATTAACCCAAACAACAAAAGATATTCTGCCATTGCACTGAAAGCTCCCATTGCACTGAAAGCTCCCATTGCACTGAAAGCTCCCATTGCACTGAAAGTTAGGAGCAAAATTGAGAGGATTGCAGAAAGATTTTGATCAATGGCTACCTTTGAAGCTAATACAACCATATTTGCATATATTTAAAAATCATATTTTTTGATCAGCTTTAACTTGATAGATTTAAGATTGTTTCACCCAGAAGCTCTTTTTGACAGATACTTTAGCACTCACTAATTTATAGCTCTGCAATGATGCTGTTATAGGGGATGGGGTGGGATCCCCCACCCACACGAGAATGTTAATAAGATTGCATTTCATGTAAGTAAAACTTGACAGGTTTAGGTTATTTTCCCCTTATTGTCCCTCTTGTACCCCCTAGCAGCAATATTATGTACACGCCTCGTCCAGGCCCCATGCATGTCCTACCACCTCTATCAAAAGTATGCAAACCATGCACTAGCTCTTCACTTAAATTTCTGTGCAGTAAAGGAGTGAATTAATCCCCAATGTATTTCCTTACTGGAATATAAACCATCATAAGTAAAATATAGATTGTCTTTCTTGAAATTTAGTCCTGTCTTGAGAGTAATTTGTGTTTTGATTTATTGGCCAGCACTCTAACAATTACTTGTCTTTTCCATTAACCTCAATTTCTACCATTCTGCACAAAGCTTGGCAAATATTATACTACTTCTCTGGGTTTTGTCTGTTGGGTAAATGTTGTGGCTGTGACAAGAGTGGAGCGTACAAATTAGAGAGAGTCAGCAGTTGACACAGATTAAAAGTCTGATATTTATTTGAAAGTCTGACATAAATCATAAACTGTGGTAAAGCCTTTCAAGACATGTATGGCTGTTCTATAGACTGCTAGAACTTATATGTCCTTTTAGGTATAGCTACATTGATTGATTTTTTTATATATTTTTTATCCATTTTCATGCATATATTACAATATTTATAATAAAAACACATAACAATTTATGAGAAAATGGTGGAAGGGCTTAGAAGCTGGAGCTTTTACAAGAAACCCACCATAACTTAAATTTAATAATTAATCATAAAGAAAATGTATAGAAAAGTGAAACTGAAAATAGAAGGAAAAGAGGAACCCCCCCTCCCTCCTTCTCTCCCCACTCCTCCAACCCGGTAACATAACAAAGCCTAGGGGAAAATTGATTAAGTGGTTGGGTAAAAATAGATAAAGAAGTCAAATATAATAATAAACTAAGTGGAGATAAAAATACATGAAGGTAAACTAGAGTTAGTCATATTTAGATATAAGTGTCTTTTTTAACATTCTTAGAACAGCTTAGCAGAAAGTGCTAAATTTGAAAGAATATTTTGCCATTTGTTCGGGAAGTAGAGCACCTGAAAAATTCTTAGTACTTATTGCTAATCTGTAATCTTCCTGCTCCAATTTGTAGCAATTTCTCAATTGTCTGCTAAAAAGTAGGCAAACAAATAGGCTAATGATGTAGGCCTACTGTAATATATCAGAAAAAGATATCTTGAAATCTTGGTCACAAGAGGACATTTTTGTTAGTATTTGAAGGTAAATTCATTTAATTATTTCTTCAATACTGATCTGATTTAAGCCAAGGTACTTACGGAAAGTTGCTGTGTAACATTAGTTCTACGTTTTATTTGGCTTTATATTCTAGCGAGAGCTCATGATAAACATTCTACTTGATTAGTAATTTAAGATATTAGGCCTGATTTGTTGGCCATATTAAATTACGTCTAATGTTACACAAGACTTTTTCGTAAGCACTTTGGCTTAAATTATGTTAATATCAAAGAAACAATTGAACAATATGTTACCTTCCAAGGTCCTCTTGTGATCAAGATTTCAAAATATCATTCATTGCTGTTCCGCCATTTTCATGAGAATACTGAGGTATTACCAGGATGTTAGCTTTACTGTTACTTAAATGTCATTGCATACTGACTGCAGCACTGTATGTACATACACACACATTGTCTGACTCCTAAAATTTAGCACTTTGCGGTTTAGGTCTAGGGCCTACTAAACGAGGGGGGGGGGGGGCACTTTTATACTGAAGTGGTAGGTATGTGTCGCCCAGGATTTCATAAATGAACTGCAGTATGACAGTAATTATTATTAAAAGTAAGTACATTTGAAGGATTATTCAGACAAAAGTGAATGCTGTAAATCTAGGCTTCAAGGTATTTATTCTATTTATGTTGTTGTGTTTAATGGTACTGAAAGCCTCTGAAGAAAATGAACCATGCATGTACACAGAGGTGGTGTCAGTGCAGTTCTGGTTGGGGGTAGGAGGGGAAGCAAAGATTGTTCTGGCATTGATTTAATCAGAACGTTTTATGAGCTTCTTTTTTTTTTTGGTCTGCAAATGGAGCGCCTTTCTTTATTTACTTAAGAGTTTTTTTTCAGAATAATTGTTTTTTGTGACTCGGAATATTGCCTGTTAGACCTCATAATTGCTCGTCATGACTTTGCATACATATACGTTTGATTGCACTAGGGGGTTAAATTGGGAAGAGGGGAATAATAGCTGAGGTAAACATTAGAGCGTCATGGTAGCACCATTGTATGAAACCACAAATATTTAATATTGTAAATAAAGTTTACATTTCCCGTCTTAATGCAGTCAGTCTGTCTGTATTCATCACGAGTGGATGAATATACTTAAGTATGTTTCCTTTCACATACATACACTTCATCAGAGAGTGTCAGTGTTTGAAATTATGTTCAAGTAGACTGGCAAATATGTGGCATAAATTTAATGCCAAAGAAGGGGCAATGCATGTCGATACTTAGCCTTGCTGCTTTTAATCTCAACTATACATACTACTATTATTGTTATTATTATTATTATTATTATTATTATTATTATTATTATTATTATTATTATTATTATTATTATTATTATCATTGCACTTATTTATATAGCGCTTCTCCAGTGGATCGAAGCGCTTTACAATAAAATTGATAATACATAGACAAACTCTTAATATACAATATCAAAAATAAAAAAAAGAATTGCAGGACAATATACAAGCATAAAAGAATAGGTAAAAATCTAAAAAATACAAAGAGAGAGCAGGATATAAATTGCACAAAGAAAAATAGGTTTAGTTCAACTTGAACAGTACTTTCTGTTGTATGATAATCTTTTAATGGTTCTCATTAACAAAAACATGTCCCTCCAGGGCTTAAAGGGAGGGAGTTCTTAAAGGGAAGCCTCAAAATTCTAATTGAGTTCTGCGAGTTTCTTTCTCTCAGCGGACAAAACTAAATAAAACTAAAGTCGGTGAAAATGAGATACACATAACTAGCACCCAGAGTACAACTTGATAAATTACATAAATACTTAGATGTTCAATATAAGAAACTTACCAGGGCATGGTGGCATGGCTTGTGAAGCTAGACCGACATAATTTTAGTGTCGCCGGTACGTAGGGGACCTAAAAACTTTCCCCACAAGGAGTACCAATCCTTTATACCAGAAATCTCTTAAATACCCGGCAAGAGTGAACTCAGAAATATGCCCTTGCCCATATACAAATTGTACAAGCATTATGATGCCAAATTTAGAATAAACAAGTAACAGTGTACCAGCCAGAAAACGGGAGGGAAGGGCCCGGCATACCTAAAATCTAACCCGACCCCGACTTTGCTCCCCCTAAAAGTAACAAATGAAATTAAGATACATTACACATACAGCGAGCCATAATGCAGCAATTGTCTCCAATAGCAGCCTTGCAAGCTGTATCCAAATTAACACACACACACAAAAACAAAAAACAAACCAAAAACTTAAGTTCTCTCTTAGAAGACACATGAAATACACAATCTCTATATCAGAGCCTAGGGAGCAAGTTTTGTGTGTGTTCACAAACAGAAATAAACGTTAACTACTATTACAAAGGAAGGAATGCAGTCCGTGGCGTTGGCTATGTGGACGGCTGGGACACCTGGACCTGCACAAAAGAAAAACAGAATAAAATATATGTTAATGAGTATACGAAACCCAGATACCTGAAATTCTGAAGTTATGTTCCCGCATTCGAATGTAACATGGCCCATACATTACAGGGTTCATGCAGTTATGGTAAGCTAAGCAAAATATGGGTTATAAGCTAAGTGACAACCTTGGGGCAACACACTATCAATGTATTGGAATTCAATTATGTTCTAGTCAAAATTAATCTTCACATGTCATTGGATATCAATGAGTGCATATATATTTTTGAATAAGTTTCAAATAACTATTAAGTTATATGATTGTTTTTATTGTTTAGACAATACACCAAGAAAATATCATGAAATTTGATCATGATATAATAGCAGATTATTTACTTACAACCCCGGCAACACACATAGATAGAGAAAGTACACGTGTTATAATTCACATAACTACATGTATGCAGCCTATCCTTTAGTATGTGTATGCAGCCTATCCTTTAGTATGTGTATGCAGCCTATTCTTTAGTATGTGTATGCAGCCTATCCTTTAGTGTGTGTATGCAGCCTATCCTTTAGTATGTGTATGTAGACTACTCTTTAAAATGTTTTTCTTTCAAAATACACAATTGAAGAATGTCAAATCTTTCCAAATGTTTGACAAATTTTCCCTCTACCAGGTACACATGATGGCTTGAAATTGTTTCACTGGAAAATTCAAAAAGTGGAGGGGTAGAAACCCTGAAAATTACTTTCAGATTTTGTCCTCTTAATAATTTTATTGTCATTTTGCTAGAAAAAGTAGGGGGATCAAAATTGGAATTCATGAAAAGTGAGTGGGTGTGGGGAGGCGGCAGGGGTTGCTGGGTGATGCAGACTCTTTGATCCCTGGCTTCATGCACCATTGTTGTCACAATTTCAAAGATTCCATAAAAGTAAGTCTTATTATCATTGGCCTAGCCAGAGGGAAGGAAAAGGGGAAGAGCGGGAGGGGGGTGGGGGGAGGGGGGGGGAGGGGAATAGGCCACCCAATCCCACACCAAACAAAATGAATAAATTACACATCAAAAGTATATGTTGAGCACAGGGGAGCAAGTTTGACTGAAAAGTCAATTGCCATTTGTGCTTCAGTTCAGCATACCCAAACCCAAGAGCTTTTACAAACTCCATATACTGTACGTAATGTGCACCTTCATACTGTGTGACACATATCACAGACAGTTACCCCCCCCCCTTAAAAAAAAAAAAAAATGTCCCTTGAAACACACCACGCAATATGGCTTCAATTTCAACACATTTTCTCAGAGCTTCTCAGGGCTTTGTCCCAGGGACCCCACTGGAGTTTCGCTCCTGGACCCCACTGGAGTTTCGCTCCTGGACCCCATGCCGTGGGGCTTTGCACTTTATACTTTCGGTTACCTCCATCAAAAATACCTCTCGCCACTCATGGCTGATCCCTAAACAAAAATCCTGGCTATGCCAGTGCTCATTATCAATATCTTATTACCAATCTATGAAATTTCATAAAAGCAAATATGAAGTCAGTTGTATCAAACACCTGCACTATACATAATTGACTTCTTCACAAACAGTTGAAATAATGATTTGATCTACTTTCATAGAAATGTATCTATATATATATATATCTATATATATCTATATATATATATATATATATATATCTATATATATATATATATATATATATATATATATATATACATATATATATATATATATATATATATATATATATATATATATATATAATCTATATATATATATATATATATATATATATATATATATATATATATATATATATATATATATATATATATATATATATATATATATATATATATATATATATATATATATATATATATATATATATATATATATATATATATATATATATATATATACATATATATATATATATATATATATATATATATATATATATATATATATATATATATTATATATATATATATATATATATATATATATATATATATATATATATATTCAGCTCAATATTTTATTAGGGCATAGAGTACTAAATGTATTCAGTCATGCAAAAAGTATAGAATAGAGTATTATGCATGAGTGTGCCCTGATTTTCTTTTCTGAGAAAATGAAGCATTTTGCCAGATCAAGTTTGTAATAAAGATATGATTATAATTTGTCACAATCAGAAACTTTACTTAGTGAAAACATGCTGCGCCGTGGCTTCTTAGTGGCACAAAACTTATGCAAATTGCTAAAGACATGAAAATTTGGGTCAAAGTCAGCGCAGCTTTCATACAGATACACTTCATTATACTAAACTGTATGGAGAAACTGACCTGTGCTTCACAAGCATGGACTTTTGCTGACCTGTAGAAATGAAATGAATCTCTTGTTTTATACCTCGGTGATCTGAAGCAGCAAATTTGTCACTTATTCAGAGCTGATAAGGTTCAAGGTTAGGTTTGCTCACTCATCATTGAATTCTTAAGACTTGTTTAATATTCCATCTTGTTTTGTATGATATCATCTATAGGATTATTAGTTATTACTGGATGGTCATTTTTTAGAGTCGTCATTAATAATTCATACGTGCTAATGGCTTGTCCATCTTAAGTGCTAGCTGTAAGATTAAAGACTTGACTCCTTAATAACCATTTGACTCGGGTTTTTTAAAGGTGAAAGTAGGGGGAAGGAGGGGGCAAGTAGCTTTGATTTTATTTTATGTGTGTAACCCACTTACACCAGTGTACGTATGAGTGAAGTGGAAAAAATAGTAACCTTGATCATTCTTTCTTGACGTCGATCTACAACTCATCCACAATAGGCCATTTTGAACATAACTTTGCTGTGCACGCACACCCAACTGATAACTGACGCAAATTGCTATTGACGAAAAATGTACGATCTATTTTATATGCACTACCAAATATTCATGCACATGAATGTTAATAAGTTATCAGAAACCTCTTTCACAGAGCACTTAATTGCAAACACAGTTAACAACCGGATAAAAGCTTGTTAATAATACTCCATTATGAGATGTAAAGCAGATTGAGCTGCATTTTATCCTCGCTGCTTTAAATGCATCTTTATATCTCCCTCTTGTCCGGCCTCGATGGAACATCGGTTGTATTTTATCCCGAAGCTGACTCAGCTGTTAATATGTCCACTCATTTTAAAGTTTTTAACACTGAAGGATCGGAAGAGCTGCTGTGTACGATTATTGAATGCGTAGAAAAGTATATGGAGTGTTAGTAATGAGGGGCCTAAGCAAGGTTTATTTATCTCAGTACATACATTCTTGCGTGATACTGTAGTTTTTCGCCATATGAGTGTATTTGTGCAGACTATGCAAGTGAAAACCTGTAGCATATTGCATATATTATACAGCCATGCAGCTTTGTACTTAGTAATGCCATAGACAGAACTTTGGCGTGGGAAGACAGGAAGTGAGTATGGGGTGAACTCTACAGTGACAGCCCGCAAATGTTTTAATACTTAAAAGTATATGAACATTTAGATGCAACATATAAACTGCTTTAAAGTAGCAAAGTTGAAATTAGCATACGAATGATCACTTTACAAAAGAGTTTATTATGCACTTGTCAATTGTGTGACTCACCCCTACATGCCCGGACAAGGCAAGTCATTGCACCAAAGTGGGTGGACAAAACATGTACATTGATGCACCCCTCAGTCACTTAGGTGACTGATATTTCTTGTGCAAATGACTTACACCAAATCACTCATCTCTGTACAAAGTCAATGAGTCTAAAGTAAATTGACTCACCCCAGAGTCACTTTGGTGACTGACAATTTGTTACAATAACGCACATGTAAGCCGTTAAGCCCTCATCAAACAAACAAACAAACTGTTATTGTATCATAAGGGGGTTTTGCACCCATAAGCTTTAGGTACTTTTCTGCAAAATCTCCTCAGCCACTGTGTTTATATTTGTTAAACCATGTTACTCTCATTTAAGTTTAATCAATCAGTATATAATTTACAAGATGTATCTACTTTCACTCGATGTATATGTATATATCGAATTTGTATTTGGTTGGCTGGAATAAAGTTTTTGAAGTGAAATGGAAAGAAAAAAAAAGTTACAATAAAATATTTTAATTGATAAGTTGATAAGAAAGTGAGGGTTATCCTAATTTTCTACAGTAAACTTTTTAGTCAATATTTATACAAAATTACGATACTTTTTAAATTCAGTATTGTCAGAATCATATAAAAGAAGATCTTAATAATTTATTCATATATGAGAGAGATGTTTCTGATCACTGAAATTGTTCCATAATGCTATAGACCATTTCAAATCTGAATCGCCAATTTCTGGATTACTAATTTAAATAATGTCACATGGCCAAGATTCACATGTCCATAATGGACCAATCGTATACAGGAGGAATCTTATTGACCAATAACACACTGGAGGATTCTTGACCGTTTGCACAATTCACACATGGTATGGGACCAAGCTTAATAAAAAATATTTTTAAGCGCACGTATCATACGTGCATTATACATGAAGGAAATACGCATGCGTATTGCTGCTTACATTTTCCCCCTCAAACCTGCACATGATTGGTTGGAAGCAAAGGAAAAGTTCTCCCAGTATTTGTTTGGTTTAAGTACTGAAGAAATCACGTTCAAGTAAACTCAGTTTGAAAAGGTATATATCGCCACTGGAGAAAGTGCAGAAATCTTAACAACAGTATTCCTTTAAGTTCATGATGAAAAGGTACTTTCGATTTAGGAAACAGGATCTGTAAATCTTTCCTGCACTATCTACTACAACATTGATAACAGGAAATTTGTTTTCAAGATGCAGCAGACTACCCCCATGTGAGGTCCATCCACTTCACTCACAGTGCTGAAAGATGTTGGTTGAGTTTGATTTCCTTACGGACCTTCATAAACTTAGCGCTGAAGTTTCCTCGAAAAAGTCATCTTCAGTGTTGACAAGTTGTACTGTTATTAAAGTCTTGAAAATGGATGTGCTGTCAAGATGAGCAAATGGAAAAGGGGGGTCATGCACATGTTAAAAGCATAGTCTTGATAAAGCACTCTGTGATCTCATACATTTTTAAATGTCTTTGGACATCTTGAATCCACAGGTATGTCATACACCCCCAGCTTTGATAATCTTCAGCAAGGACGTAGCCAGAGGGGAGGGGGCTTTCAGAGGCCCTACCCCTGTTACCCCAACTGAAATGACAGAATTATTGTAGTGTGATTGTTCAAACATCATTAATGTTTCCCCTGTAAAATGTAACCCTACCCCACTCTTGCTCCCCCCCCCCTTCTTCCATCAATGTCAGTGCCTCAGCTATGTCACTGAATTTTTCAGGAAGTACAGTAATTTTGAGCCTTAGTGGAAGATTTTGTAGGCATGCAGTCAGTTATGAATTGTGAATACATATTTTTTTAATTTTTGTTTTAATTAATAGGGTTAAGGAAGGGGGGGGGGGGAGAATCATGTTTTAATGTTATAACTTTTCTCAAGTTGGTCTCGGAGCATCTTGTATTACCAGGATGCATAGGTGGTATTCAGTGATGGTGATTTGGGGTAAGATCAATAGAACATTTCCTGCATGAGAATTTTTGTCCCTATAAAAGGGATTTTCTTGTGTATTGTTTTCTTGAAAATTCATGACACTTTGGTTGGCCATATTTCAGAATTTGAAAAAGCATTTGCTTAGCCTGTGCATAACCACAATGATTAGATTGATCGTTCTGTGTTTAAAGAAGCACTCAACCAGTAAGTGAGGTGCTGATTTGTAACTATATTTTTTGTTAAAGATTTTAACAAACAGAAGTCTTATCTTGTGCTTACTACTGTTCAGGGCAATAATTCTCAGGGGATGGGATGGGGGAGAGGAAGATCCTCCTTAATTCACGTTTCAGTAAAACTTTAACAATTGAGTACATTTTGCCTCACTTTGGGATATGTTCCCCCTCCAGCACCCCTCGTCCCCCTCCTCCCACCCCATGAGAATTATGGCCACTACTGTTGGTGATATGTATGTTCACCCAGCAAGTACTGTTAAAAGTCAACTTGTACAAATCATTATAACAAAAATGATAAATGTTGTGACGTAGAAGCACTGGTGATATTCATACCATATTGCATGCAAGTATTTGGTTATTCTAGGGACTGTCATGGGTGTAGCTGGGGTATTCTTTTTCTCTTCAATAAACTTTAGCCTCCGAACAGTTAAAAGACACAATTTTGGAAAACATTTTATGCCATCAGCATTTTTCTTGTTCTACGACCCCTTCAATCCACTCTTTAGACTACATACCCCAGACTTTATACCCTGGACTCCATACCCCAGACTACATATACCCCATACTCCATACCCCAGACTACATACCCCCAGACTCCATACCCCAGACTCCATACCCCAGACTCCATACCCCAGACTCCATACCCCAGACTCCATACCCCAGACTCCATACCCCAGACTCCACACCCCAGACTCCATACCCCAGACTCCATACCCCAGACTCCATACCCCAGACTCCATACCCCAGACTCCATACCCCAAATCCATACCCCAGACTCCATACCTTAGACTCTAAAATATAACCCCCATGCCTTTCAATCCCCCTGTGGCCTCTTTAAAAGGAGACCTACTTGCCCCAAGATAAGACAAACTTGGCACAACTCTCTTCATTTTGCTACATCCATTGATTTTAACAATCATTGAAAAGTTTTTTTCTCCCTATAATTTAAATGTCCTCTAATCAATTTGAAATTTGTGCAATCCTATAGCCAACCTTCCCTGGATGTTTTGTTTTGAGATGAAAGTATATTTCAGAGAGCAATTTCAAAATAATCATATTTTATAAGACGGTTATTTCATTTTGAAGTTATACATTTTCTTATCGTTTTGTAGCCTTTGTTGATTCTAGCAGCAATAAAATTGTTCAGAATTTCTATCTAAACTCTGATAACTAGAATCTTATAAAGGTATATGAACAGGTAGCAACCACTTTGCATAAATTTGATACAAATGCTTATCATACATAAACACTCACCACAAACAATTTCTTACAAAATCGATCCCAAAATGTGAAAAAAATCTGGCTTATTTTTAGCTCTCCAATTGTATGCTCATTACGTATTGGATTCTTTGTGATGTAAAGGTGGAATAGTACAACATTAACATTATGTAAAAGTTATAGTGTACCATACAGTAATACTTTAGCACTTTAGCCTAACATAACAAGTGCAGTTAGCAAATCATACAGAAATAATAGATCGGAACTTAAGTCGATATTTCCTCTTTATCCACAAGAAATTGTTACAAAATGATTAGCATATCGCTAATTAAACAATATTCTTATGTCTGATGAAATGAAACTGATGTTTTGAAGTAGCCTAGGTCAATGTGGCATAATCACACAGTGAAAATTATGCATTGTAGGGCCTCACTGTGTATACCACATGCCTTTTTTAATACTGTGGAAGTCCAGCCTTTTCTTGGGGCTTAATTTTTTATTTTTTTTGCAAATTCTCAGAAACGAGTGGAAAGTTTTGATAGATATATGTTAATGAAATGTTCAGAATATTAAAGGAACATATTTATGGCAAAATCTCTACCTGTCCATATACCTTTGGGTGAATGGCTTTGTTTGAATTGACGTTAACATAATTTTTCACTGATATTATATGGGTGTGGAAAGGAATTAATAGATGTTCAGTATAGAAAGAATTTAACAACTTAAACTATTATAGAACTAATGTAAAGGTCACTTTCAAAAAAGGATTCAGTCCGTTTCATTAATTTGTTACAATTATAACATTTTGGAATACATTTCCTTTGGAAAAACATGAAGGGAAAATTTAGCAGTGTACATATTCATTAGAATTAAATATTGTATAAACATTTCAATATATCTTGTATATACATAGAACATGAGTAAGGTCTTCATTATAAAGCTAGCAAGAAACCCAACTTGTATTTTATATCTGCATACCCACTACACTGCACATTGCAACATATATGAGACAGGATATTCATAGTAATAAGTCTTGCATTTGCTTGCAACAAAATTCCCTGTATCTGCATTTGCCATACATATTCATTAGAATTAAATATTGTATAAACATTTCAATATATCTTGTATATACATAGAACATGAGTAAGGTCTTCATTATAAAGCTAGCAAGAAACCCAACTTGTATTTTATATCTGCATACCCACTACACTGCACATTGCAACATATATGAGACAGGATATTCATAGTAATAAGTCTTGCATTTGCTTGCAACAAAATCCCCTGTATCTGCATTTGCCATACATATTCATTAGAATTAAATATTGTATAAACATTTCAATATATCTTGTATATACATAGAACATGAGTAAGGTCTTCATTATAAAGCTAGCAAGAAACCCTATTTGTATTTTAGATCTGCCAATCCACTACACTGCACATTGCAACATATATGAGACAGGATATTCATAGTAATAAGTCTTGCATTTGCTTGTTACAAAATTCCCTGTATCTGCATTTGCCATGTTTTCTGAAAAACACATTCAAAATGAGTGTTGCCATGCATATTTTGACCAAATGCTTTTCTGGGGTGTAGTGTTCCTCTTCCCTTCCCATATATAATAGTCACAGCTGGTCTGCTTGTAGATATATTTTATTTCGACCCACACATCACATTTTCCAGTCCTTCAATTTGATACTTATACCACTAGTACATTATACAATTACAATATTAGAAGCACCGTAATGATCCCACTTCACTGTCACATTGGTATGAATATTCATTCAACCTTAGCATATATTCTATTAACCATTTTATTTTCCTATTACTATGTTTTTTCCCTCTGTATGTAAGTCTTGCATCTAAAGGAGCTCCATTCTTTTTCAGGAAGCTGTATTTCCCTTGGCGCATATTATTATCTCATTATTTTTGTATAGTTGATATGTAGAAAGGTTTTAAGCAAAATAAGTACAAAAAAGGAACTCCATGGGAATACTTGTCTAAAATAGATGACTCTTGTTATACTTTAATTGTTTTTGAAGATTAATTGGAATTGTATTGCAAATGTGCATAATGATCATAAAGCTACAGCTCCTAGTAAATGCATGCATGCTAAGTGTATGCAAATGTGCATGTTGATCATGAAGCTACAGCTCCTAGCTAATGCACGCATGCCAAGGGTATGCAAATGTGCATGATGATCATGAAGCTACAGCTCCTAGTAAATGCATGCATGCTAAGTGTATGCAAATGTGCATGTTGATCATGAAGCTACAGCTCCTAGCTAATGCACGCATGCCAAGGGTATGCAAATGTGCATGTTGATCATGAAGCTACAGCTCCTAGCTAATGCATGCATGCTAAGAGTATGCAAATGTGCATGGTGATCATGAAGCTACAGCTCCTAGCTAATGCACGCATGCTAAGGGTATGCAAATGTGCATGATGATCATGAAGCTACAGCTCCTAGCTAATGCATGCATGCTAAGGGTATGCAAATGTGCATGGTGATCATGAAGCTACAACTCCTAGCTATAGCATGCATGCAAAGGGTATGCAAATGTGCATGATGATCATGAAGCTACAGCTCCTAGCTAATGCACGCATGCTAAGGGTATGCAAATGTGCATGGTGATCATGAAGCTACAGCTCCTAGCTAATGCACGCATGCTAAGGGTATGCAAATGTGCATGATGATCATGAAGCTACAGCTCCTAGCTAATGCATGCATGCTAAGGGTATGCAAATGTGCATGGTGATCATGAAGCTACAGCTCCTAGCTATAGCATGCATGCAAAGGGTATGCAAATGTGCATGATGATCAAGAAGCTACAGCTCCTAGCTAATACACGCATGCTAAGAGTATGCAAATGTGCATGATGATCATGAAGCTACAGCTCCTAGCTAATGCATGCATGCTAAGGGTATGCAAATGTGCATAATGATCATAAAGCTACAGCTCCTAGTAAATGCACGCATGCTAAGGGTATGCAAATGTGCATGGTGATCATGAAGCTACAGCTCCTAGCTAATGCATGCATGCTAAGGGTATGCAAATGTGCATGATGATCATGAAGCTACAGCTCCTAGCTAATGCATGCATGCTAAGGGTATGCAAATGTGTATGGTGATCAAGAAGCTACAGCTCCTAGCTAATACACGCATGCTAAGGGTATGCAAATGTGCATGATGATCATGAAGCTACAGCTCCTAGCTAATGCATGCATGCTAAGGGTATGCAAATGTGTATGGTGATCAAGAAGCTACAGCTCCTAGCTAATACACGCATGCTAAGGGTATGCAAATGTGTATGGTGATCAAGAAGCTACAGCTCCTAGCTAATGCATGCATGCTAAGGGTATGCAAATGTGCATAATGATCATAAAGCTACAGCTCCTAGCTAATGCACACATGCTAAGGGTATGCAAATGTGTATGGTGATCAAGAAGCTACAGCTCCTAGCTAATACACGCATGCTAAGAGTATGCAAATGTGCATGATGATCATGAAGCTACATCTCCTAGCTAATGCATGCATGCTAAGGGATGCAAATGTGTATGGTGATCAAGAAGCTACAGCTCCTAGCTAATACACGCATGCTAAGGGTATGCAAATGTGTATGGTGATCATGAAGCTACATCTCCTAGCTAATACACGCATGCTAAGGGTATGCAAATGTGTATGGTGATCAAGAAGCTACAGCTCCTAGCTAATGCATGCATGCTAAGGGTATGCAAATGTGCATAATGATCATAACGCTACAGCTTCTAGCTAATGCACACATGCTAAGGGTATGCAAATGTGTATGGTGATCAAGAAGCTACAGCTCCTAGCTAATACACGCATGCTAAGAGTATGCAAATGTGCATGATGATCATGAAGCTACATCTCCTAGCTAATGCACACATGCTAAGGGTATATACAGTAACATTATGATTTGTTTGCAGACATTTTGTTAGAAGTCATTTGCATTGTGATTATATCCAAACCTATTAATTGAGATATCAAATAATTTCAGTTCTTTTCTCTAATGCTTTATTTTTTTCTCCATGGACTCATTATTTGCCATTCTATTTTGTAACTATCCATAGTGGAAGTTACATAATGGAATGGTGTGGAGAAAATTAGAAAATTATTAAGTCCTTAAGGAAATACATTTAAAGTGGATGAATTTCTGCAACGCTCTGAATGGTTTTTAAAGGAATAATTGAAATTGTTAACATGAACTGCAACCCCTTGCAGCGAGAAGGTACTGTACATGAAGAGAGTGTGTGGTGATTTGATACTGATTATTAACAGGAAACAGTTTTGTTCTCCTGATCAGGGGATCCTTTACAGAAGTATCCCACAATGCATCTATACAAATTCAAAGTTTGTATAGGAATAACATAAGAATCAGACACATTTCGAGTGGCAGGAACTCGGGTTCTGCAAAGGGTTCAAATTTTTCTCATGATTTCAAATAATGGCATATGAATTATCTTATTTTGAGAATATCTCTTCACCATGTGCTTTTAAAATTCACGGTTTTTGAGAAATTTGAACAAGTGATGAATTCTTATTATGTGTTACTGTTAGGCAGTCGCGCTTTAACAAGCTTTTCTGAAATTATGAGAAAAAACTTGGGGATTTGTAAAAATTGTTCAGCATTAACTGCGTGATAGTAACGAAGTTGTTTTATTTTCGCGAAATCGAACATGAACAAAGCAAACTTTGCTACAAACCTTCAATAAAACGACTGATAAGACTGAAACTTCACAATGAAATTGGCGACTTTCATATATCACTGTAAGCTCAGTGCACATGCTTGAGTCTCCCGACCGGGGGACTTATTGAGTCCCCGATCGGCGGTATGAACCGAACTGATTAAAAATGGTCAAATGCAGTGTAATACGATGTGCATAAGTTCTGAGGAATGTGATGCAACAGTTAGTCTGATTGCTACCTTTCCAATATTTGGAAGAGGTTTATTCCTGAACATTTCTTATTTGGGAATAAACTTTGTTCTTTTACTCAATTTTGTTGCTTGTTTATCATATAAGATGAACTTGCTTGACTACAAGACATTGACTTTACAGACTATGAGGCTGTCTCTTGGTGAACAGATGCCTGTTAACCATCTTCTCCTGCGTCATATGAAAACAAAATGGAAATTAATTGTAAATTGCATCAAAATTTCTGCAATTAAAATGATTTCAGAAAGGACTGAACCTCATTGTTCTCCTTTTTTTTCCATTTCATTTTACTTTCTTGCGGTTTGTTGTACTTATATCTTAATCAACTGTGCAGAATGATTATTGCTCCACATTTTAACAATTTCCAAATCTTCAAATTAATTTCCAAGTCAATGAATTCTAAAGTGGTTATCCAAACATCATCTGCGGCTGACCAGCTCACCTGATTAAATAAAGCCACGTAGCGAAAGTGACTATACAAATATCCGTTCAGGTAGCCGTTTTATAGCCAGCGTCTTTTAAAGTTTGTAATTGGTAGATTTCCTCTTTGAACTTTGTAAAAGGACGTTCAATGGTTATGAATCACACACGTCCCATGAGAGTTTCAGATAATTTCATATGTAGGTCTGCGAGTGAGAAACTCTTTTATGACCGCTATTTACAAACCTGTTAACGCTGGACAAAATTGTATCTGCTCTTTGGGTTTCTTTTCAAAACTTAAAGCTGACAGCACTTAAAACATGAAAGACTTTTATTCGGTTGGTTATCTTTAATGTACAAAGTGTACAAACTTGTAAACCAGAAATTGCTCATTGAAAAGTTGAAGGAATTTGTATTTATGTTTTATATCACTTGGCATATTAGGTATGTTGACCTTCTCAAAAGTAGATTATTATCAGATTCAAATTTGACAGAATAGTGAGTTTCTTTGAGTTAGTAATTTGAATTTTATCCACTTTAATCATTTTGGGAAAATTTACCTAACTTTAAATACACCAGAACTTGGAACTTCGTATTCATTAAGATTCATGGAGGCCGCCATTTTAACTTGTGACAACGTTATATTAACAGGATTGTACTAAGATCACGAGGGTATTTTTGTAATGTAATGTATGTTGTATGTACACAGTATCAGCAATAATGAAGCTGACACAGAATCATGTGTTGATAGGGCTGTTCAAAAGGTCAATGGCAGGTCAACGGAAATCTTTTGTTATTTTGTTGCAAAGTTTACAGTGAAATAACTGAAAAGGCCACGTTTAAATTTAATGAATATTCATTTGATATCTGTTTTTCTTTTTGAAAATATTCCCCAAATTCTCACTAAAAATCCCATTGACGTAACGTTATCACACATTAGAATGGCGGTCTCCATGGATCTTAATGCATACGCGTGCGCTCCAAGTTGTGGCATAAATTCTTATACACCAAAAGTTGGATTTTTCTCCAACTTAATCACATCAAATTATATAAATTACATGATCATACTTTAAACATAAGGAACACTACTTTACAATCCACCAGGTCATTCAAAATGTTATAGGCAATAAAGTCATCATATAGATCATCATATATTTGGCATAAGTGACACAATTAACCCACTCAGACATGTACATATATTGATCATATATCTGACATAAGGTCACATAAAATATCAATCATTGAGGTAATGAATTGTGCAGGAAACAAGTTATGACTTTTGTTATTGTACAAATTGTAAAAATTATCATTTTCTGTTGATATATCAAGAATAGTCAAATATATATATATTATTTAGAAAAAGGAAACAGGATTTATTTATTAAAAGAGAAACAGACTTTGAAAGTTAACAAGTCAAATCTGCAACAACAACAGTAGATAAATCATCAAAAAAATCCCTTTTTTAACCCAACCCATATACTAAACATATATTAGATGTATGTATAAGCATGGTATTTGAAGGAAGATGTTTCAGGTACATCTCTTAATGCACAAATAGAATATCTGTATAACAAAAGCTTTCATCATCCTGTCTTAGGCCCCATCTTGACAAATCATCCAACGTCATGCATCACACATTACGGTATGAGTCATCGCGTGGGCTTATTGCCAATATTGCTACACACTCACGCACGCTCAATCGCATCTCATGAGAGAAAAGTTTCTCATTCGGCAGCCTGAACAACAAGTTATTTGCTGGCTGACGTGATGCTGAGGCTCTTTGATGCATAAGCATAGAACGTTCAATGAATTAATAAGATAGCGAGGCTGGCGAGGCGGAATCGAGTCTGGAGCTGTGTTAGTGTGTGAGCATATTGCATTTGTACAGAGGTGATGCTACGGGAATGAGTGAGATGAAACAGAATGCATAAAAAAGCAGCAAAGTGTTTGTCACGAAAGGATCCAAAGAATTGCCAATTTATGCAAATCTTTTCAGAGGGTAAAATGGCTGGCATTGATGTTTTGAGTTTTATTCTCATTTTATTGTGAAAATGTATTTGCATTGTATTTTTAAAATATAAATGCGTTTTATTTTAAAATTGTATTTACACTTTATCTTGTAAATTCATTTGCATTTTATTAATGTATTATATGGCTCCAGCAGCAGTTGAAGAGAAAGGTGTTATGATGTAGGTTTTTTTTTTAAATATATTTTCTTTAATGAACTTGGTTGTGATATGCTCCATCAGTTAGCAAATTTAGCCAGAGTTTGTGTTTTTTCTCTGTTCGTTGAAATTCTGCCCCCTCCACCACCAATTGTCACTGGCTCCCCAGCCACGTCCGCTTTCCCAGTAATGAGATAGCCGACAGAGCCACCAACAACGCTCTGTTGAATCACATTTCTTCTTTTCCTATCCTGGCCCCAGACCTCCATTTTTCCCCTTCCAGCTACCTCAGTAAGATCTGGCAAGGCTCCTGGAATCTCGAGACCAGTAGCAAACTTTACACCATCAAACCCAAAGTCGGTACCAACGCCCCTGCACAGTCGCAACCGCAGGGAGGACAATGTTATCACCCGCATCCACCTCGGTCACCTTTCTCACCTACTTTCCGGCTCCCCTGCTCCTCTCTGCCCTACATGCAACACTGATTTCTCGATCAAGCATATTCTCTTAACCTGTCCCATATACCTGAACTCCAGATAATACCTCTCCCCCTCCATCTCAATTTCCGATCTGTTCAAGAACAATCCAACCTCCAACTTCATCACCTTTTGCCGCTGAACAGCAATTTAGTCCACCTGATCTAAACCTCCCTTACCTTCCCTTCTCTGCCTTACCTTCCTCACCTTCCTTTAATTACCATAACTTCTTTTCTTTACCCACCTTCTCTCCCTCCCTCCTTCTATCTACCTCTCTTTCCTCTCTGTCCTAACTCAAGCACCTTAGTTTTTAACACCCTTTTGGCACATTTGACTCTTGACTGTCGCGGTGCCGTGAAACATCAACAAACCAAACCAATTGTCATTGAGGGATACTTCCTAAATATCTTAAAAACGTCCTAACGAAAATGTCTTTGTAACTTGCACATTTTCATGATATAGCATCTCTTATTAAGTTTCAATAGATTTTAAAATTATCTGGCTAGTGCATGCCTTTGGTTCAGGTGTTCATGGTACTGGAGGGATGTCTTAACTGACCACCATGTAAGGTAATATTCTTTAATCTGTCAGGCAAATTGAAAAAAATTATTGCATTTATCATTTGTCTGAAAGTATTTCAGATGTTGTGTCAGGCAAATCCGAATCCTGACAACATCCCTTCATTCTGTTTATCTGTAAACCAATTTACCCCAACCTATCAACCATTCATTGGATAAAATTTATTTCTCAAGGTTATGGAAACATTAATAGATAACCAGAAATTAATGAATTTTCTTCTCTTTCTCTTTCAGCAGCATCGGGTAAGCCAGCAATGACATCATTGGTCAACCCGTCATACGCTGAAAATGCCGCCTCACCAACCGACGAAGTCAATGCAAACACAGCTCTGTCCATGGCAGATGTGACAGATATTCTGGAAAACGAATTGAAAAGTCTCAACGAGAAGTTGGAAGAGTCACTTAAAGTCAAAAGTCTTAGCAACAAGGCCAATAATAATAATGATATAATGGAAGGATCCCCCACAGACAACACAAATATACCCACCAAAAGCCGCACGACTTATGCTTCCACAAATTTCACATCAATGGGTATCGGGAATCCGTTGGAAAATTTGCCGGGTTATGATTCGGATGATGGGTTGGAGGATGATGATGATGATGATGACGATGATGAGGTGGAAGATGTAGGCAGGAGGTTAACAGTAGCGGATGACGATATCTTAAGAGAGAGGAATAAGAAAAAGGCAGAGGCGATGTTTGCAGAAATTGATTTTATTGACGATGGTGAGGACGATGATGAGGAAGAGGAGGATAGCTCAGAGGAGAGCGATCATTTGGTGGAGGTGTCGGACCAGGAGATCAAAAGGGTCAAAGTTGACGATAACTTAGTGGATGAGGCTCAAACTCTTAAGGACCCTGATGCGGACGTAGCATCTCCCACTCAACATGTTTTAAGTTCAAAATTACGTGGCTTTCTCAATTATTATGCAGACTTTGAGGCTCTCACAAAAGCCCATGAAGAACAGGTTGAAGATGATACCACATCTCTCAATGGGAGTGTGAGTGATTCCGAAAGCGAGAGTCGGGAGGGTCTTTACGAGCCCCCACAACACCAACCCCCATTTGATTCAGGGCCTTCAACAATGGAAGATGATAGTACCGATGATTGTGAATCCACATACGCAATGCTCTATAAAAGTTTTAGCCTTCGGTCACAAGAGGAAGGTTTAACGAATAAAACACTTATATCCCCAACCAGTGTGCAGCCAGATCATGGATATGCCAGTGAGACATCTACTGATGACAGAATGTCACCCATTAAAAGACCGGGACTGTTGTCCAAAGACGGATTGAAGCACTCACTAGCAGTCCTGACAGAAGATTCAAAAAACGGAACAGAAATTCAAACACAGTTGCAAATGTCTCCAGGAGCAGAGGCTGAGTCAGGTATTGAGGTCACCCCTGAACCCAAATCAGATCCCATTCTCATGGATATAACAAAACCATCCACATCACAAAAGGGTACCTTGACCAAGCCAACATCTCTTCCGCCAGGATGGAGAGAGGTAGCAGATACCCATGGTACCTACTATTGGCATATACCCAGTGGTACCACTCAGTGGAGTCCTCCGGCAGACTCCCAAGACCTTCACTGTGTTAGTCCTCCAAAGAAACCAGCGAGAATGGTAAGTTGGATCTGTTTACCTTTTATTGTTTCATCTTCTTTACATAACATTTGAGTTGGTTTGATCTGGCTATGACTGGTTATACTGCAGCTCATAATACTGTTATTTAGTTTGTGGTGATAAGCTTATATTTGCAGCTAGCTCTTCAGAAAGGATTATGATACCTGTCATAATGTCTATACATGACTAAGGATAGATTAGGTTGCCCAAAATTCACCTCCAGGTATAACGTGTCAGCAGGGTCAGATTAAGAACTTGATGGGCCTGGTGCTGAGCTCTGATCAGAGTCCTAGGAGAATGACTTTTGAAACACAATCAAATAACAGTTTTCCTTTTTTTTTGATATTCGAAACTGTTAATCGATGTTTTGATGGCGCTATGTAACAATAGACTTACCTGGTTTTTTTAAAAGTCACAGTACAAATTCATACCCCCTTTGCCTGTCCAGTGCTTTTCATTGTCATTCCCATTTCAAAACCTTTACAACCGAATATGCAGGCCTATTAGGCGTATTTGTTTTACAAACAAGAAGTCTATGACATAGAGAGCCAAAAAAGAGGTACCAAATATTTTTTCACAACGCTTTTTTTCCAGGGGGCCTGGGGCTGCATTTCCCTCAGCCTCCGCTTTAATCCAGCCTTCCCATGTCAGTGGCCCAAATATTTCAATTTGTGTAGTTAATGTACAGATATATGTGAGAGGTATAAAGTTGGTCCCTGAATTGTAGGTGCATTTCTCTGCTACAAAGAAACCAGTGTCCCTAATATCACCATCTCATCATCAAACACTGCAGTGACAGAGAATCACAACAGTGTGTCTATATAATCTAATTTTCCCCTTCCCCCTCCTCATAATAGTGATATGATGCATCACAGTTAGACCTGTTCATGGCATTTAATAACTTCGAAATGGTTCCTGTTGTATTGCACCAGTCATTACTATGTTGTTGGATAAAAAATGTATTGACGACCATTTGCTTCCCAGAATTTGGCCGCCGAAATTCGCATTTTCACATTATATCCCACTGAATATTGAAAGAATGTTGCACTTGGAACTAAGCCCTCACAACATTCCACCCCTCTATAAACGGTTGATTTCTTTCCAACTACAAAGTCTCCTTCATTTCCCACTATCCTTATCTTGATTTGAATCTTGTTTATTTGCACCTATACATGTATTCTTTACAAAGAAGTCCCCCACCTCCATTTAAGGTCAAGTTGTCATTTCATTCCAGTAGTTTAATTCATCTCTATCTATCCCTGTTTTAACAGCTGTGGCTCTTGTAAAAAAAGCCAACTGGCCTGAATTAAGAATATGTTGTTAAGTTTATTAAGTCACCTTTTGGTTTTTCTTATTTGCAATGTGAAATTCAACTCTTAATTAGCTTCAAGAATCGATGTCCTGATCAATTTCATTCCAAAGTCCTCCTTCTAACCAGCACCTCAATATAAGGAAAATAATTGAAGTGGTTAAAAACGATCTTTGTAGCGTTTCTCTCATTTTCCTCATCAGTGCTTGATCTTGTGAAAGAAACTGCAATTATACCAGCGAGGTACCCATTGAGTTCATGGAATTAAATCCTAACGCTGGATCGATATTAGTGGCATTGCTGTAGGCAATATCTGGCACAAATTGAGAATGCGATTATTTATTAGTCTTATTAGATGCACTGTGGACTGTTTTTATATGTCTTTTTGAAGTAATTTATACATAGAAATAGTAGGTATGCTGACTGATGTATGTAAGAACAGTGTATAGGATGGTGGGATGGGGGCCCCTGCAAGGATCTTCTTGGTTACATGCTTTTCTTCTCGGTTAGGAGGTAAAGTTGGGAAATTATTGAAAATAAAATTGAAAACCTTCGTGAAATTAAAGGGGAAAAAATTATGAAGAATTTAGCTTTGTTTTTTGAAATGAAAGAATTATCCTAAAATTGAGGAAATTTCACAAAAATGAACAAAATTATTCAAATGTTTTAGGAGATTTCCCAAAAATTGAAGGAGATTTACTGATTAGCAGCAACATTTGATGGAAATTTACCGGTGTAATTTTGTCTGCTTGTATTAACCGGAAAATATTCCCCCTCCCCCTCTCCCCCGCGAGGTCCTTCCTATGCCCCTGGATGAGGGTTAACAAGTTTTCTTAGCCCCCCTTTTAGTTAAATTTAGAGTTGGTTCTATACCTTCCTTTTGTGTTACAACATTTTGCAATGGATGTTTCAATGGTAAACTTAATGTCTGATGTGATGGGGGGGGGGTGGGGGAAAGGGGGTGGGGGTAATGAAAGGAAGAGAACCATGCAAAAGTGAACAAAATATATAAAGTGAATATTTAAGTTGTCTGAAAATGACTGATATCTGGTCAGAATAATGTAACAATATAGAATAACACACACTAACACACTTGCAACCCCTATATACAACACACACAAATTAGCATATTTCTTTGTTACGGTCATCTGATTACCCCAAAATTATGCCCATATTTTCTAATTTGACTTGCTGAAACATCTCAAATGCCAGTGGTACTGGCATGGGGGAGGGGACATGCACCCACCGCCCCATGCTAAAAATTTCACAAATCCAAAATGGTTCTAGTGTGTATTTGATATGGTTTTTAAGCAATTTTCTGCCACCAAAACCAAGAAAAATGCAGGGCTTCCGCAGGCTCCGCCACTTGGCCCCTACCAGGGGGAAGTACGCACAATATGTGGTATACACTTCAACATGATGGACAATTAAGTCATCATTTTACATAAGCAACCACCTCCAAATATATACACCAGCTCGATGTCTCCGTACGTCTTCAAAGCTTTTGCTTGCTGTTCCTCAACATTATCTCAGACAGGAGATCGTGCCTTCTCCAATGCTGCTCTCAATTTATGGAACAGTTTTTCTTTTAGCATCAAGAGTTCTCATTCTACAACTTCCTTCAAGAAACTTCTCAAAACTTACTTGTACACCTGTTAGCTATATTTTAATGTGAACTCAGGTGCATCATCTTTACCTGCGCTTTGTAACCATTATTTTGACAAAAAGTGCAGCTTATAAATGCCGGAATGTATGTATGTATATATGCACATGCATTTTTATTTATGCCCCCTCCCTTCCTCCCAATAAATTAGTTCTGGTGGCGCCACTGAAAATTGCCAGATTTTACAATAAGATTCACTGAAAAAAATCGCTTTGATGTTCATACATTTTTTGTGATTTATCTGATTAATTCACATAGCCTACCTCTTAAATTTATTCAGTATTCACGCTCAAATTACAAAATGCTTTTTTGTTTAGTCTTCCTTTTGTCACGAAGCAGAAGATATTTGTTGAATGCAAATACTTTTGACTCATGAGTATGAATCACCGATTCAGTTAAACTTTCAAATTTTTATCAAGATTTTTTCCCCATGCCTTTCGTTTTTATTGGCTCTGATGCGACCAGCATCAGAAACCTTTGCGGGCATGATGGCGTGTGTGTGTATGGATGGGTGTACGTGTGTGCATGTGACTAGTTCGTAAACACGATATACACCGGATTCATGTCATATGTGGTACACAGTTAGCCCATGGTCTGTAGATGTGCCCTATTGTTTTTGGTGTTGATGTCTTGCATATAATGAATAGGTGGGGCTTAATGTTAAAATCTTAAAATGTTCATATTTAGATAACCACATCTGTTTTGTTTCATATATATTGTAATTAAGAGTTTGTAAACATGGTATCTCAAGAACTATACATGGGATTCAGTTCATATGTGGTGCACAAATAGCTCATGGACTGCAGATGTGCTCTATTGTTTTTGGTAGCAATGTCATGCATATTAATTAGTAGGCAGGGCTTAATGTTAAAATCTTCATATTTTAATAATCACATGTCTGTTTTGTGTCATATTAAGAGTAATTATGTTGTTAGCTAGTGTCTACATGTTTATAGTACAAAAATGTTTAATTTCATTAATATACATAGTGGACAGGGCTTAACCTGATTTTGTTGAAAAGAGCTTGTAAATACAGTATCTCAAGAAGTAAACATGGGATTTGGTTTATATGTGGTACACAAATAGCCCATGGTCTGTAGATGCGCCCTATTGTTTTTGGTTACAATGTCATACATATTAATGAGTTAAAGGCGGTCTTAATATTAAAATCCTAAAATACTCATATTCTAACAACCGCATATCAGTTTTGTTTTATATTTGGTGTAATTATGTTGTCAGCCACATTTTAATGGGATAATAATGGTTGAATTTAATTAATTGTGAAATACTTTTCTTGTGAGAACTTAAATTATTTGGTTGTCAATGTAACGTTGAGCCCATTGTGGTATAACATTTATTATACAATAGTTTAAACTTAAAAAATTGCATATTCTGGGTCGAAACCTCTAAAACCTTTGGTTTTCTGGTTACTATATAATTCATAGAAGAATATTTATCAGCAAATTTTAAATGTTCTAATTTGACAAAATTGAATCCTTTTAATTGCTTCAGGCTCTCGGAAATTAACTGGAGACATCTCAAATTAACCAAGTATTCAAACTTAAAATTCATATTCCGCGTCGGAACCTCAAAACCTTTGGTTTTCTGGTTCTCTTAACTAATGATCAATTCTGGATTATTTTCCTGCCAGTAGGCAAATGTGTGAAATCATTGATGCATGCTCGTTGCTAAGATATGAAGATGTGGGGTAGATACATAAGCATATGCGTATGTATGTGCGTATGTATGTGCACTGATTTTTGTTTAGCTCAGAGTCATTTATGTCAAATCAAAAGCCGTTTAATTTGTCTGCAGTTTTGATGTCATCCCTTTTCTTCTGTTTTTAAATATTGATGTAAACTTGAACAAAATTCTTGTGTAATTATTTATATTATCAAAAAAATTCAGATATGAAGAATTTACGTTAAATATTTAATAGCAGAAGCGATTCTCTTTTGGAACAAAAGTTTGCTAAATTTTATGCTTGAATTTTGAAAAATGTAATGTTTATATACAGTATCTATAAGATATATGTTTCAAGAACTGGAGTGATGCCCATGGGTATAATGTGTTAATGATTGGTGGAGGAGGACGGGGTTGGGGGCATGAAACAAGATTATTTCATCATATAATGTGGGAATAAATTTCAGGCTTTCCCAAGTGTTAATAATGTTACAGACCGATAAATAGAAAATTAACAGAAGAATTCAAAAGATAAAAATCAAGATCAGTGGCTTTTAATTTTGAACAGAATGTGTTTAGAATTTCAAACTTCTAATAAAATGACTGATCATTAATATAATGAAACCTAACTATATATCCTACCTAACCTGTGATAGTGAAGATGATGTGTTATCTGTCTGGTCTCTCTGTGGGCAACGGTTCACTTTTTTAAGTTTTAATATTCCAATATATACGATCCAGTTCTGCGAAGAATCCTGTAACATTCTTAATGTGATGGTTTCTCTCAAATGTTTTTAAGTCTGTTTATGAGCTCATTAAAATAATCTTTAACAGCTGTAAGATCCACTTTTATGACATATATCAGCAGACAGTTTTAAAGCAAAGATTTTCTCTGTTAATTTATTCTTCAAGCAGAAGTCAACGAAAATTCAAATATGATTAATATCCTGCACACACTGAATGAAGGCAGGTAATTCTAGATGTGAGACAATAAGACACAGTTAATTGTAAATTGATAAAACCTCACTGATTTTCTTAAAAACAGTCTCTTTATAGACTTTAAGCAGTTTCTATATTTAGAAATAGGCGTAGCAGGGCGTAACCCTCTGATGAATTAGTTAATTATAGAAATATTGTCACAAAGTTCCAAATCGAGAATATTTTAATGCATAGTGCATAATGTTATAACGATATGAGAAACTTATCAGAAAAAAGAAGAAAGTAAAAGTAACGATATGGGAAACTTGTCAGAAAAAAGAAGAAAGTAAAAGTGAAAGATTAGTAAGATAATACTACAATAGTACAATAGTAAGCACACATGAGAGGAAAAAAGGAAAAAATATAAGATACAAAGAAATCACTGCTTCTTCAAAACTCGAACTTAAACTTGTTGGTTTGAAAAACAAAGACCAAACGGTCTGTGCTGAAATGTCTGTTATCTTTGGCCAAAGCTTTTTATTTATAATATGTAGTGAAAAGCCAACGAATCGTGCAGCAATTGGTTGAAAATAGTCAACCAATCAAAAAATTTGAATCCAATTATAATTATTGTGACCATACTATTATTATTTTAAGTGTTTAAGATAGTGATTGATTTGATTCATGGAGTAGGCTACTCTTTTTACTGAGTATAGGCCTACTTTCCCCTGGCTATTGCAAAGGGATCGAGCTGCAGCTCAAGACCAAAAGGATAGGGCCCTGCATTATCCATTGTTTTCTGTCTTTTCGAGAGTGATTTCATTTTTGGCTTGCATCTAGACAGAAAAATTATATCGTAAACATTAAACCTTACTCCCTATGTACCTTGACATTTGGAAGAAATAAGAAAATCTCTGAAACCATTACAGGCACTTATGAATAAACTGTATGGTTCATTTATGAACTTCACAACAATCACATAACCAGGCCCTGTAGTTATTCTTTTATCAAAGAGGGGATGGAGGAGAAAGAAGGGGAAGGGGGTGGTGGCACAAGCACTTCAGGTGGCACTTGGGCAGACTATCCATATACCCATGTGATAAAGTGTTGGTTTGTCTCCCCCTTGTGACATCCCCCCCCACACTGGTTATGTATAGGCCTGCATGCATATAAATTTCATTTGATATATTGAACTCCCTCAAGCTACAGGTACATGTATCACATATCAAATTCCTAGAATGCGTCAACGCCACACTATTCTAAACATAGCAACATCTTGCATGACACACTATATATCACCACCATGTTTAATTTAAGCCGTAAAGTATGTTTCTTACCTAAATTTGAACAAGTTTATAATAGACATGCATGCTGCAGCCATCCAATCCAAAGACACGTGTATGGCGCTAGTTGTTTTTTTATGAAAGGTGAAATTAATTTTACTTTGATACCATATTTTCCAAAAGTTGCAAGGTGTTATTTTCACTATATTTTGAGTTACTAATATATGCAAATCTATTCCAAAAAAAAAAAAAAAAAATTGGTTTTTAGATTTATATTTCAGCCTAAATAAATTTTTGTAAAAAATTTTTGTATAATATTGTAGTCTTTCCTGTTTTGATTGTTGTATTCTTTTTTTGCTCTTACATCCTTAAAAATACATGACAAGTATTATTGTCATTGGGATTTTTATGTATTCACGACGAAGACTTGTAATAGATGCCAGATGCCTTTGGGGCCTGGACATATCTGATATTCAGTGAGGAATAAAACAACATGATGGAAAATGTTATAACCTCATTTACGCATCAAGTTATGAATTGAAATTTTTGTGTGCGAGAACATACCCCTTAAAGGAATATTCCCATAGATTTTCATTTTTTCATATATGATTGTGAAAATTTGTTGAAACAATTTGATGAAACTATGTGAAGATCTTATTCCATTTAGGAGTTATAACAATTTAAAGAGTAGAAACACCTGGTACAGTATATGTCCTTCAGCTTGTTGATGTCATCCAGGCAATTCCAGCACAGTTATGTATTTCTTATAAATTTAAGCACACTTTTTTTACAATATCAAACAGCATTTTTAATTCATTATAGAGATAGGGTGGAATTTATCATTTACAAGAACACTTTTTTTTTTTTTTTTTGGTGTACATCACATTTCCAATGAGAACAAAATCCAAATCATTTGAAAGGAAAAGACGTTTTGTTGAAATTGTCACTATAACGTCACAGATGTTGCCAATTAGTCACTTTTGTCCAAATTCAAAATACGAAATAAGGTATCAACTAGTATTTTCACCACTTTATTTCAAAAAATTTCTCTATCATATTTGAAAAAATGAAAATCCATGTTAATATTCCTTTAATTATGTTTCTGTAAGAAATATTTTGGGGCTGGATATTAAAAAAGTTTTCTTTAACTCCAGTGTGTTTTGGGGAACACAACTTTAAATATTCCCAATTACTTTGTTACTGAATGAACAAACTATTCCTACTTTTACACCTTAATCTAGGACGTGTTTTTCTTTCTGTTCAGGATATTCAGTTGACCTGCTTTGAGGTAAAATAATATTTTCACCGTATTGAATGAAAGGAGATCCCTTTCAGAAATTGGAGGAGAATGGTATTTCTTTGAAATTGATTTTTGTTGTCGTAAATGGTTTAAAGTCACCATTTATCAAAATTGATTTTTATTCTGAAATAGAAAATATAGTCATGGTTACTCGTGATGTCATATAAAGCTTGCAAATATTAAAAACCTGACTTAACAGGTATTGGGAAAATAATTTTTGGGACTGAAGAGTTTAGATGTTAGATTTTTCGGTGTATTCTTTGTTTGAAATTTTTGAAGAAGATGTAAACCCCATACATTAGAGATCCCTAATCCCAGCATTCTCAATCCTTGAAAAGAGGAAGAAAATAATGACAATTATTAGCAAAATGTATTTTTATTCTGAAATAAGAAATAGTTGTGGTTACTAATGATGTGGCAAATGCAGTGGTAATGGGGTTGATCTCATACTCAATTGGTATTGGGCGTGAATGTGCTGTGTTTTGAGCAAGAAACTATGCCATTTGCTCCAGTTCACTCAGCTGTGAAATGAGTAGCAGTTTTGGCTGGGAAGTTAACCTGCGATGGCCTGGTGTCCCATCCAGGGGATTGAGTCAAGTACTCTCATCCGCTTAGCACCATGGCAGCAGGGTATAAGCATCAGCTCTATAAGCCTTCGAGGCTTGATTTAATTAATAACAAGTGATGTAATTGCTAATGAAAAGCTGACTTAACAGGTCTTTAAAAAAATACATTTTGTGAAGAACTTATATTAAGTTTTTCAGTGTATTCTATGGTCGAAACTGTTCATGGAGATATATATAACCCTATATATCTTAGATCCTTAGTCCATAACTCAGTATAGTTTAGTGTCTTGAAAAAGTGGAGAAAATTATGAAAAAAAGCAAGAGATTTCGATATAAATTGACAGAAAAAGTGACCTTTTTAGAAGTAGTTTAAATCTCACTAAAATTCCAGGACCAAGCAAATCCCAATCAAGGCAAGTAAACGACCCCTTTTTTTACATCCACAACATTGTAACTACCTCCACTTTCTACGTCTCTTCAACTGTGAGATTCATAATCTATTCAAAATATATGCAACAGAGACCTTTCATAAAGTATTATAAACATATGCAACAGAGACCTTTCATCATCTATTCAAAATATATGCAACAGAGACCTTTCATAATGTATTATAAACATATGCAACAAAGACCTTTCATAATCTATTCTAAACATATGCAACAAAGATCTTTCATAATCTATTCTAAACATATGCAACAGAGACCTTTCATAATATATTCTTAACATATGCTACAGAGACCTTTTATAATGTATTCTAAACATATGCAACAGAGACCTTTCACAATCTATTCTTAACATACGCTACAGAGACCTTTCATAATCTATTCTAAACATATGCAACAGAGACCTTTCACAATCTATTCTAAACATATGCAACAGAGACCTTTCATAATCTATTCTTAACATACGCTACAGAGACCTTTCATAATGTATTCTTAACATACGCAACAGAGACCTTTCACAATCTATTCTAAACATATGCAATAGAGACATTTCATAATCTATTCTAAACATACGCAAAGAGACCTTTCACATTTTGAATTTACATTTATATATTTAAATTTAATTTTGGTAGGTGGACAACAAGGAAGTAGACGATTGCGATTCTGACAAGAGTCTGAAGGAATTCCAGCAGTCAACGTTGCGGTATGCAACGCTGAAGCTCGCACCAGGAGCACCAGAAAGGAGAGATAACCACACGCTTTCAGAACAAAATGTAAGTATTCATTTCTTACTATTTCTCCAAAACTTCAATCTATTAAAACTTATTTAAAACTATAAAACTTATTTATCAACAAGCATCCCCCTCACCCTACCCACTGAAATATTAGTTTGCAGCACGTTTGGGACAAGCTAAAATTTGTTACTTGCTCCAGCATGCTGCAAACTTGTCGCAAGTTCCCACCCTTACTGAACTATTAGCTTGCAGCACGTTTGCGTCAAACTAAATTTTTTAACTTGCGCCAGCATGCTGCAAACTTGTCGCAGGCTCACATTTTTAACTTACACAAGCTTGCAGCAAGCTGCTGCAAGCTAGTATTTGGAACAAATAGCTTGCGCAAGCTAGCAAAAAGTATCTGCAAGCTAGCAAAACTTTCTGCAAGCTAAAAATGTTCGCTTGTCGCAAGCGCGCTGCAAGTTAAAATTTCTGTAAGGGCACCCACCAACAAAAAAAAGAATGTCACCTTTAATTGTACTGAATTAGGAGCCATGCTAGGTGAGCAAGTGGCATTTTGTCTGCATAGGGCAGGTACGCTTCAAGCTATTACAAACTTATCTACCTCCTGCCTGAGATTAAAATTTACCTCTAATTGTAGGCCTTACTGACTATTATCAAGTATAGTATATCAGTATGTGAGCAGGTGACAATTTTTTCTGGGGGCAGTGATACAAGTTTGCTTGTAAGTTCATACCTCTTCCAATGACCTCCAGCTTTGTCCAAGGTTGGAATTTCCCGCGAATTTGATGATAAGCAGTGGCTATAGCCTACCACGAGCCTTGCCTCATATCAGTGATGTATTAAGGGCATCGGTCAATTCCCTTAAAAAAATATATATATTTTTTTGATTTAAAAGAAAATAGTTTAGATATTTTCAAGTTCTTAATGATTTTCATTTTGGTGATGGGAAGGACAACATTAATTGATACCACATTCTAGCTCTACATCCTGGTCTCATATGTTCATGGAGCTGTGCATGCTGGAATTTTGAAGCAGTATAATTTAAAACAAGTAGTAGAATTGGAACAAAATGATATTGTGGAGAAAAATGGATACATTGTAAGATTTGTGAGTCATTATGTTTTCTTTATGCAATATTAAGTGTTGATTGATAATGATCCATTATTAAGGTGATGTAGTGGCCTCCTTTGATTCATATTCAACCAGGACGTCACAATTTGCAATTTTTCTTAAACAATTGGCCTGAAAATTCCAAATGCCTGTAGAATGGTCAGTAATGATTCTTATCTGATTGATGTGTGAGTTTTGAACCTATCAGAGTGCAAAAGAATATAGCTAATGTTGCTTATTCCATGAATGCTCTAATGTTGCTTATTCCATGAATGCTCATGTATTCAGGGTCAACATTTTCTCTTGTGGGTTGCATTTTACCCTCGTCACCCTCCCTATATCCTTCCCAATTGCACCGACCCTCCTCACCCTCCCCTATATCCTCCCCAATTGCACCGACCCTCCTCACCCTCCCTATATCCTTCCCAGTTGCACCGACCCTCCTCACCCTCCCTATATCCTTCTCAAATGCACCGACCCTCATCACCCTCCCTATATCTTTCCCAATTGCACCGACCCTCTTTACCCTCCCTAAATCCTTCTCAATTGCACGGCCCTCCTCACCCTCCCTATATCCTTCCCAATTGCACCGACCCTCCTCACCCTCCCTATATCCTTCCCAATTGCACCGACCCTCCTCACCCTCCTATATCCTTCCCAATTGCACCAACCCTCCTCACCCTCCCTATATCCTTCCCAACTGCACTGACCCTCTTCACCCTCCCTATATCCTTCCCAATTGCACCGACCCTCCTCACCCTCCCTATATCCTTCCAAACTGCACCGACCCTCCTCACCCTCCCTATATCCTTCCCAATTACGCCGACCCTCTTTACCCTCCCTATATCCTTCCCAATTGCACCGGCCCTCTTCACCCTCCCTATATCCTTCCCAATAGCACCGATCCTCCTCACCCTCCTTATATCCTTTCCAATTGCATCAACTCTTTTCACCCTCCCTATATTCTTCCCAATTGCACCGACCCTCCTCACCCTCCCTATACCCTTCCCAATTGCACCGTCCCTCCTCATCCTTCCTGTATCCTTCCCAATTGCACCGACCCTCCTCATCCTCCCTATATCCTTCCCAATTGCACCGACCCTCCTCACCCTCCCTATATCCTTCCCAATTGCACCGACCCTCCTCACCCTCCTATATCCTTCCCAATTGCACCGACCCTCTTCACCCTCCTATATCCTTCCCATTTGCACCCTCCTCACCCTTCCTATATCCTACCCAATTGCACTAACCTTCCTCACCCTCCTATATCCTTCCCAATTGCACCGTCCCTCCTCATCCTCCTGTTTCCTTCCCAATTGCACTCCCTCCTCACCCTCCCTATATCCTCCCCAACTGCACTGACCCTCTTCACCCTCCCCATATCCTTCCCAATTGCACCGACCCTCCTCACCCTCCCTATATCCTTCCAAACTGCACCGACTCTCCTCACCCTCCCTATATCCTTCCCAATTATGCACCCTCTTTACCCTCCTATATCCTTCCCAATTGCACCGGCCCTCTTCACCCTCCCTATATCCTTCCCAATTGCACCGACCCTCCTCACCCTCCCTATATCCTTCCCAATTGCACCGACCCTCCTCACCCTCCCTATATCCTTCCCAATTGCACCGACCCTCTTCACCCTCCCTATATCCTTCCCATTTGCACCGACCCTCCTCACCCTTCCTATATCCTACCCAATTGCACTAACCTTCCTCACCCTCCCTATATCCTTCCCAATTGCACCGTCCCTCCTCATCCTCCCTGTTTCCTTCCCAATTGCACCGTCCCTCCTCACCCTCCCTATATCCTTCCCAACTGCACTGACCCTCTTCACCCTCCCCATATCCTTCCCAATTGCACCGACCCTCCTCACCCTCCCTATATCCTTCCAAACTGCACCGACCCTCCTCACCCTCCCTATATCCTTCCCAATTGCACTGACCCTCTTTACCCTCCCTATATCCTTCCCAATTGCACCGGCCCTCTTCACCCTCCCTATATCCTTCCCAATAGCACCGATCCTCCTCACCCTCCTTATATCCTTTCCAATTGCATCAACTCTTTTCACCCTCCCTATATTCTTCCCAATTGCACCGACCCTCCTCACCCTCCCTATACCCTTCCCAATTGCACCGTCCCTCCTCATCCTTCCTGTATCCTTCCCAATTGCACCGACCCTCCTCATTCTCCCTATATCCTTCCCAATTGCACCGACCCTCCTCACCCTCCTATATCCTTCCCAATTGCACCGACCCTCCTCACCCTCCCTATATCCTTCCCAATTGCACCGACCCTCTTCACCCTCCCTATATCCTTCCCATTTGCACCGACCCTCCTCACCCTTCCTATATCCTACCCAATTGCACTAACCTTCCTCACCCTCCCTATATCCTTCCCAATTGCACCGTCCCTCCTCATCCTCCCTGTTTCCTTCCCAATTGCACCGTCCGTCCTCACCCTCCCTATATCCTTCCCAATTGCACCGACCCTCTTCACCCTTCCTATATCCTTCCCAATTGCACCGACCCTCCCTATATCCTTCCAAACTGCACCGACCCTCCTCACCCTCCCTATATCCTTCCCAATTGCACCCACCCTCCTTAACCTCCTTTTATCCTTCCCAATTGCACCGACCCTCTTCACCCCTATATTCTTCTCAATTGCACCAACCCTCCTCACCCTCCCTATATCCTTCCCAACTGCACCAACTCTTTTCACCCTCCTATATCCTTCCCAGTTGCACCGACCCTCCTCACCCTCCTATATCCTTCCCAATTGCACCGACCCTCATCACCCTCCTATATCCTTCCCAATTGCACCGACCCTCATCACCCTCCTATATCCTTCCCAACTGCACCAACTCTTTTCACCCTCCCTATATCCTTCCCAGTTGCACCGACCCTCCTCACCCTCCCTATATCCTTCCCAATTGCACTGACCCTCCTCACCCTCCCTATATCCTTCCCAATTGCACCACCCTCATCACCCTCCCTATATTCTTCCCAATTGCACCGACCCTGTTATTATACCCACACTGATAATCGGTAGTAAAAACTATCAAGTGCACATTTATTACCAATCATTACATTTCCCAAGCATGTTTTTATCTCATGTCTTGCCTTCTGATCTGTTATATTTTGTTTATGTTGATGTAGGCCTATACAGATGTGAAAATGAATGATTTATGGTTTTCATTAAGTCACGAAAATGACCAACAAAGCATCAACATTGTCAAACTTATAAATATTGTGAAATTTGGACTGTAAATTTTCACAGATCACCTCTTTGTTGTCAGGATTTTCTGTATTTTTATTGGTGTTTCACTATAAATGTCATTTTAGTAAAAAATGCTGAGATTTATGTGTTGTCATGGTCAGTAGATTATTTTGTTATGCATAGATAAGGTTTTTCAAGAATTCTAATTAGTGTCTCACCTCTGTTATTATTAATCTACCATATTTTTATATTTAAATTGTTCTTGCATGACTACTTTGAAAATTGCTTCTCTGTAAGAAATTATAATCATAAGCAGCAATCAACAATGGCGACGCCAGGATTTTTGTGATAAGTGGCAAGAGAGGGGCAATTTTGCCTCATGGAGGACAAAAGCCTATATATAAATCAGACAAAATATGTGGGAACATGCCCCCATCCTTCCATTCCCCCATCCCCCCATGCATCCCATCCTCCCATGCCCCCATCCTCCCATTTCCCCCATCCTCCCATTTCCCCCATCCTCCATGCCCCATCCTCCCATGCCTCCCATGCCCCATCCTCCCATTTCCCACATCCTCCCATGCCCCCATCCTCCCATGCCCCCCCATCCTCCCATGCCCACATCCTCCCATCCTCCCATGCCCCCATCTTCCCTTGCCCCCATCCTCCCATGCCCCCATCCTTCCATGCCCCCATCCTCCCATGCCCCCATGCCTCCCATCCTCCCATCCTCCCATTTCCCACATCCTCCCATGCCCCCATCCTCCCATGCCCCCATCCTCCCATGCCCACATCCTCCCATGCCCCCATCCTCCCATGCCCCCATCTTCCCTTGCCCCCATCCTCCCATGCCCCCATCCTTCCATGCCCCCATCCTCCCATGCCCCCATCCTCCCATTCCCCCCTCCCATGCCTCCCATCCTCCCATGCCCCCATCCTCCCATGCCCCCATCCTCCCATGCCCCCATCCTCCCATGCCCCCATCCTCCCATGCCCCATCCTCCCATTTCCCCATCCTATGCCCCCATCCTCCCATCCTCCCATGCCCCCATCCTCCCATTTCCCATCCTCCCATGCCCCCATCCTCCCATGCCCCCATTCTCCCATCCCCCCCCCATCCTCCCATGCCCCCATCCTCCCATGCCCCCATCTTCCCTTGCCCCCATCCTCCCATGATCCCCATCCTTCCATGCCCCCATCCTCCCATGCCCCCATCCTCCCATGCCCCATCCTCCCATGCCCCCATCCTCCCATGCCCCCATCCTCCCATGCCCCCATCCTCCCATGCCCCCATCCTCCCATGCCCCCATCCTCCCATTCTCCCATGCCCCCATCCTCCCATGCCCCTCATCCTCCCATGCCCCCATCCTCCCATGCCCCCATCCTCCCATGCCCCCATCCTCCCATTCCCTGTACTGCCGCCAATGGATGTTAACAAAATACCCTTCAAGGATGAACTTTATTTCTCAAATTCTGGTCAAAAAGGCATGAAAAAATGTTGTTTTTCTCAATTTGAAATTGACCCTTCACAATTTTGTTACCTTTCATCCTCTAAACTAATGTTTAATGTCTGATTTAAAAGCAAAACAATGAAAAGAAATTAATGCAGATATCCTTCCTGAGACCATTTACAAACCTATTTCAGTATCCAATAGAAGTAAGAATCTAGGATATATCATATCCTCCCTCACTCCCTATCTAAAACACTGAACAGTGCAGGGCCTGTCAAAAAAATAATAATAATAATTTTCATCTGGAAAAGTGTGTGTGTGGGGGAGGGGGGGCATGGCCTCCTATCCAACAAGTGGTGGGGGGACAAGAGGCAAATTTTCCCCAGAATGTACTTCAATTTGAATAAAAAGTGGGGGGGGGGACATGTACCCCCAGGAGTTATGACCCTGCCAACAGAAAAGCCTCCCATCCCCAGAGTGTCACTTATGAATGTTTCTCCACAATTTTTAATGCTTCTTACCAACAATGTCCTTGATGTACTTACAGAAAAATACTTTTCATGCTTCGTTGTTGGATTTTCCAATGAGATTTATTATCCATACTATATCTCTTAATGCCAGACATTCAAAGCCCTTAGACTAAAGAGGTGTATTTGAATTGACCAAAAGTAGGCCTATTCTTACAGTCTTAATTTCATTTCCGTTTTTAGCTTCAACAGTACGTGCCATCTGTTGCACATATCATCTGTTGCACATATCAGCATATGTGGACCTCGTCATGCGTTAAATTATTGCGTGCAAAATTGAATTATTCAGTTTGTAATTTTTTAACAAAATAATTAGATCATTTTGATCCAAGGCTACCTGATGCCACATTGCATACCTAAATTTATACTCATTTGGTTTTCCAAAAATGTGAGTCACACAGCGCATTATGAAAGAACTGAAAACAAAACTCATGATATTATACAAAATAGCATTTTTTGTTTGTTTACAGAAAAATTCATGACATTATAAAATGTAGATGAATGTAACATCCTTATTTGAAGCTTTGAAGGTCAAAATGATTAACGACGTACTTTCTCCAAACGAAGCTAATAACAGGCAGACAAAACGGAATAAAGGACAAAATACCTATGACTGAAGGAACCTTTCAGAGAAAAATGGCTTGCTTATATATGCTTCTTCTGTTCATTTTACAGTGGAAAATACATTTTTGAAATTAGAGGCATTTCCCCATGCCGAAAATGTTATCATGAAATGAGTTTAGAATATTCAGCATTCAGCAAGATTACATGAATCAAAGCAAGGGAACCATGTTTGGACTATTTTCCTCTGGAGTATCAGACTTATATTTTGAACTTTAAACAGTGAGCAAACTTGTATCAAATTCTACCTATGCAAAAAGGTGATCCCTGGACAGAAGCTAGCTGTCTTAAAATGCAAATTTGTAAGGAACGAGCAAGCACTATATATATATATATATATATATATATATATATATATATATATATATATATATATATATATATATATATATATATATATATATATATATATATATATATATATATATATATATATATATATATATATATATATATATATATATATATATATATATATATATATATATATATATATATATATTATATATATATATGTATATATATATATATATATATATATATATATATATATATATATATATATATATATATATATATATATATATGTATATATATATATATATTCCAATATTTTATTTGTTTTCTCTCATATAAATATATATAAAGACATATCTCCTGACAGTTTGGACTGACAACTTTGATTTTATTTCATTTATTCGTTTATTCATTATAACAATAACCATACAACAGTGTCATAATAAAAGGTAAAGGGAAGTGCTAAAATAAACACATATGGCTTAAGAAGTAGATGTACTCAAGATAATAAAATTAATTTGAATGAAACAATAAAGTTACAATAATCCTTCTGATACAATTTCCACCCCACACCAATCCTAACCTACCCATTTCCCCACTCTGTGAAGAGGTATGACCCACTGAACTTACATCGATTTAAGCTGAATGTCTGTTCTTCTTTGGTTTTTTCCATCCACAAAATCGATATTGTGTTTTGATAATGAAATTGCATTTTTTTTTTAGAAACATTAATTAATGGTACTTATATTTACAGACATATGGTGTTCAAATTGCTGTAAAAAGGTCACAAAGTGATTTTAATATTTGACCATATTATAAATCATTTGCCATATCTGAAAAAACAAACAAATATTTCATACTTTCATTAATTATTGCTGCTGTAGACAAAGACTCTCTCGCTTTGTGAAATGATTCAAAGGCTTTTTTGTACTTGTTATGTTTCTATTATCTTTGCATATTAAATAATCATAGAATTTAAACCAAGATCTGCTGATACTGTACATGCAGATGCCATCAGAGCTTATAACCTCCATGTATAGAAATAGCAACAGATCTCTGCCAAGATTGTTTTTGACGGAGAAGTTAGGTGTGAAATTCAATCACGAACCTGGTAAAAAGCAGCCCAGACTATAACAAACGCATGATGATATATTGATCAAGAGTACCAGGATGAAAAATATGGATTGTACATGTCTGGGGAGAAAAAACAAATCACGGGGACAAAGGGTGAAAGAAAAGCTCAAAATACTGTCGTTTCATTATTGGATTGTTTTTAAAGATTGTTTACCAAGGTTGAAGTCAGATAAGAATCAGGAATTAGAAATGGCTTATTTTCTAATAAGGTTAATTTTTTAACCCTATTCTACGTGTCTAGACTGTCTTTCTGTTGAGGATTTACAAATTCATAGACAAAATTGCAAAGAATGGTTTTTTTTGTAAATACAAACTTAATCAAAAAGATTTGTTCACAAAAGGGTGGAAATTGTGATATAGAATGTAGGTAAGAAAGATTACCTTTAGTTACAATCCAAGATGTAAAGATAATTACGAGTAAATTTGATCAAGTTTATGGACAAGCAGAGACAATAATAAGCTAAATTTTGTTTGAAACAGAGCAAAAACCGTGTAAACTTGGGGAGGGGGGCGTTATGAATGATACATTTGTTGCTGTTTAACCAATTTTTCATAAAACTTCTATTTTAAATGATTTGCTTTAACGATTTCAAGAAAGTGTGCCAGAACCATTTTTTCTTAAATTTGTCAACAGCCCAAAGGGATTCGGTTCCATGTACGTTCTTTGGGATGGGTGGAAATGGAGGACTCGGACCTTTCACCTGGAAAGAGCAGTTTAGCCGTCAATAACTGCATCAGACAACTCTCATACAGGAAGACTGATATCAGAGATGTTGCAGGCATTTGGGGAGAGGTATGGTTCTTTGATTAACAGTTCATCTATATTCCCCCTCCCACCTACAAATCAAGTGGAGACAGTGAGGTATCTAAATTCTTTCAATAGAATATTAAGGATCATCGTTTTGCTGTTGTCATGCCAAAAAGTCTCTTCAATCATTTTTAAATTTGGAGTGTGTTTATTAAATGGGAGTGTCTAATAATTGGGAGTGTGTCTAATAATTGGTAGTGTGTCTAATAATTGGGAGTGTGTCTAATAATTGGGAGTGTGTCTAATAATAGGGAGTGTGTCTAATAATTGGGAGTGTGTCTAATAATTGGGAGTGTGTCTAATAATTGGGAATGTGTCTAATAATTGGGATTGTGTCTAATAATTGGGATTGTGTCTAATAATTGGGAGTGTGTCTAATAATTGGGAGTTTGTATAATAATTGGGATTGTGTCTAATAATTGGGATTGTGTCTAATAATTGGGAGTGTGTCTAATAATTGGGAGTGTGTCTAATAATTTAGAGTGTGTCTTATAATTGGGAGTGAGTCTAATAATTAGGAGTGGTCTAATAATTGGGAATATGTCTAATTATTGGGATTGTGTCTAATAATTGGGAGTGTGTCTAATAATTGGGAGTGTGTCTAACAATTGGGAGTGTGTCTAATAATTGGGAGTGTGCCTAATAATTTGGAGTGTGTCTAATAATTGGGATTGTGTCTAATAATTGGGAGGTGTCTAATAATTGGGATAATGTCTAATAATTGGGAGTGTGTCTAATAATTGGGAGTGTGTTTAATAATTGGGAGTGTGTCTGATGATTGGGAGTGTGTCTAATAATTGGGAATGTGTCTAATAATTGGGAGTGTGTCTAATAATTAGGAGTGTGTCTAATAATTAGGAGTGTGTCTAATAATTGGGAGTGTGTCTAATAATTGGGAGTGTGTCTAATAATTGGGAGTGTGTCTTATAATTGGGAGTGTGTCTAATAATTGGGAGTGTGTCTAATAATTGGGAGTGTGTCTAATAATTGGGAATGTGTCTAATAATTGGGAGTGTTTAATAATTGGGAGTGTGTCTAATAATTGGGAGTGTGTCTAATAATTGGGAGTGTGTCTAATAATTGGGAGTGTGTCTAATAATTGGGAGTGTGTCTAATAATTGGGAGTGTGTCTAATAATTGGGAGTGTGTCTAATAGGAGTATGGGTACATCTCTCAAAATTACAGGCATTAAACAGGATCTGTACCCAACATCAGTTAGGATAATTGGGGTGCCTGAGTTGGCCTGCAAGGAGGTGTAGGGAGGGGTGTATAACAGGTGTGTTTGCACCCCAATGACTGCCATACAAAGTACACAAATGTCATATACCTCCCTATAATTCATGTGACATTGGGAAATTCTACTGTTGAAATCCACCCCCACAAGAACAATCCTGGCAACTCTCCTGCTTTGCGAGTAGGAAGGATATATAATCTTTCCCTTTTTTCTAATTGCAAGAAGAAAACATGGACTTCCTTTCCCACTCTGTAGTAAATGTTTTTAGCAATCTTTCATGGACAACGACACTTCTAAGAGCAGTGCATGAGGGCATGCAGTTGACTCGTTTTCCCACACTGAGGGGTTAAGTAAGGGTTCCAATTATTTTGTCTGTTTTTTTGGGTAATGAACTTATTTTATTTTTTTGCAGGGAAAGGATATGTACATGATACTGGAGAATGAATACTTGAAGCTAACAGACCCCAACGATGGTACAGTACTAAACTCGCAGCACGTCTGCTCCATTAGAGTCTGGGGAGTTGGTCGTGATAATGGAAGGTAATTCTGTTCTATATGTTCACCCCTTGTTTGCTAGTCTTTGAGAAATATATGATGTCTCTTACAAAAACAATGTGTGTATGTCGGGACCCAACGTTTTAGAAATAACTTCACCAATATCCCTTGGATGCCCCTCCCCAGACACACACACACAGACATACACACACACACACATACATTTTTGATGTTGACAACAAACGTCACAGTCTGATCTCTCTCTTTTTTGGATGTTGTGATGCAAACAAGATGCAGATCCAAAGTTAATGTTAAATTCTCTGTTTCTTAATATTTGATGTTTATGCGAAGCTTAGACTAATGATGATTAAGATTCTCCAGGTCAGCATTGCAGAACTTGAGAAAAACATCGTCATTTTATGATTTCTGAAATCAGTCTTTGTATCATACGTGTTTCAGATCTTAATTGCATATGAGTTACTATGTCAATGTAGTTTAAAAATTGCAAAATATTGCTGAATTAGGTTTTATTTGGAGTACATTACAAATTCATAATATGATGGAAATATTGTATGGTGTACAATGATTGACCTGCATAGAGATAAAAAAAAAAAATGAATGCCAAAATACATCAGTTCTTTTGAGGATTTAAAAAAAATGTAATACAGATAAGTTATAAACCATAATTCTTGGGTTAGAAGGGAAAACTAGGATTGGGCTATTACTGCTACCAAAGGTTGGTCTTGACTCAGTGACCTTTGAAAGTTGGGCCATAGTTTTTTGTTGGGGCTAGAAAGGGGTGCTGCTTGGAAAAGTGGGGGCACATGTCATATGGCAATGATATAAACCAGACAATTTCTTATCATACAACAAAGGAAAATGTTTTTCTCCCCATAGTGCCCGGCACGGGCAGATTTTCCCTCCGAAATGAAGGGGGTCACAAAAATAAAAAATTAAAGTCGCCTACTACAAGTGGAGAGGGGATTATATTAAATAAAACCACACTAACATACAAAAAAATCACCAATCAAAAGATATGAATATGGAAATGGTGAGGGGGGAAGTGCCCTTTGCTCCCCCTAAATCCCACCTATGGCCACCAGCTAAGAGTCCTCTTCATTTCTAAAATTATTTAAAGTGAAAATTATAATTTGATGTGTCAGTTGAGCGTGTTAGATGGTTTATTTTCATGAGGTATGCAATAAATGTGAAGAACATCATGGAATCTGTTCAATAATAAAAAGAAAATAATCATTGACAGAAATGTTAGCAATATGAGTGTACTTTTGATCTTTAAACGATATGTGTCATTGCATCTATCAGTCTCTGGCGTATTGAACGATGTCGTTTCCTGTAGTGGTATTTATATTAGCAAGGTGTTATATCCATTGCACACCTAACAAGGCATAGAAACATACCACGGTGTGTTTAGCTAATGATATACACACACATAGCTTGTATTAAGCATTAAGTGATGAAAGCATGCTCTCCATCACATACAGTAAATACACATTTTATAAGCAGCTATAGTAATAACACCATAACACGGGTTTTTGTTCAACAGACCAGGGATACTGTTTTAGACAAAACAAGCCACAAAATGTATGTATGAGCTTTTAATATGCAAATTTGCAAAGAGCCGTCAAATTTTCAAACAGTTTGGAGAGATATCTTTAAAATTGGCTTATTTTGATGATTGCAATATAAGCAATCTACAATCTTGGACTAAACTTGTTGGAACACTACAGGACAGTTTGAACTACTACTATGCACCTATTCTATATTATTCAATTTTTATCAATCTTTGATAATTACACTTTTTTTTAATTGGTTTTTCAATCTATATTCTCTCATCTTTCATTGGTATTTTGTTAATGTTTATACATTGTCATAATTTACTTGATATCCTTTGTGTCCACCAACTCGACCTTACTATTTTAAGACATTCTCTCTTTCTAAATGTTGACATTGTTTTCTCTTCTTTAAATCTGGCTAAAGCACAAACATTAGAATGGTGAGAGCTAGAGGCAGGGAGTTAAAAATTTATGAAGAAAATGATAAATAAGTATAACACTAATATATATAGCTCTCAATTACACTGATTTTTCTACTATTTATTCCTATATTTGTTCCAATATTGTAGCTAATTGTCTTCAGTAGTTCTGTATGTTTGGGACCTCTTAAATTGTTATCAGTCTTAAAAGAAAGAAAAATGTGCCTTTTATTTTTAAAGATATTGAAGATAAGAATAAAGGAGTCTTTGTCACTTTGCAATCTGTAGAAAACAAAGCTCACAGGATGATAAACTATAAATGGATGGAATATTTGAAGGAAGGAAGGCAGAAAGTCAGATTCTGATTCAAGATAAAAGACTTTTCTGTAGAATTTTAAGAAAGAAGTGATCTAACCATGCAATCTTGTGATAAAAAAAAGGAAAAAAAAGATGTAATCTAACATTTGTATATGAAAAAGTACCATTGCCTTTTTTTTTTTTTGCGGAATAAATTATTTTGTAATGGCTGAAATATAATGATTTTTTCTTTCTTTATTTGCTTAGGTAGTGCTATAAATTTCTTTGAAGGTAGAGACATAAACTCTCATAAAATTGGTACATGGCAGGATGATCCCAAAGATTTCTTTTGAAAAATTATTATTGTCACTTAGATTGTTTGCAGATTAAAGAGCTGTTGTGTCTATTTTCTCTCCTGCCTATTTTCTCCTCTCAGAACTGTTTTACGTGGAGCAGAACTGTTTTGCTCAGATCCGAATTGTTTTTTCCAGATTCGAATTGTTTTTCCCAGATCAGAACTCTTTTTCCCAGATTATAACTATTTTGTTCAGATGGGAACTCTTTTGCCCAGATCAGAACTGTTTTCCCCAGATCAGAGCTGTTTTTCCCAGATCAGAGCTGTTTTTCCCAGATCAGAACTATTTCCCCAGATCAGAGCTGTTTTTCCCAGATCAGAACTGTTTTCCCCAGATCAGAGCTGTTTTTCCCAGATCAGAACTGTTTTCCCCAGATCAGAACTGTTGTCCCCAGATCAGAACTGTTGTCACCAAATCAGAACTGTTTTCTCCAGATCAGAACTGTTTTCCCCAGATCAGAGCTGTTTTCCCAGATCAGAACTGTTTTCCCCAGATCAGAACTGTTGTCCCCAGATCAGAACTGTTGTCACCAAATCAGAACTGTTTTCTCCAGATCGGAACTGTTTTGCCCAGATCAGAACTGTTTTCCCCAGATCAGAACTGTTTTCTTCAGATCGGAATGTTGTCCCAGATCAGAACTGTTGTCACCAGATCAGAACTGTTTTCTCCAGATCGGAACTGTTTTGCCCAGATCAGAACTGTTTTCCCCAGATCAGAACTGTTTTGCTTGAGCAGAACTTTTTCTCCATCAGTGTGCTTAGTTTCTGTTGCTCTAAGTGGGGACAGGTTTTAGATGGGGAAGAGGGAGGGGTTCTAATCTAGTGTCTTACACTTTTTAGCAAATTATAAGTTATCCAATTTTGAGGCATCGTTGTCCTACAATCTTGGACAAAACTCCTTGGTATACCCCCCCCCCTTCCTCATCCTATTTAATGTTGGTGAAATGGGTGGAAAATGTTGATGATTGCTTCCCATGTCTTTGTATTTTGTAGTGAAATATTGGACAACATTGAGAGGGGGAGCGGGGGAGAATTTGATTAAGATTGTCTGAGAAATGTCATTGAGTAAAAATATTGTAAATATCAATGGAATAATAGTTTTACATAGGAAAGTCATGGTATTTGTCGAAAAAAACAGACATTCAATTGTTTCCAGGATTCAAACAATACAATAAAAGGCTTTATCTTTTTTGGACCGTGCTATCCTAAGTAGATAGGAAATATGTGCTTTTTTTTTATTTCAGCCCCCTTCCCCCTCCCCCCCCCCCCTCCACCAAATTGTATTTGCCACCCATTTTTTCAGAATGTCTGAGTGCTTTATACTTTACCACTACATTGTTCTGTGTATTTTGGATTACAAGTGAAATAATGGCAGTTAGGAGGGTTGGGGATTGTTGGGAGGGGGAAGGGGAATGCGAAGGAGAGAAGTGATTAGATGGAGACAGAAATGATGGCACTTAAGTGGAAAGTATTTTAATTTTAAATCAGATTCCAGAAAGTGAACAAAAGTTTTTTGACATGCTCATATTGCTTTTCTAACCTTATTATGGAAAATACCGTACAAGAATAGAGGGAATCCAGGACATTGACGAAAAAGTAAAACTTCAGTAAAATTTGATGAAATAAAAGAAATATGACACGATTTTGTAAATAATAAAAACTGTTAGATTCCATGTTTAAATTAGATGTTCGCCACACTCTCGCCTTAGCTAACTGATTTACCAAATTTGTGGTCGATAGTTTTGTCTTTTTTTAAGAAAGTAAAGCGAATTTATACGTTTTCCGTGTTGAAGTGACTAGGAATTGACAAAGTGAAAATAATTGGATAAAGTCCATACACAAATTGAAAAGGAATTTCTTCCAAAGATAAAAATTGTTGTCAAACAATTTCTTACACATTATAGAAAATTTCATTAAATATAGTGATGTTTACTCTATTTTCATGGTAAATCGTTGGGTGGCACAGATTTAGTAAAATAATGTAATTCATATTAACTTCCAGTTGCCAAAATTTCACTTTGTCTCTCCATTATTGACGGACCCGAACATAACACTATCCACATACTTAAAAAAAACCTCAAATCTTCAGCAAAGACCGCCGTGTTTGCCACACATTTTTTTAGACAATCTTGGACAAAACTCGTTGGGACACCCCCGTTCCCCGTTCAATGTTGGTGAAATGGGTGAAAAATGTTGATAATTGCTTTCCATGTCTCTGTACTTGGTAGTGAAATATTTTGACAACATTACAAGGGGGAGGGAAGGGGGGTAGGGAGTGTTGCCTGAACAAATTAGCTGTACATCAAAATTTGAAATGACATGCAACTTTCCAGTAAAGTGTCCCAAAACTTTTGTCCAAGATTGTAGCAGAAACAAAATTTATGTTTCTGTATTATAGTACTTCTTAGTATGGAACTCTCACAATGGCACGTACACCCTCCAATGGTCTTGTCTGCAAGAAAGATTTTATTTCAATTTTTCAGTTTTTGATAAATATGTGAAAAACATAGAAAGACGTTCAAATATAATCATCATTTCTATTTTGCTGTTACCAACATTTATTGTTGATTTTTGTTTTTTGTTACAGCAATTTAAATATTGCCAAGTATATTTGAGCTGGAACAACAGTAAGAATGAATTAAGCGGGCAACAGGAATGAATAGTAAGATAGGAAGAGCAAATACGACCGTATCCATAAATGTATCGAAAGAGCATTTGGACGTCGCTTTCATGTTGAATTTGTTTTCTTCAAAATTACGCAGACTGTATTTTTACCATTGTTGGTTTTCCTTGTGAATTAGTAGCACTTAACGATTGTCTGGTCTGGAGAAAGACGTCTAACTATTATTAATCTTTTTCGGCTGCAAATGTTGACTGTGAGCAAACAGAATATTCTCAGACTCATAACCTTTCTTATTACATTTTCTCCTAGAGTACACAATAGGTTGCGCGTGGCCCACTTTTGTTCTAGACATTTCATTTTGCATATTGTGCCAGACAAGGAGAAGAATTGGAGTAAATCCATATTTGTGCTGTATGAGCTCTAATTCTTATCTTATTATCACATAAGTGAATTTTGATGGGTTGTTAAATAGGTCAATTCTTAATTATCCTTCAGTGAACTGTTCTGAATGTAACAAGTCACATGACTTCAATTTTTTTTATTTTGAGTTTTTATCTGTTTATATGAGTTTTAATTGGATTACTGTATTACCTGGGAGAAATGTAAGCAGATATTTACAGGAGAAGGTAAAAGAGGGCTTGACAAAGTTGTAGTGCCCCAGGGCTCCTCAAAAAGAAAATACATCATGTCAAAATTTTACAACCCAACAAGGGAAAAAGTTGCAAGTTTATAGTTATGAACATGAATAACTGTATGGATGTTGGCGATAACCTCTTCTTTTTAGTATTTGAGAACAAAATTACCTTAAAGAATATGGATAGACCCTCATTTTGAAAACTCAAAAACACTAAGACATTATACCTAAAAAATACTAAGACATTTTACCTAAAAAATACTTAGATATTTTACCTATAAAACACTTAGATATTTTACCTAAAAACACTTAAACATTTTACCTAGAAAAACACTTAGACATTTTACCTAAAAAGCTCTAAACATTTTACCTTTAAAAAAACACTTTATCTTTATTTAAAGATGTTTGGACAGGTGGAGGTAAACTTATGTGCAGGCGCATAGCCAGGCATTATCTAAGTGGTGCGTGGGGGGAGGGCACTTCAATTTAATTGAAGAGCTTAAGGGCAGATTAACCACATACTCTTGTTATATATTTGTTGTTTGATTTTGTGCATAAACATTAATTACCAAGCCTAAATATTTATTTTTTCAAACTTGAATTTGTTTATATTAAATTCTCATTTAATTTTGTGATTGAATACAAAACTAACTATTCACGTGCTATACATCTTTAAAGGCTTTAAGTGGACAAGCTACACGTTGAAGAAAGTACCTACTATTACACCCTAGAACAGCCCTGGAAGTTGTTTTTTGAATAAATTTTTGTAAAGTCTCTTAAATTCAGAAAAAGCACTTTATGCCTGTTTTAGGTATGTGAATATTATCCTGAAGTTTGTTGAAGAATTGTACAATGATCCAAGGCTGCCATGAATAATCTCATTAATCAGTGCAGTTGACACACGAGTTCTAAAATTCTGTGAAGAATTACTCATCTGTACTTTTAACATTTAAAGGTTCAACATCAGCGTGAGGAGTCAGTTCTAATTTTATGATTGGTTAAAATTTCAACCAATTGCAAAACATGCCTCTTTCGACCATAGCCTCTTTCGACCATAGCCTCTTTCGACCATAGCCTCTTTTGACCATAGCCTCTTTTGACCATAGCCTCTTTTGACCATATTTCACACTAACTTACTAATCATCCGATATAGCGATGATGTGGCCAAATGGATAAGGGGCTGGGCTTCGAGCACGCTACGAGCGAATTGCTTTTGTTGCAAATGTAACAAGTTTCAAATCTCGTCAAGGCAGAATTTTGTTTTTTGGTCTTTTCCGCTCATTTGAATTAAAACATGGAGCTATATTAACGGAGTTAATTTAAGTTAAATGCTCCGTTAATAAAATAACGATGCATTTGTAAGCCTATAGTGCCTCTTTTTAACTCATTTGTATCATGTTAAGATACATACACACTGTACGTACAACATGCTTGTACCTAGTCTCCATGCATACACACTGTATAATATACCCTTCTTTTGTAATACGTTGATGACGTGTGTAAGTACTTGCCATGTAATTACTGTCGTCATTGCGGTTTGTTTTCATTAAGTGTGCAAGCTATTTCTTTTCAGTATGCTATTATAGGGGCATTAATGATATGCCCAACGTGCATTAGATAGAAGACGTGTGATGTGCAACTGTCGATTTTGGCCAAAATCGGCGGTTGCAGTGCATACTAAACGGAAAGCGGAGGTTCACGTAATGTGAGATGACAGTGCCTCTTTAGTGTATATGTTAACATAACACAAGCCTTTCCTACTCAGTGTTGTTATATTTATGTCTTCACACTCCACAATAAATAATTGCCTATTTTTGTGCATTCTTAGCTGCATATGGCAATCCCTGTCACTTAACTCTGTTGTATAAATTAGCCGCCTCTACATGTCTCATTAACATTTAACTCTCTCTTTCTCTCCCATCATTGCCGCCACTAACTCATACAGAGAAAGGTAATTTCATCTTAATGTGTCAATTCCGTTACTCTTTTAACGCATGATTATTCATTTGTCATGTTTCTCGTGTTTTATGTCATGAATCATGTTGTGTTTTTGTACTTTGTGCAATTTGTGTTTTTTTTTTATGGTACTAAGAAGAAAAAGTGGCCAAAATTTGGAAATATATAACTGAAGATTAATTTGAGCATTTTTTATATTTGATATTAAATTTTTGTCATGGATTGTAGGTAAGGGTATGAATGCTATAGCATGAGGTATTTTTTGTTTCTTCAACAATTTATTGATGAAATGAAGCTGATTGCAATCAGTGGCATAGCTTAAGGGGGTCAGGAGTACAATTGCCCTTCCTGGCCAGAAATTTTCCAAAAACTCAGAAAATTATTGTAGACTTGCAAAAATGCTACTTTGTCACATCTCCATACTCTAATGTTTATCCATTGTTTTAATTCTCAACCAGAACATTTTAAAAAAGTAAATGAATTTTGGCCAAAATATTTTTAAACTCATCTGCAAAGTTGGAATTAATCATCAAATTTCCCACAGTTTTGAGTCAAAAATCTTTGCACCAAAAAATTGTGACAGAAATAACATTAATGTAGTGAATACATCTTTATATGCTTCCCTCTTTGGCAATCTAATGTACTATTCATCGCACAATTACATTGGGGACGTTTTTAGAGCATGTATTTACCACATATACTTGCGCACTCAAGAAATCTTTTAAAAAATGACAACTTTTTTTTTTTTTTTAATTCCCTGTTTTTCCCGTGGTTATAACAGCTGAACTGTATATTTTGTCCAGCTCTGCTGAGCTGTATATATACCTCTCCTTTTTGCTTGAAAGTACATTCTTAAAGCAATTGATGGCTCAATTTTAAGAATATAATGTAAAGAATTCTTTGTATAACGTGGGCTGCTCTTTGACATACTCCATTATAGATTGTGCAAATATCATAAAATCTTGAAACTTCAAAAAGTGGTCTTTTGTAATACTCAAAGATTGTATTGAATGATCTTTCTAATAATATTTGTAAATATGTGGCAAAAGTACTCCAAAAACAAGTTTACACATGTGCAGTTAATGTCACAGTGTAGTTAGCAGTACATAAGGTGCGATCTAATTTCCTTGTAACTGATTTTTTAGTTACAAGGTTATGTTTTTTGGTAATTTTGATGGAAGCAATTGGTCTTAGTCGAGTTCAGTTGTATAAAACCATCTATCAATGAAAGATTCGCGCCTTTACATTAGCGATGTTCTGATTTTCTACATGTTGGAAATCGAACATCTTAAGGCCACCAAAGATTCACTCATCACTCCCCCCACACTCCATACATACAGTGTACAATTATACATACACTGTATGTATATATGAGTTTATTTTGGGAATGGTTTAGCGTGACACAGTGTGTACACTATTTAAAAAATATTGAATGAGGGCACTGTGAGTAGCAATGTCGTCGATGCCGGGGCACGTACAATATTGGCATGCTTGGGTGAAAGAATCACGTTAGATCTAGAATACACCAAATTTCCAACTTTTTTATCAAAATTTCCAAAGTATTTTGTGCAAAATATCTTAATTTTTGCTGAATATAACCAACATTTTCCTCAAAACTTCTTTTTTTTGCTCAAAATATCTGATTTTTTGCTCAACCTTTTCAGTTACATGACAGGTGGGGGAGGTAGCTTGGATTTGGAAATTATAATGGTTTTGCCCCCCCCCCTGCAAAGAAAAATAACTATGCCACTGATTGCAATCATGTTCATGTTCATAAAGAATCTAAAGTCAGAATTGTTATTGCCAGCTTGGCATTTGTAACCCATTATGAGGTTATTGCCAATTTCCCAATCGTGACAAGATTATTACAAAAAACAAACAATAACTTCAGCACTAAGACTGCTGCAGGATTTTAGGAAAGAGTTTTAACGAGATAAAATTTAGTGTTAGAATTTTGGATGGGAGTGGCTTTGGTGAGTAGTGAACTCAGATTTTTGTACAGGCTTGTCTTCCAAACAGTTCAGTACACCCACACGAGGCAATTTATTATGGCATTTTCTTTCAGATGAGAACATTTTTTTTATGTAGTACTGAAAGCAGGTTGCCCCACAAGCAGACTGAATACCAAAATATAACAAGCCGTATGAACACAGAATAATCTAAGCATAATGAAAAGAAGGTGAAGTGATTGAAAATGGATTTTATGCATTGCTTTATGATAATATATATTATAAGAACTTATTTAGAATTTCAAACTATCTGAACAATGTAGGAGAAAGTATAAGCGACCCATACTCTATTAACATGCCAGTGTCAGGTCTGTTACTGTGTCATCCCACTTGAACAAAGAACATATATATGAGGTGGTGTATGCAAACCCTATAGCTGATATGCATTCAGGCCCATTACCAGACCAGTTGGGGAAGGGGGTTGGATGGTGGGCTAACAAACATAATTTATCCACCAAGAGCAAGTAATTAACTAATTATCCATCCAAGCAACAACTATTGTCATGCCTCTAATTACCATTTAGCCGTCCTTTTAAAGAACTTACTAAAGGAATTGAAACTTTATGATATCTTTGGGCATTTATTAATATTTTATTTTTCATTAACTGTAGTTTGTGGAGTTAAGTATTGAAATGGTTGAGAAGGAGAAAAAAGCTCAAAACTTTTTTTATTTTTATTGTAGACTTGCAAAAATGCTACTTTGTCACATCTCCATACTCTAATGTTTATCCATTGTGTTTTAATTCTCAACCAGAACATTTTAAAAAAGTAAATGAATTTTGGCCAAAATATTTTTAAACTCATCTGCAAAGTTGGAATTAATCATCAAATTTCCCACAGTTCTGAGTCAAAAATCTTTGCACAAAATATTGTGACAGAAATAACATTAATGTAGTGAATACATCTTTATATGCTTCCCTCTTTTGCAATCTAATGTACTATTCATCGCACAATTACATGGGGGACGTTTTTAGAGCACATATTTACCACATTCTTGCTTACTCAAGAAATCTTTTAAAAATGACATAACATTAAAAAAATGATTCTGTTTTACCCGTGGTTATACCAGCTGCAACCGTAAATTTTGTCCAGCTCTGCTGAGCTGTATATATACTTCTCTTTTTTGCCTGAAAGTACATTCTTAAAGCAATTGATGACTCAATTTTAAGAATATAATTGAAAGAATTCTTTGCATAACGTGGGCTGCTCTTTGACATACTCCATTATAGATTGTGCAAATATCATAAAATCTTGAAACTTCAAAAAGTGGTCTTTTGTAATACTCAAAGATTGTATTGAATGATCTTTCTAATAATATTTGTAAGGGTGTGGCAGAGGTACTTCAAAAACATATTTACATTTGTGCAGTTGATGTCACAGTATAGTTAGCAGTACATAAGGTTCGATCTACTAATTTCCTTGTAACTGATTTTTTTTATTTAAAATGACAAATATATCAGTTTTTCAGACACCCATGATGTACAATTTAATGCTGATATCATGGGTGTCTTTGGATCGGAATTAATTTACTTTGAATCGTTCTGTGTTTCCTTTCTCTCTCCTCGTGATAATCATTAACATAATGCATTTGTCATCGTTGTGTAAATGCCAACTGAATCACATATTCCTTCTGTGTGTTCATGTACCATACGCTCCCATCTGCATGATACATTGCCTGTACATGTCTCAAGAAATTGATAATCTCATGCAAGAAGTCATTTCCTTGCAATAGTCTCTCGAAGTCAAATTTTCTTACGCTGGACTAGAGTTGAAATTTCTCTGAATCTCTTGTTATATGTAGTGGTTCAATGTGGAATAAATTAATGCATCTCTGTAAGCTTAGCTGACATGAATGATATTTTCTTTTTTATGTGGATAAACTTTTGAACATCACCATATTGCTGTCGTCCAAAATAGTTTCTTGGGGGTGTAAGTTAATTCACTGAATCATATTAATGTGCGTCATTTTCTAGGAAGAAAGCTGAGAATCTTACATGTGACCTGAGGGATCTTCAAGGTGGTGGCAGCTTTCGGAATGCTTTAAACTTCTGAAATAGATGAATTAATTCATGAATATTGAAATGAAGGTGGTGGTGATGATGAAGGAAGTAGGGAATATGGAAAGAAACTGTTTAGTTATCCATGGTCTTATTATTTTTGATCTTTGCTGAATTGTTTAACATATATAAAGAGACACGTACACAATGTTTAAAGGCTTAATTTATTCATACACATAAAGTTATTCCAAAATCTAAATAAAGTTGCATTTACAGAGATTCCCAGATTTTATTTGAAGTCAACTGAGGCTTGAAATTTGAAAGCTGTTAATCAAGGTAGTCAAGGTGTTGAGTTAAGTATTCTGGAGAGGTTGGGAATATTTCTCTTGTTTTACAAGAAAATAGAATTATCGCACATGTGCTGCTTCTTATGTTCACCTTACTGTTCCACAACCCCCCTCTCTCTCTCTCTCTCTTTATACTCATCTTCTTCTGCTCCATTCCCCAACCGTTTATATGTTATTTGCCATCCTTACATTTCACGGTAATAAATGTTTGCACAGGCTGTTTACTTCTGCCCAGGCCATAATCTCCGAGGGACAGAGTAAAACAAAATGGTTGCATTAAGCCCTGTGTGATATTTAGGAGGGTGGGAGATATATATTCAACATTTGGAAACTTCTGAATTTAAGGGACTTAACACCAGTGGCGGTGCAAGGATATGATGTGGGGTGAGAGGGGTAGCTTTGTCTTATGAGGAGAGGGGGTGGCAAAATTCTATAGATCAGACAAAATATCTCGCCATACACAAGAAGGCAAAGCGATCTTGCCCCATAGTGCATCAAACATCATACTACTTACAACATCACTGTCATGAAGTCTCTCCCTTTATTTCTTTAAGATCATTATGAAAGGACTGAAGTGTTCTTATGTGTCTTTCTTATCATCATTTTATGATTACCTGGGAAACCTTCCACAACTGATGTGCAATTTAATCTGGGCTAAGGGCTGATGGATCAGGGATATAGATTTATAGGCTATTTTCCCTATCATAATGACATATTCTCTTGTTTTATTTCATTTGTTTTGTTTTTGTTTGCTGGTTAGTAAAGCCCTTTCCTATAACCTGAAATTGGTGTTTTTCATGTATTTCTTTCACACAGACAGAGAGTATTACCATTATGACCGGCTGGGTTATGTCATCTTATGATATTCCTTCCATTTGAATTAGGACATTACGACAGGGAAAATAGTTTAAAAATCCATTACCCCTGGTCCATCAGCCCTTAGCCCAGATTAGATTGCACATCAGTTGTGGAAGGTTTCCTAGGTAATCATAAAATGATGATAAGTAGGACACTAGGACACTTCATGTCCCAAGTCCTTTTATAATGATCTTAAAGAAATATAGGGAGAGACTTCTGACAATCACACAAGGGACATAAGAGGGTGTGGTGGTGCATGGTTCCACTGCAATGTTTGAAAAGTAGAACAAGATTTTTAAAAGGTGTGAAAATTAATTACCAATCTTTTTTACACTTTTAGATTTGTCATCCAAGGAAAAAATTTGTCTTCATTATTTTGTGTAATTCAAAAGCTGTTTTCTAAAAATTATTTAACAAAAGTTTCTGTCAAAATTCTTCAACTACATATTTCCTCTTAGTTGAAAATTGTGGCCTTCAGTTTCATATGGTATCAAGTCATTTTAGGATGGAAGGGAAAAGATGTAATAAAGACAGCCATCCTTCCACAGTCACATTATCAGAAATTTAATTTGGGGAGGCACATTATGTCCACCACCTTGGCAAATTAAAAATACAATGTCTGATCAATAATTCTCTGAGCACATTTACATAACTCATAACTTTTAGCTTCTCTTTGGTGTGGTGTATATGTGTGTTGTTGAACAATATTGAATTAGAATGTTCAAGCTTGCAGTCACATTTTATTGCAGTTGGTCCTTTGATTTCAATGCTGTGTGAAGTGATTTGATTGTCTTTTTCTGATCAGTGGATTGTAAGTCATTTGATTGCTGTAAGTCATTTGATTTCTGTAAGTCATTTGATTGCTGTAAGTCATTTGATTGCTGTAAGTCATTTGATTGCTGTAAGTCATCCGATTGCTGTAAATCATCGGATTGCTGTAAGTCGTTTGATTGCTGTAAGTCGTTCGATTGCTGTAAGTCATTCGATTGCTGTAAGTCATTTGATTGCTGTAAGTCATTCGATTGCTGTAAGTCATTTGATTGCTGTAAGTCATTTGATTGCTGTAAGTCATTTGATTGCTGTAAGTCGTTCGATTGCTGTAAGTCATTCGATTGCTGTAAGTCATTCGATTGCTGTAAGTCATTCGATTGCTGTAAGTCATTCGATTGCTGTAAGTCATTCGATTGCTGTAAGTCATTCGATTGCTGTAAGTCATTCGATTGCTGTAAGTCATTCGATTGCTGTAAGTCATTCGATTGCTGTAAGTCATTCGATTGCTGTAAGTCATTTGATTGCTGTAAGTCATTCGATTTCTGTAAGTCATTTGATTGCTGTAAGTCATTTGATTGCTGTAAGTCATTCGATTGCTGTAAGTCATTCGATTGCTGTAAGTCATTTGATTACACTTTTGGTGTTTATTTGTAATGGATTGAATGGAGATGTTTCTAGCAACCATGGGCGGACGTACTGGCCCGCTGATCAACCAATCCTTGATCTGTGGGCCGCTGGCCCCTAGAGGCAGCTATGCAGGTCATAGGCCATTAAAACAGGTGCAGCAGCCCCTGACGGGAGGTTGAGGCTGGCCATAGGCCAAAAGATCAGGCCCAGCAGCGTTCCAAAGGGAGATCGAAGCTACATAAAGTCATAGTACGGCCCTACATTTTGGTTAACCATGGTGTAAGTAAATATAATGTGGGCTGGTCTTCACTTCAAATTGAAGGCCAGTTCTTCACCTGGATCGGTGGAATGATTTTCGCCAGTCCACCCCTACTTACAACTATCTCTCAAATACATGACTACTAGGGCCATATCTAGCTCAAACATTTTGTGAAATAATATCCAGAAGAGGGGGTAACGTCCAGATAGACCTGGCTGAGAAGTAGTTTCTGGGTGGAGAAAAGAGGAGAAAGGGATGGGGGGGGGGGGGTAACTGGTATTTTGGAAGGGACCAGGGTCCAAAACTCAAGAGGTGCATGCTTCAAAACCGCTTATGGGATATTTAGTGTAGAACTCAAGATTGTTGGCTTCTAAACCACAGGTCAGTCATTAAGAAAAAAAAAGAGAAAGAAACATGGAAAATTTTACTTTTACACAATTAGACATATACCAGGAGAGCACACATAAGTCCCCTTTGACTTGTTTTCAGTGTGGATCTAAGAAATTTACCAGGACGGAAGTGGAAGTTTGGACTTAAACAAATTACAAGATGTATTTATACCCTACCCCCAACCCCCACCTGAATATATTGGCTCACTCGCCTCATGTCATTTAACAAGAGCAACTTGGAGCCCTCCTTGTTAATTTTGTTTTATAGATTGTGCCCATATCTTTAGTCCCTCTCCTTGGCACCCAAACCTTTTCTTGTGCAGGTATGAACCTATGTGGTATAGCTTGCTTTGATTGCTTTGTTGGACACCTTAATCAACTTATCCATGCAGATTTGTAATGACAGGGCATATTGCATGATTTCTATTCTTCCTAATTAAGGACTGGAATTTTGGAAAAAGTTTATACAGACTTAACTAGTAATTTATTGTGCAGAATTGTTTCTGCATGTGAGTGTTACGAACACACATAGGCGGGATTTGCTGGGGCAAGGGGCACTTTCCCCCACTTTTTTTCTGAACTTGTATCTTTTGTATTGTGATGTTTTGCATCTAATCATGATTTTGTGGTTTTGTACCCCACCCCCACTTTTTAATTTTCCCTCCCACATTCGGTAGGCAAATCCCGCCCATGCGAACACCGCTATCCATTTTGTGGGTTAATTTTGGTGAATTGTGAAATATTTGAATTTAGCACATACGGAATTCCCAGCCAATTAAGACCTAATTGGAAGCCTTTTCAAGAGCGCAGAATTTTCTGGCTGCGAGATAAGTCATGATTCAAATGTTTGATCTTTCAGGGATTTTGCCTACGTCGCCAGGGACAAAGTAACCCGCCGCTATAAATGCCATGTTTTCCGATGCGACATTCCCGCCAAAACCATTGCCAATGCCCTTCATGAGATTTGTGCCAAAGTGATGAGCGAACGCCAGAAGGGCAACACTATTTCCATGGTTACACAAGGACAGATGATCCGACAACAGCAGCAACAGCAACTACAACAGATGAAGAGCATTTCACTGGACAGCAGCAAAGAAACAAATGCAAATACAGGTACTGTATGTGCAGATAGGTGTGCACATAGCAAACAAGTGTGTACATGTATATACAGGTGTGCACATGGCAAAGGAGTATGTATATATATATATATACAGGTGTGCACATGGAAAAAAAGTGTGTACATGTATATACAGGTGTGCACATGGCAAAGAAGTGTATACACGTATTTACAGGTGTGCACATGAAAAAGAAGTTTGTACATGTATATACAGGTGTGCACATGGACAAAAAGTGTGTACATGTATATACAGGTGTGCACATGGCAAAGAAGTGTGTACATGTATATACAGGTGTGCACATGGCAAAGAAGTGTGTACATGTATATACAGGTGTGCCATATAGTGGTTCCGCGATTTTTTTCTAGCTGCCTCGGGTCTCTCGGCCCTTGGTTTTTTCTTTCATAATGACAAAGCGCTTATGCAGTGACCTTGACCCCCCCTCCCCTCCCCGTGACCCACCTGCTACCATCATTGACCATTCTGCAACCCCAATCCCAAAAATCCTTATAATCCATGCCACCAACAAGCAGGAAAGCTTTAAAAAAGTTTCTCCTTTCCTCATCCATAAAGCCCTCTTTGGCCTTGTCGGTACCCTCCCCAAAGTCTCTACCCTTAGATCCGGTGATCTCCTGGTGCACTGCACCGGGGACACACAAGCCACCACCCTCCTTTCCACCAAAACCCTATCCAACTCTGGTATCGACATCACAGTCACCCCCATCGTTCCCTAAACTCCAGCAAAGGCGTCATACGCACCAGCGATCTTGCGTACATGACCGATGACGACCTCCAAGAAGAACTAGCTAACCAACATGTAACCAAGCCCGTCGTCTCGTTCTAAAGAGAGACAGAGCCGAAACTCCCACCAACACCATATTTCTCACTTTCGCAACTCCAACTCTCCCCTCCCACATCATTGCCGGCTACCTGAGAATCCAGGTCGCCCCTTATATTCCTAACTCTTTACGTTGCTACAATTGTCAGAGGTATGGCCACGGAAAAACTCCTGCCACAGCCAAGCGCTGTGGTAACTGCGGAGCCCCGGACCATGACAACACCTCCTGCACCAACCCCCCACTCTGCACAAATTGTGACGGTAAACACCCAGCAAACCATCCCTCCTTCTCGAAAGACTGTCCCACCTGGCTTCAGGAAAAACAAATAACAAAACTTAAAACCCTTAACCCCAACATAACCTACCCTGAGGCCAGGAAACAATTCCTCGCTTCCCTTAACTCCAAGCCTTCCTACTCAAACGTAGTCTCCTCTAACTCTAATTCCGCCCCCCAAACACAACTAACACAACAAAAACTAACTCCCATGCCCAAACCGACCTCACCTGGCTCTTCTTACCTAGTCCTAAGCCCATCACCATTTCCAACAACCCAATCACACCCAATACCCACACCACCTCCACCACCACTTCTCTCCTCAACCCCCTTCCTACTCTAAAGCCCCTACCCCCTACACCAACTCCACTAATACCTTCATACATCAAGCTAAAACCAGCCAAGCAAACAACCAACAAACCAACAAATCAACCAGCAAACAACCAACCAAAAAACAACCAATCAACAAACAACCAATCAACAAACAACCAATCAACAAACAACCCACCTCCCAAACCCACACTGAAGAGAGTATGGATTGTTCGATTACGAACACACCGATCATACTTCTCGTCCAATTTTCAAAACAATCGCTCCCAAAGAAACAAATCCAAAGAAAAAACAAGCGAACTCAGACCCAGCAGATCTTCCTCCAGATAACCCCCCGCCTCCTTTATGGCATACACCACAATCAATTACAATAACACCCACAACATCATACAATGGAACATTAGGAGCCTTAAGGCCAATTCTGAAGAAATCGACCTTCTGGCCTCCACCTTCAACCCGGTCGTCTTCTGCCTACAAGAAACTTTCTTGAAAACCACCGACCATTACTCCCTTAACAACTTTGCTTGCTATCACAAACATCAAGTGGATGCTGACAGGGCCTGTGGTGGCGTCTCCATTCTCGTTAGACACGATATCCCACACAGCCCTGTTCGTGTGCACACCGACCTTCAGGCCATCTGTATTTCTATCTCCCTCCACAAAACTTTCACTCTCTGCAATATCTATCTCCCTCCCAACACCAACATTCAACCAACCAGCCTTAACAACCTCATCTCTCAGCTTCCCACCCCCTTCATCCTTCTTGGTGACTTCAACGCTCACAACCCTCTGTGGGGCTCTAATACCACCACCCCTAGAGGCAAGTTCATCGAAAACGCTCTCCGTCAGCACAGCCTGTCCTTACTGAACACTAACTCCCCGACCTACCTTCATCCTGCCACAGGCTCTCTCACCTGTATTGACCTGTCTATCTGTTCCCTAACCTCCTCCTGACTTTAGTTGGAGAGTCACTGCTGACCTCTGTGGTAGTGATCATTACCCTCTTCTTATACACTCCAATCTTCAAATCCCCACTGAGCACACCCCCAACTGGAACCTCGACAAGGCTGACTGGTCCCTTTTTGAAACCCTCTGTGACTCACACCTCTCCCCATCTTCTCGAGGATGAGGATCCCATGTCTAACTTCAGTAATATCCTTATCAACATCGCCACCTGCTCAATTCCCAAAACCTCCAAACCCCAAATCATCCCCCAACCCCTGGTTCTCAGATGACTGCAAAACCGCCATCAAGAACAGGAAAAGAACCCTCAGGAACTTTAAAACTAACCCGACCACCCATAACCTTAACCTCTTTCGATCAGCCATGCCAAGGCCAGACGCACTATCAAGGACAGTAAAACCAACACTTGGAACAACTTTATCTCTTCTCTCACCACCAACACCCCACTAAGAAGATTTGGAGAATGGTTAACAGCTTCCACGGCAGAGTAGGCAAATCTTCCATCTCCCATCTCTCTTGGAATGGAGACCTTCTCACCGCAAAAAAGACATCGTTGACCACCTGCGCCGCCTCTTTCAGCAACATCTCGGCCTCGACCAACTACTCCAATGCTTTCAAAATCAAAAAAGCTTGCGATGAAGCCCGGAGAATCACTTTTCCTCTGACAACTCCAAAGCTACAACACCCCTCTCACCCTTTCTGAATTAAACCAAGCCATCAGCGACGCTGGCTGCACCTCCAAGGGCCCAGATAACATCCCCTATCAGTTTCTGAAACACCTCCCCATCAAAGCCACCACTACCCTACTCACCATCTTCAACCACATTTGGTCCTCACACTCCTTTCCCCTATCTGGAGGACAGCTATTGTCATCCCCGTCCTTAAACCGGGAAGGATAGCACCGACCCCACCAGCTACCGACCCATCGCCCTTACTTGCTGTCTCTGTAAAATTATGGAAAAGATCATTAATCAGAGACTAAACTGGTTCCTCGAGACCAACAGAATCCTCTCTCTCACCAAAGCGGCTTCCAAAACGTCGCAATACCTAGACCAGTTAATTACGCTCGACACCGCTATCCGGGAATCCTTTGCAAAAAGGAACACCTCATTGCCATATTTTTGACCTCGAGAAAGCTTTCGACACTACTTGGAAATACGGCATTACCGGAAACTTCACACCATTGGCCTCAGAGGCCACCTCCCCATCTTTATTCAAAACTTCCTCTCACCCAGGCAGTTCCAAGTTCGTATTGGCCACACCCTCTCAAGCTGTTCCCCCAAGAAGAGGGCGTCCCCAAGGCAGCATCCTCTCCCCACTCTCTTCAACCTGAGCATTAATGACATCGGGAATGACCTTGGCCCCAGCATCAAACGTACCCTCGTGGATGACTTCACCATCTTCTACTCCTCCCTAGCTTTCCTATTGTTGAAAATAGGCTCCAAACCAGCCTCAATCAGCTGCAAGTCTGGAGCAACAATAACGGTTTTAGATTCTCCAAAGACAAGACAGTCTGCATGCACTTTTGTCATTTCAACAACCTCCACCCCAACCCGAACTTTGTGCTCAATGGGAATCGCATCCCTAAAGTTGAAAACACAAGGTTCCTTGGTCTAACTCTAGACCCCAAGCTCACCTACAAGCCACACATCACCAACCTGAAACTAAAATGCAATAGCTCCCTCAACATCCTCCGTCTGCTCTCCAACACTACTTGGGGAGCGAACCGCTATGCTCTCCTCAAAATTTTCAGGCTCACCATTCGTGCCAAGCTTGACTATGGCAATATTGTTTACTGTGTCGCTCACAACTCAAACCTCAACCACATTAACACCATCCAAAATGAAGCCCTCAGGCTTTGTCTAGGAGCCTACAGGACCTCCCCAATCACTAGCCTTCATGTTGAAGCCAACGAACCCCCCTTTCTACTTAGATGTAAAAAGCTTAGCCTCTCCTATGCTTTTAGAGTCCTCACCAACACCCAGAACCCTGTTTACAACCTCATCAGGTACCCCAATTTCTCCTCCCTCTTTGATAGGACTAAAACCCTATCGCCCCCCTTCAGCTTACGCATTAAATCAGACCTCTTTCAACTTGGCATCAACCCCGCCACTCTCGGCACCTATTCCTGGCCCACTTTTCCGCCTTGGGCCACCCCCCCTTCCTTCTGTTCACCTAGACCTCTCCACTTATAACAAAACTCAAACTCACCCTAATCTCTTCATCAATCTCCACAACCAAATCAAAGACCAACTCTCAAATTACACCTCCATCTATACTGATGGCTCCAAGGAAGGCAACAAGACAGCTGCTGCTGCCATCATCCAAGACATCACCCTCAGTAGCAGACTTCCTGACCACTCATCCATCTTTTCAGCCGAGGCTAAGGCCATTCTCCTCGCCCTCAACTTTATTGAGTACTCTCCTCTTAGTCACTTTGCCATTTTCTCTGACTCAAAGGCTGTTCTTACTTCATTACTCAATCTTAAATGGGATAACCTCACCTGCCACCTCCTCCTCCATAAACTCTTTTCTCCCACCCTCTGCAGGAAAAGTGTTCTTTTCTTCTGGATACCCAGCCATGTTGGCATCCCTGGCAATGACAGGGCTGATACAGCCGCTAAGCTTGCCCTTAACCTCCTCCCTTCCCCTTTTCCCAAAACCCTCTCTGACATCAAACCGCTTATCGCTTCTCTTGTTCGTGACCGCTGGCAAACCTTATGGAACTTCCAAATTGATAACAAACTCCATGTTATCCAGCCCACAATCCCGATCAAATCCACCATCAACAACCTTTCTCGTATCGACAACGTTCATATTACCCGTCTTAGAATTGGTCACACCCACCTCACTCCTCCCACCTCCTTATTGGTTCCCCAACCCCTCTGTAACAATTGCCACTGCATCCTTACAATCCAACACGTTCTCCTTGCTTGCCCCCTGTACAACCTTCCCAGAGCTTCTCTCGCTCCCCACAACTCAATTGCTGAGTTCTTCCAAAAAAATCCTCCAGATAAAATAGTCTCCTTCCTTCAGCATGCATCCCTCTACAACCATATTTAATCCTCCTCTTTCACCCCCTCTCTACTTTGTTTTTAGTTTTACCCATGCACCTCCTCTCTCGATCACAGCTTTCTGGCTTTTGTTCTTGAATTTCTCTCATTCTTCCCCTGGTCTCTTTCCTTACTACCTCTAAAATGATCTGACCTCTCAGGCACAATTTGACCTTCGTTGTCGTGGTGCCGTTAAGACCTCATCAAACAAACAAACAAACAGGTGTGCACATGGCAAAGATGTGTGTACATGTATATACAGGTGTGCACATGGAAAAAAAGTGTGTACATGTATATACAGGTGTGCACATGGCAAAAAAGTGTGTACATGTATATACAGGTGTGCACATGGCAAAGAAGTGTATACATGTATATACAGGTGTGCACATGGCAAAAAAGTGTGTACATGTATATACAGGTGTGCACACGGCAAAGAAGTGTGTACATGTATATACATATGTGCACATGACAAAAAAGGTGTACATGTATGTACAGGTGTGCACATGGCAAAAAAGTGTGTACATATACAAACACTAGAACTTTGTGCAATACAATGAAATACATTAAGTGTGTGAAAATAATGCAAACACGGAAGAACAGTTAAACTACAGCTGTGCATACAGAAACGCAAAGTATTTTTACAGGTTTCTGCAGCAATTATAAATACAGCTGTCAGCAATACATACAGGGTATGTCAGCAACACATACATGGTAACAGATATACAAATACATATATGCAATACAAATTTATACAGACATTGCAGCACAATGATGGTATCAGCAATGCAAGCTCATATATGCAATACAAATCATCAATGAAATTACAAGCTCATGCAATAAAGAAATATGTATGTGCAGTATATAGGTTTGAGTAAAGTGGATTGATGGTCAAGAAATTCATTATAGAAAATAAAGGGCCTGCCATTTATGCCTTAGGGGGGGGAAGCACTTCCATATGTGAGGTATATATACATGTGCCACCCGAGCAGTTGCCTTTTTTCAGAATTTTTGTAGTGCAGGTATCAAAAATCCAATCTCTCATATTGCTGGTCTCAAACAAATTGCATATTTTCATACTGTAGTTATAAAAATCACCTATTTTTGTACTGCAGTTATAAAAAATCACCTATTTTCATACTGCAGGTATCAAAGATTACTTATTTTTGTACTGCAGGTATCAAAGATTACTTATTTTTGTAGTGCAGGTATCAAAAATCTATTCTCTCATACTGCCGGTCCCAAAAAAGTTGCATATTGCAGGTATAAAAAATCACCTATTTTGATTACTGCAGGTATCAAAACTCACTTATTTTTATACTGCAGGTATAAAAATCACCTATTTTAATTACTGCAGGTATCAAATCACCTAGTTTTATTACTGCAGGTATCAAAAATCACCTATTTTCATTACTGCAGGTATCAAAAATTACCTATTTTCATACTGCAGGTATCAAAAATCACTTATTTTCATTACTGCAGATATCAAAATCATATACTGTCATACTGCAGTTACCAAAAAATCTCTCATACTGCAGTCCAGTTTTGAAATTCTGGGCGGCACATGCCTACCACTTTAGTATGGAAGTGCCTCCCCTCCCCACCCTCCCGCTCCGGGCATTTATGGTTCTCTTTTGTGATGTCGATATCATTTGATTACTTTTTCCTCTTTGTCTACAGTTGATTTTCCAACACCAAAAGCGGAGCCAATCACAGTGTTCAGGGCAAACTATATTGGAAGCACTACAGTATCTCATAGTTGTAGTAAGTATTAAAAGATAGTTTTTACATGTGTACTTATCAAGTTAGTATTCCATATCTTAAAGTTTTTTATTATTTTTTTATTGCAAATGAGATTGATTTTTTCAACCATTTTTCTTCGTTTGTATGTTCAGACATAGAAGTTCTAAACAACGCCATCAATCAGGTTTTTGACATCACACCAGCAGATCAATGGATGCCCGTCAGGATAGAAGTAGCGGTCTCAACAATCACTGTTACATCTGTCAGGGTAAGGGTGCTTTGACTATCTCAGAGAAACCGCATGAATCCTTTAGAAGTGAAACTCATAAACATAGGGGCATGGGGAGGAGAAAAATACTCTCCTCCTAACATGCTGAAAAAAGGATGGATTTATTAGGGCACAAAAGGAAGTGGTTTAAAAACAAAACAATACAGAACAGTGTAATATGCTGCTGAGGTTGGCAATTTTTCGACCAAATTTGAATGTAAATCAGGAAAAGCTTCTCAAAAATAAGAAACTCATATCTTTTACATGTTTGTTTTGAAAAGTATTCTGAAGTAAATTGCATATTTTAGTGCTATTTAATATTTCTTTATTATTATCATCATTATTATCATTATCATCATTATCATCATCATCATCATCATCATCATCATCATCATCATCATCATCATCATCATCATTATCATCATTATCATCATTATTATCATCATCATCATCATCATCATTATTACCATTATCATCATTATCATCGTCGTTGTCATCATCATCATCGATAAAGTATTTTAAAAGAATATATAGAAAACATTTCCAAGTTGGTGGCTTGAAATTAGATTAATGCCAATTGGACATGTTGGGTCTATCCAGTTTCTGATTGGTTTAATTTTCTCTCTTTCATAATAGACCAAGGAAGTGATAACGGAGAACAGAATCCGTTTCCTCTCGTTTCTCGGAATCGGACCAGACATCAGGCAATTTGGTTACATCATGTGCGTCGGAAAAAACAAGTTTCAATGCCATGTGTTCTGCTGTGAGCATTCTGCTGGCGGTCTGGCTAAATCCATTGAGGCAGCTTGCAAGGTGAGTTTGAATTCCATCAAGCCTGATGAGTACCCAATGCGAGATATCTTAAGTTTTCACTTGTTCACAGTTTAGGAAAACTAGGTATTCAAAAGCATACAGTTGCACGCCTAAATCTACAGCTTTTCTAAACTGCGAGCAAACGAAGGCATAACACATTTCAGAAGTTTTTAAGAAAAAGTATAGCAGGCAAAACTCACTTTGACCTCTTTAAAAATGAACCTTTGAACCTGTGGTCAAATTCAAGTTATGACTCTCAGTCATCTGGGCACCTCCATGATTTACTCTCCCCTCCCCCTTTGCTCCCACCCCCCTTTGCTCCCACCATGGGGGTTGCTACTGAGAGGAGCTAAAACAGAAATAGGAAAAGTGTCGGAAGTAAGCAATGATCTTTGTTTCTCTACAGTTGAGGTATCAGAAGTGTCTAGATGCTCGCCCCAAGAACAACTTCCTGACGGCTGATTGTGGAGATGGAAAGGTAAGCAGTGTGTTTACAAAAGTCTTATTTGCTGTTTCTGATGTGTTGTTCTGGAATATGTTGCAACTCTTTTGTAGTTGTATTGTGACGATCATCCCATAAATCATCATCTAAGTTAAGGTGACAAACTTTGTTTTAAGACATAAAAGGAGCTTGCGGACAAAATGTTGAGGGCATCCTTTTTTGCTAATTCATGGGAATTTTGAAATAAAACAGTGGTCAGGTGTCATTAAAAGGGAATTAAGCATTCATATCAACGGTTTCTTACGTGTAATAAAAGGGAATTAAGCATTCCTATCAAAGGTTTCTTAAGTGTAATAAAAGGAAATTAAGCATTCATATCAAAGTTTTCTTACGTGCAAATAAAGGGAATTAAGCATCATATCAAAGGTTTCTTAAGTGTAATAAAAGGGAAGTAAGCATTCATATCAAAGGTTTCTTACGTGCAAGTAAAGGGAATTAAGCATTCATATCAAGGGTTTCTTACGTGTAATAAAAGGGAATTAAGCATTCATATAAAAGGTTTCTTATGTGTAAGAAAAGGGAATTAAGCATTCATATCAAAGGTTTCTTACGTGCAAGTAAAGGGACTTAAGCATTCATATCAAAGGTTTCTTATGTGCAAGAAAAGTGTATTAGAATTTTCTGGGGTCTCCAGAATAAAACAGCCTCACATTTCGGCCACAAATTTTTCATATATAAAAGAAAATCTTCTAATATTTTTAAATAGATATGAAGCAAATTTGTAGGTGTCAATATATCTTTAACAGTTGCTTTTTTTCGAAGGAAAGTCATTCTTTCTTTTTTTAAACCCATCTCAGTAAATTCTTTTTTTTTCCACAGTACTTATCATCATCATTCTCATAGTAACAAAATTTAAACTTTTTTGTGAATTATACTAATTTTCCTTTCCATATGTTTGGTTTAGTTTGTACTATATATTTGTATTTCCTTTTTTTGTTGTTCTTGGCAGACGTGGGGTTGTGCATTAAAAAGTGGTGTACAGAGCCTCTTCTCTAGATTTGGTACGTTCAAAGGAAAGCAAGAACCTGCCATTGCAGCTGTTTAGGAGGAAGCAACGTGAAGACAAGAAACAGCTGTGCATCATATTATCTTTCAAGGGGGAAGATGGTGAAGATTAGAAGAGACCAGAAAGTTACAGGCAAGCATCGTAGATAGTCGTTGTAAATGTTATAAAATGTGTGATACTACTCTGTGGATCCATATTCAAAATGTTGCCATGGTTACTCAGATTAACAAAGTTGTGAAGGTTGGCATAGTTAGGAAGCAAGGTTACCATAGTGACAAAGATTATGCATAGTTACAAAAATATTCTTAAGTTTCTAAGATCTCCAAAATGAGAAAGATTTCCATTATTACAGATATTGTCATTACAAATATTAACAGTTTTCAAAGGGAAACATATACATAGAATATTTTAGACAGAACATTCTTTACTTAGATATGTGTACCATAGATACAAAGAGGGAAGCCTTTTTTTTAAAGTAATTTCAACATTCAAATATGATCATTTGGTCTTGTTAAACGGGAAGAATTTAGTGACTCTATTTAGACAGGAAAATGATAATACAAAGTGTTTTATTTATCCCTTAATGAATATTCATCAGGTACATGAATATTCAATAAGAGATAATTAAAGATTAGACTCCTGAAAAGCAATCCTATTTAGACATAAGAACTTGAAAATAATAAATTAATTAATCAGATGGTAAGGTTAAAACATGACCTGCAATTAGCATAATCTTGAACAAATATTCATGAATATATAAATATTCATGAGGGTACATTGCCATAGAGCCTAAAGCTGTAGAAGTTCTTCCTGTCTGTAATGGTTAGGATATAGTATTACAGTCAGTAGAATGGAGTGTTATGATAAAGCCACCAACCATTGGTATTGATGATATGATGCACCTGTTGTTTGATGAAAAGGTCTTGTTTTTCACTGTTTATTGCTTATTGATAAACAAGTCGCAACCTGTTTTAATTTGAATAAGAGTACTGGAGATTAATATATTCTCCAATCATTAATGTACAAAAAACAATCTATGTGATGTATAAAAAGAATTCATGTGATATAAATTGTTCTAAGCTGTTCAAACAGTATGTGCAATTGGATGTATGCCAGTAAAAATGACATTTTCTTGCAGTTTTGTGGATAAGCATTATCTGAAAACTTTCATGTTATGAGCATGTTAAGTGGAAGAACTGTATTTATGGATTACAACATTCTGTCACCGTTTTTGGCTGTAATATGAGTATGTTTCAAATTGTACGATTAATAATTGCAAACTACACGGCACATCATATTAGCAGTTTAATGAGGAAATGAACAGATCTATTAGGAGAGAGAGACTTTATCCTATCGTTAATTTTTTTCTGCAATAATGCATTGTATCATGTAAAGTTAGTCTAGTAATATATAGTGAAAGATTTAGTCTTGCCTGCATTATGCTAAAGTGACGTTAGTGACAATGCCGCACAGTAGGTTTGTGTTAAACTCCACCACCAGCTTGCACTAGTGTTAAAAAGCATAGCATCCTTCACGCTCATGTGTTAGAAACTCCACCAGCAGCACACACTAGTGTTAAAGAGCACAATACCCTCCAGGCTTGTGTGTTAGCAATAGTTGCACCTGAAAAAGCTATAGCACCATTTTACACAATATATATTGAAGACAATTACTCATTCTCGAGCAATGATTTTTGTATGCTACAGAAATGAACAAGTCACTTCTCTCTTCAAAAAGACCAAAATACATTTCTTTTATACTTTCACAATTTATTCAGTTTTTCTATGTAAATAAGATATGAAAAATAGATGTATGTTAATGAACATTGGAGTTAAACATTTTCTTTTCAAAGTTTATGAAATATATTATATTAGATATTTAATTTTTATTTGAGTTTTTATGTTCTAGGAAGATAACTTCTATATTTGTTTCGACGAGGCTTTATTTTTTAATACAACGTGTAATGGTCTTCCTGTGGATATTATTGTTTTCATTTGTGCCAGTTTATAATTTTGCTGATACACCATGTAGTTAGTATGAATAGCATGGCTAGTTTTTGTTTGAATGAAATTTAAAGTTAAATCCTGAACAATTTATCAGTATCTTTCCTTGGTTTTGTTATTTCTGTTATAATTTGGATGCATTTCATTATCAGATTAGGATGTTTGGGGAAGTTGTTGCAGTGGATGCAGGTATTGGGGTACAGAGGTCGGGGTGTGACACTACTCCCTCCCCACATCCTTCCCCCCCCCCCCCCCACACACACACACATATATATATAAACTGGGATCTGGATTTGGATCTGCCAGACAAAATGCCGTACAGAGACATATTGCAAACTTATGCACATCAAGACAAATTTGACAACTTTGGGGTTTTTCACCCATTTCAATTCTGACTTGAGTTATCATGTTTCTCTCAAACTCCCCGTTTTCTTTCCTTCCTACCTCTAGAATGATCTAACCTCTCAGGCACAATTTGACCCTTGTTGTCGTGGTGCCGATAAGCCCCTAATCAATCAAACAAACAAACAAACAAATTTGCACCAGACATTTATTTGACATAATCCCATTTCTTTAGCACATTCATTGCAAATTCTTTCTCATTTGATTTGATTTGCAGATTATTACAAACAGCAAGTGTTTAGGTGAGAATGTATTATGAATAGAAATAATTGGATTGTGCAGATTATTGCAAGTGCATTCAAGATCTGCAGATTACGACAACTAATAGTACATGAAAATTCATTGTATGTAGATTTGCATTTCAAAATTAGGTTCTGCAATACATGCACAATTATAAATATGTAGAACCAGAATTCTGTAGCAATGCACTGGGAATTCAGATTATCGCATGTAGCATCAGAAGATGTCACGTTTTGTTGCAAATTATGTAAATGCACTCACATTCATTAGATTATTACCATTAGCACCAGGCTTATGTAGAAAATGTATTCGAATTGCAAATTCGAATTGTTTTGCACAGTATTGCAAATTTCATAGAAGCATTCATTCAGAATGTGCATTCAGATCGTACAGCAATGGCTTTAAACCACACACTGCAAGTTTTGGCCAGTTTTCCGTATTCAGTTCCATACTTGCTTTGAAAAAGATTTGTATTATATGTACCTATGTAAATAATGTTGTGACGTGTAAAGATTTCTAAAAAAGAGATGCTTTTTGTTCAAGTTCTCTCTATTGGTCCTTCGTGGATTACAATAAGAGCTAAGTATGCCACTACGCCAGATCATAAAATTGTACAGTTTGAATATTAATATAGCAAAGTTGTGAAATCGTCTTGACTTCTGAATTGTGCCGTATCTTAAGAGTGTGCTAATATTGAGGAAGTGTGGACAAAATTATTGTGGCATTTGTGTAATTTCTTAAGTTTCGAAAATTAATATTTCAAATTTATGTTTGTAAACTTTTGTGTTTTCAAAAAAGTATGTTGTGAGTGTATGGGTTGGTTGAGATTGTGCAGCAAATAGTTACATCACAGAAAATGTACAACACACTTATTGCCTTGCGAAGCCATTTAAAGTGGCATATTTGGCATGCCATAGTTAAGAAAAATCGATATAATTAAATATGTTACATACTTGCAATCAAAATGATGTATAAATGGATTTAATGATCTGGCAAAATTACCAGGAAATAAAAAAAAAATAGGTAAATATACTGTTAGACACATTTTCTTTGTACTACAACTTTGTTTTATTTGAATTTTCAATGTTTTGAAAGCAATTCAAATTAATCAAAAAGTGATACATCACATGGTGAAAGTATATCAACTTGTTTGTATATTGCTAATGAATATTCATATTCAATTTTATGGTGAGTCCTATTGGTTATTTGGCTTTTTAAACTCATTTCATTGGACAGTCGTATAAATGGTCATTTGAAAACTTAACAGTGTGGTTGTTGCCAGTCATTTTGTACATTAAAAGAAATGCCGTTTTGAAAATTAATAAAATAAAGATAGTGGTGTGAGAGGTTTTTATTTCTGACTGTGTACAGTGTATTTGTGTTTGAGAAGTGTGAGGTATCTAATGAATATTTATATGTGCAATGAAGGTGTGTATTAAATCTACATTTTTATACTTGAGCTTGCCAAATTTAAAGACTATTACGCTTCAATAAAAGTTGTATTTGTTGTAATGCTTTGTGCATAGAAGATGTGAATTAGTGTCACAGTTATGGATAACAAGTTTCAAAAGGTTTTATCTGTATATGTGTTCATATGTCATGGAAAGGAATGTGCAAAAAAATGATCTGTAAAACTATTGTAATAACTGGCAAAAGTCCCATTTGTCACTTTTTATTTACAATGGCGAGGAAAACATTTTCTTTGTTATTGTTCTGGAGGGCAGTATTTTACCCTGGTTAACTCCCCCTATTGCTCTATATCTCAAACTGCACAGAAGAGATTGTGACATACTTTTATATTGCTTTATTTGATTTTATTATGAAAAATTAAAAGTTATTTTTTAGTCTCTCCCTTACTAGTTGCATTTGACTAAAGCAAGTTGCAAAGACAATACTTACTACTCCCACACTGGCGTAATCAGAAATCTTGATGTAATTGATATACTACCTAGTTGAAATAGATAACATTTTGTTCTCAGATTGTTACAAAAGTGATTAAAATCTGCTTCATAAAAGTATATTGTATAAAAGGAAAGACTTGTCTTCAAAAGTGATCAAACATATCTGATCAAATGGCCTTTGTTTCCCCACCAGATCAACTATCATTTATCAGCTAAAGCCCTGATACAGCAAATCAAAATTCATCAGGTCGGTGTACTGTGAAAAATAAATACATTTAAGAAATTAAATTGAAAGCAACATTATTACCTGATAATTTTGATTGTCATCCTATGCAATGTCTTTTTGTTATATTTCTTTTGTTTTGTGTTTTTCTTATTTTTTGTACTTAAGCGATTGTCTCAGTTGAATACCAAAGGTTATTTTTGCAATACTCAAAATATGAAATATCGTTGTGAAGAAATTCAGTCATAATATTTTTGTTGAAATCAAAAACTAGATTTTATATTATTTATTGATATATGTTCTTGTGGTTATGTCATTATTTATTATGTTACATTTTTTTCTTCTCCGCAGAAAAAATGTAATTTGTCAATTATTATTATTTTTATGGAAAAATGGGGTGATAATGCATCTCATTCAAAACAGTCACATATATATCTCTGAGCCTTTATCAACTTTATATATATATATATATATATATATATATATATATCTATATATATATATATATATGTATATATATGTATATATACATATATATATGTATATATATGTATATATATATATATATATATATATATATATGTATATATATATATATATATATATATATATATATATATATATATATATATATATATATATATATATATATAGTATATATATATATATATATATATAGCATTTCTAAAAATTGCTATTTGAGAAACTAAATCTTATTAAAATGGTTTGATTAATATTTTATTGATTCTGCTGAAATGATTTGATGTTTAAGAATTCTCTTTTTTTAACAAAGGGGATTTGTGTAATCACAATACAGGTGGTTACGACTTAATTGCTCTTCATGGAAAATCTCTATATGAAAAAAAAGCATCTCTCAAAATTGTGTATATTATGAATAGACATTTTATTTTACAATCAGTGTAGCGTAAAACAACTTAGATATTTCTTCATGTTACTGATCGGTGTGACTACATCTAGCTGTCTCCAAAGTCGTAAATACTTCATAGTTCTTAGCTAATCAGTGTGGAACAGTTCATTTTTATCCACCAAGAATGATATGGTGAACATTCAGCAATTTGTATCTTATTGGTTTAAAAGGAACCATGTTTCATGTAAATATTCCACAGATTTATGAGATTGTTGTAATAGTAGTGTGCTTCAGCTGTAGTCGTGCTGTGATATGTGTGTATGAATGCTAGTGTCTTTTTCTGTAGTTGTAGATGTTAAAAACCGTTGTATCCTAAACTTAACTTCAGTGAAAGAAAAATTGATTCATATCAGAAAAATGTTGGATTTCATCATAAGGGTAATATTTTTCGAGTCAGATATATCTTTGAAGAGTTTCTACGAATTGTACATAGTAATAAAGGTTCCTGATAATGTGAGATTTAGAGTTGACTCGGCTGGTGGAATTTGAACATCTAGATGATTGTATCAAAATATATATAGGAATGCATTTCTAGAGCAGTGATGTGGTAGGTAGCAGTGTACCATCTATTAGAAAGTTGTCCCAATTGTGTTGGGTTGTGAAATGATGCTGAAGGTTGTTGCATACCCATCAACTTAATCCTGTAAGATTATGAGATCAAACGTAGACACCCATCAAGTACTGAGCTCTCTTGATTGTAATAAGAATGAGAAGCCCATTTTTTTTTTTTTTTTTAATTCTCAGGATTCGTTTCCATATTTGTGCATAATTATGATTTAAAGACTAGTATTTTGCAATTTCTTATTGGAAATGAGGATGTAATCAATAGAGATATCGAAGTGATCGTCTTTTTAAATCATTTAGCAGTCTTACGAAGAATGTTGTGAGCTTTTTAGTGTATCACATGCAAATTAGACTAGATCATGAAAGTATTCAGTTGAGTACAAATTGCATCGTAGGATTGTAGTTTTGTGTTTGTACTGCCATATCTGATAGGCAATGATGTTGGAAAAGGTGACTAGGAGTATGGTAGAATGATTTACAATATTTGAATTTATTTTCTGTAATGGGGAAAGAATTTAGAAATGGGATTTTCAATCATGACTTCATTAATTTGCTTTCAGACAAATGAATGAAGAGAACGAGTATAGATTTATTGATTAATAATCAATGTAGACCACTTGCTTCTTTCTATTTCTGTAGGTTTGTAGATTAGACAGAAGTTTAACAGTGCTCCTTCAGCAGCATGTAGAACATTAACCTTCTCATTGAAGAGGTGGGAATATGAAGAGGTGGGAATATGAAGAGGTGGGAATATGAAGAGGTGGGAATATGAAGAGGTGGGAATATGAAGAGGTGGGAATATGAAGAGGTGGGAATATGAAGAGGTGGGAATATGAAGAGGTGGGAATATGAAGAGGTGGGAATATGAAGAGGTGGGAATATGAAGAGGTGGGAATATGAAGAGGTGGGAATATGAAGAGGTGGGGATATGAAGAGGTGGGAATATGAAGAGGTGGGGATATGAAGTGAAAATATATTTCACCATCCGAAGTCAGGGATTTATAAATTTCTCAATGCTCAGATATTTTTGACTATTTACTCTGTATTCGAGATTGTTGGTTCTGTCAAATAAGATGAGTCTTCAGAGAGACATATATTAATATCAATAGGTGTTGTTATAGACTTTCAGAATTAACAGGGCATCACAACCCATCCTAGTTTTTAAATATCATTATCAAAATTGGTGATGTCAAACTGATGAGGTTTAAACTTATGAGGTTCACATGCTATTAAAATTCATGCTAAAAGTGCAATATTTCATCCCTGTCAAACTCGAGGTCACTCAAGCTCAGTATTTCAAACAAGGTCAATACTTAATGCTTACAGTACTCTGTATTGAATATGGCTGGTCCCATATTAAGCTCACGCACTTTCCAAGTGCTCAGGGTATTTATTAAATAGATGCAAAATGACAACATGTTATTATTTTTTTCATAGAATTTTTTCAAAAAGAATCAATTGTTTTAAATGTATGTTTTATTGGTTTTTAAGAGTTTTTTTGTTCTCATTCTGAATCATTCCAAGTATGGATTTCTTAATTTCCTTTTTTTTTCCTTCTGATTTTGGGTGCTCATTTTTATGGTAGTGGTACCATTACAAAGCAGAATGCTGAGCATTCAAACAATTTGTTTTACTAAGTTCATTTTAAAAATACCCTTTAAGGTTAGAGGTGGCAAATTTATCAGCAAGAAAATTTGTTTAGAAAATTATGGTAAACCATTAGTTAAGTGATGGCAAGTACTTAGTAAGCTGTATTTACAGATTAGAATTCGATGTCTACATATGGGATGGTTCATACTTACACAAGGTAGAGAAGTATGTCAACAAATTGGTAGTAGATATGCATTGATACACATGTGAGAAAAGATCTATCTATTGCTATGAGAGTATTATTAAGTGGTTTATTTCTTAGTGTATACAGGTACAAGTAACAAAATGGGACAGACGATCATATGCTGTAGATTTGATATCAAATAAGGAAGTTGTTATTATGAAGGAGTTTGATAACATTTGAAAAAAAGTTATAGAGAGTATATATGATAAGATTATATGGGAGCAAACTGCTTTGGAGATGATCATTGGCATTAAAAAGTGTGGAAAAAACAGGATATAATTTGACTGAGGGGTTGCGAAAGGGTTTGGTAAACGTTGCTAATGTGTTGGTTTTGCTGATGCAGCTACTGAAAGTGAATGTGTGTCAAGTGTGAATTTTACAATGAATGAATATGGAATACAGAAATGTTTTTGAAAAGTAAGAATTTCATCTGAAAGATGTAAAACAAATGACAAAATTTACATATAACATAAATAGCTAGGATACTGTAATAGTATATAATAGTTAATATCGAAATAGAAAATAATTTATAGAAATATTAGTCCTATAGCCATGCTTCCATAGTAAATGTTAATGCTGGAATGCACTTAAAAAATTAATTGTTAACATGTAGTTTGTGCTATAACTCTAATATGTGTCACTTTAGCAAGTCACTAGCAACCTCTCCTTCATTCATGCTAATGAATGTAATTTCATTCATGCTAATGAATGTAATTTCAATCATGCTAATGAATGTATTTTCAAGCTGCTGTTTCTTGTAATGTTGTCAGTTCTGTGGTTTTTGTGAAGGTGTTCTGAATAAACGTTGCCAACATGACCCCTGAGATCTGTTTGAAGAGTCTTTTATTTTCATGATTTTGTTTCCTGACATTTTGATGAGCATTATGGATAGGACCCTCCTCCCCACCCCCCCACCTATGTACATTTAACGTGGCTCTGCCAAACACGTACCTTTTGAGTTGATTACATCATTTGCAAGTCACATCTAACTCAAAGTCTTTAATCATTTCAATTCTCAGACAAGTCAAATAAGATCACTGATGTGATCTTGAATGATTTTCAATGGAGTTAACTTTGAGAGGCAACCATTGGTCAATTTACATTCTGAGATGTGAGGAAAACTTGTGGGATCTCTTCATGTTGTTTTAGAATATTTTGGATTAAAAAAACGCTAAACTAGTCGGCTAACAGCCGAACTAGTTGGCTAACAGCCGAACTAGTCGGCTAACGGCCGAACTAGTCGGCTAACGGCCGAACTAGTCGGCTAACGGCCGAACTAGTCGGCTAACGGCCGAACTAGTCGGCTAACAGCCGAACTAGTCGGCTAACAGCCGAACTAGTCGGCTAACAGCCGAACTAGTCGGCTAACAGCCGAACTAGTCGGCTAACAGCCGAACTAGTCGGCTAACAGCCGAACTAGTCGGCTAACAGCTGTAACTAGTCGGCTAACAGCTGTAACTAGTCGGCTAACAGCTGTAACTAGTCAACTAACAGCTAAACTAGTCGGCTAACAGCTAAACTAGTCGGCTAACAGCTAAACTAGTCGGCTAACAGCTAAACTAGTCGGCTAACAGCTAAACTAGTCGGCTTGCATGAAAAGGATCGCAGCTGATTGCTGCATCATACATCCTGATCATTATTAAATCAAAGAAAAGAAGCATATTTCAGTTAGTGTCTAAGTTTTATTTCAAATTCTTTCAAGTCAATACAGAAATTTCAAACTAAACCAGAATAAAAACTTAAAATATTTCCCCAGTCTTAAACAAATATACTTTTACTAATGCACCAAGGAAATCAAGACTTGATGAGAAAAATACTCCTGTGTGATGCATATACTATAGGAGGGCTAGCCATAGCTAGCAGGAAATTAGGGCAAATGCCCCAAAAAGTTTGAGAATTAAAACAAATATTTTTATAATTTCATCAATGAGAGAAAAAATACAGTACATTCTAAAGCCAACCACATTAAAAATAAAGAGTATAATATTCATGGACCTAGCTTACAACCCTGATCCCTGGATCCACTGCCTTTAAAAGAAACCAAACTTTGGGATAAAGTATTATCTTTACTCATTAAGATTATCTTCACTCGTAAAAATTATCTTCACTTATGAAGGTTATCTTCACTCATAAAGATTATCTTCACTCAAGATTATCTTCACTCATGAAAATTATCTTCACTCAAAATTATCTTCACTCATGAAGATTATCTTCACTCATGATGATTATCTTCACTCATGAAGATTATCTTCACTCATAAAGATTATCTTCACTCATGAAGATTATCTTCACTCATAAAGATTATCTTTACTCATGAAGATTATCTTCACTCATAAAGATTATCTTCATTCATATAAAGATTATCTTCACTCATAAAGATTATCTTCACCCATGAAGATTATCTTCACTCATGAAGATTATCTTCACTAATGAAGATTATCTTCATTCATAAAAATTATCTTCACTCAAGATTATCTTCACTTATGAACATTATTTTCACTAATGAAGATTACCTTTACTCAAGATTTTCTTCACTAATATAGATTATCTTCACTAACATCCTCACTAATGGGTGGAATGGAATGCCCTTTTCCACAAACCCTTGCCTCACTTCCTAAATTTGCTATTGCTCCTAGAATTTAAAACCAGTCTATCTCATACCGCGCTCCTTTGCTATTGTTGACAAAACCTATGTTCATCCACATCGTCCATTTAAACAGTCAAAGGGAAAATTTGAACAAATTTGGGTTGTCATAAGCATCATTGATTATATATCAGTACCATTACATTAATGATATCAGTAACATTACATTGATGATATCAGTACCATTACATTAATGATATCAGTACCATTACATTTATGATATCAGTACCATTACATTGATGATATCAGTACCATTACATTGATGATATCAGTACCATCACATTGATAATGTCAGTACCATTACATTGATGATATCAATACCATAACATTAATGATATCAGTACCATTACATTGATGATATTAGTACCATTACATTGATGATATTAGTACCATTACATTGATGATATCAGTACCATTACATTGATGATATCAGTACCATTACATTGATGATATCAGTACCATTACATTGATGATATCAGTACCATTACATTAATGATATCAATACCATAACATTAATGATATCAGTACCATTACATTGATGATATCAGTACCATTACATTGATGATATTAGTACCATTACATTGATGATATCAGTACCATTACATTGATGATATCAGTACCATTACATTGATGATATCAGTACCATCACATTGATGATATCAGTACCATTATATTGATGATATCAGTACCATTACATTGATGATATCAGTGTCATCACATTGGTGATATCAGTACCATTATATTGATGATATCAGTACCATTACATTGATGATATAAGTACTATTACATTAATGATATCAGTACTATTACATTGATGATATCAGTACCGTTACATTGATGATATCAGTACCATTACATTGATGATATCAGTACCATTACATTGATGATATCAGTACCATTACATTGATGATATCAGTACCATTACATTAATGATATCAGTACCATTACATTGATGATATCAGTACCATTACATTGATGATATCAGTACCGTTACATTGATGATATCAGTACCATTACATTGATGATATCAGTACCGTTACATTGATGATATCAGTACCATTACATTGATGATATCAGTGCCATCACATTGATATCAGTACCATCACATTGATGATGTCAGTACCATTATATTGATGATATCAGTATTATTACATTGATGATATCAGTATCATTACATTGATGATATCAGTATCATTACATTGATGATGTCAGTACCATTACATTGATGATATCAGTACCATTACATTGATGATATCAGTACCATTACATTGATGATATCAGTACCATTACATTAATGATATCAGTACCATTACATTGATGATATCAGTACCATTACATTGATGATATAAGTACTATTACATTGATGATATCAGTACCATTACATTGATGATATCAGTACCGTTACATTGATGATATCAGTACCGTTACATTGATGATATCAGTACCGTTACATTGATGATATCAGTGCCATCACATTGATGATGTCAGTACCATTATATTGATGATATCAGTATTATTACATTGATGATATCAGTATCATTACATTGATGATATCAGTATCATTACATTGATGATGTCAGTACCATTACATTGATGATATCAGTACCATTACATTGATGATATCAGTACCATTACATTGATGATATCAGTACCGTTACATTGATGATATCAGTACCATTACATTGATGATATCAGTACCGTTACATTGATGATATCAGTACCATTACATTGATGATATCAGTGCCATCACATTGATATCAGTACCATCACATTGATGATGTCAGTACCATTATATTGATGATATCAGTATTATTACATTGATGATATCAGTATCATTACATTGATGATATCAGTATCATTACATTGATGATGTCAGTACCATTACATTGATGATATCAGTACCATTACATTGATGATATCAGTACCATTACATTGATGATATCAGTACTGATGATATCAGTACTGATGATATCAGTACTGATGATATCAGTACTGATGATATCAGTACTGATGATATCAGTACTGATGATATCAGTACCATCACATGAAGCATTACAGAGGCTCTGTAGGAATACGCCCTCAATATACCTTCAATTTGATTGAATCATCAAATGTATTCTGGCAAAAATCAATTTTGCTACTCTGCTCATTAATCATTTTCTCTCACCTCAATAAACTTTGCATTACTATTTATAGACATGTACAAAGAGTACTGAATAAATTTGCTATATACAAAGTTTAAAAAACAAAAAAGACCCAAAGCCTTCAGAAACCCTTTTGCAAATGGGGGAGGGGTAATTCATACTTTGAATTATTGCATAATACCTAATAATGCCTAATGAAGTTCAATTTTTTTGTGCATCATTAATCTTGCATCTCACAACTAGAAGTGAATCACATTCCTAAGCGAAATTTCCCTTAAAACAATTCATACCAAGTTTGTATATCATTAAAGGAGTACCTTCAAACATGGTGTCAAACCGTATATTGTATCTCAGGTTACCATCTATAATGGTAGCACACTATTAAACTAAGGTTTTTTGTAGCTGTCTTGACCTTTAACAGTACACTACATAAGAGGTAAGAGTTCTTTAGAAGGCATCAACAATTCTTGTCATAAATTTGTTAAGTTGCATCTCACCCCATTTTAAAGTCAGTCCTGAGCAACAAATTCCCATGCAGAAATTCAAACAATTTTTGTGCATCTTTTATAAATTAAGAAAATGAGTTGAATATTTTATTTTCCTTCTTATCAAATATCAAATTCATGAGTGACACTTGATTTCTTACAGCTTTCATTAAATAAACATTTTTTTTTTTATAAATTAATTATAAGCCTTTTGGTCAAACCAGTGACAAAACTTAAGATGCATACTCATACTGTACTGGACATCCTCATGGACATATGATTTACCACAAGAAAAAGATGCCTAAAGTCACAAACTGCTCTCCATCCATCTTTTTCTCCAGAAAGATTGAGAATCTAAAAATGTTTAATAATGTACAAGATAAACCATCAAATCCTAATCCTATATTAACTGTACAAACATTACATGTGTTTTGTGCATATATTGAATTGCAAGGCAGAAAGGAGTTAGTTCAAGGTGAAATCTAAAAAGTTATATCTATCAAAGTTCTTCCTAACATGTAATCAATTTTCACCCTGTATATACAACTGCTTATCATTTTACAATAATACATAAATAGTTTAAAGAAATAACTTGAGTAGTCAAGGTGCGAAATCACTTCAATTCATATGACAAACTTTGGAATGAGTTGAAATATTTTGGCAGGATTTATATTGCGTACAAGTACAACATTACAGATCAATACAGAATGTTTAAGAATATTTTATAATTCATACTTGGACTCCTCTTTTTTTCAAAATATATAACAAGGTGGGAATATTTATCATCTAGGTGGGAATAATGGGGGGTACTTTTCCCTCAGTGGTGCAACAATAGGGGATTTGGTGGGGAGGTGGGGGGGGGTGAGCAATGACAGTGCGATAAGGCCTCATGTGGTAAATTTCCCACAGCCCCCAGAACTCTAGTTGCACCACTATTACCCCTACTACTTTTTCAGGCACAAACATTACACAAAACCTAAATTTCATCACAACAATGCCTTTGAAATTTATTAGGCTCCCTGGGCTTCGATCCTCCCCTGAACTCCAAAGCCTGAAGCTTAATTTACCAACTTAATAAATGTTTGGGCTCAACTATCATTTTGCTCTATAACTCTCCTGGAGCAAATTCAACACCTGGTTACTATACTTGTTGTTTAATATATTTTAACCAGTGGGTAAATGCCTCTACCACTATAGGCAGGATTTGGAGGGGGCACTTGTCCCCGCACTTTTTTCTTTTTCGAATTTGTATCTTTTGCATGGTGATATTTTCCATCTTAGCATGATTTTGTGTTCCCAAACTTTTGACTTCCACCCCCCCCCCACTTTTGACTTTCGCATTCTTCCCCTCCCCTCCCCCTATCCTTTCTCCACCCACTTTTTGTAGGCAAATTCCGCCCATGTCTACTACCCAGACCTCTTCAAGATTCCTCCTGGATCATTTTTGCTAGGCTTGGGACTGGTTGATCATTAGTCATAATAGAAGCTCTCAGTAATTTCTACAGATTTTCCACAAAATGCCATTGCTTGTGCACCAGTCATTACCTGAATACAAGAAGAGCGCCACTTCAATATGGGGTCAAATATCTTCAGTCCTATACATAAAATTTGGAAACAAAATTTAATTAGATTTTGTCCAGTCCCCCTTCCCCCTTAAAAAGTATGCAATTTGCTTAAGGTCCAGGGGGTTTATTCTATCTCTCCACCTTCTTAGTACACAACAAAAGAAATTAACCTCTACTACATTAGCATCTTAACTTGCCCTGTGAAATCAAATCCGAAAATCATGTTAAATGGCAAAAACAAAATGAAGACAAGAACTCTCATAATAGGTACTGCACATACAGCTTTACTATCTCAAACTGATTGATAAGTCATCCTTCGAGTTAGATCCTATTAAGGCAAGAAGGATCTCACACCCATCAAAATGTCCAATTCCAAATGTCTTGAAAATCTTACACTGAGCAACAATAAGAACAACGGCATACAACAACCGATGATACAATTCAACTCCGTCTCAGTTGTGAGTGCAAAACCCAACACTCCAGTGATAACAGATTTCAAGGATTTTATAAAAACGGTTTGGGATGGACGATAGTTTCTTGGTAGGGTTGGGTTTTCTCCACTTTGGTGGTCTGGCGTAACAACGTGAGTTTTGTGAGCGGAACGCCGTATGGTTGCAGGTTAGGCTCCGAACGATGCGATTCCTTCTCAAAATGATGAGCAAACATGGTACCTGTGACAAGAAAACAACATTACGTTACACGCAAAATGAGATTTATATCTTTTTCATATATACAAACTCTTGTGACTCATATGAATGTCATCCATCGTGTGCAGTTAGGAATTATTAACTTAACCACACAACATGCAAGCACAGTTAATTTGGACCTTATTGACTGTGACACTGGATATCATTTAGAGATGCAAATCATGTTGTTACATGAACTTTACATAGCAGGTGTGTAGGATGAATTTGAAGTAAAGTGTGAAGCTTTAAGTGACTATAAGACTCGAGATCTGGTGTACTAATGTAATTTTGGTACTGCTGAGTGAAGTTTGCATGAAAGCTGCAGAATGGGAGTGAATATCATTTTAATAGTTGTGAGTGATTTATTATGGGCAGCGATAGCATATGATGTCCCTCCCTATATAGGTAAGTACAGGTAGCACCGAACTAATTATTTGCCCAATTGATTGTTTGATGTTTGTTTGATGATGGCTTAACAGCACCACAACAACCAAGGTCAAATTGTGCCTCAGAGGTCAGATCATTCTAGCGGTAGGAAGTAAAGGAAACAGGGGGAGAATGAGAGAAATTTAAGGACAAAAGGTCAGAAGGCTGTGATCGTGAGGGGAGGTGCATGGTTGAAACAAAAACAAAGTAGAGAGGAGGTGGAAGAGGAGAATTAAATATTGTCGTAGAGGGAGGCATGATGAAGAAGGGAGATAATTTTATCCGGAAGATTTTTCTGGAAGAACTCAGCAATTGAGTTGTAGGGAGCGAGGGAAGCTCTGGGAAGGTTGTACAGGGGGCAAGCAAGGAAAACGTGATGGATTGTGAGGGTGCAATGGCAATTGTTGCAGAAAGGTTGGGGGGAGCCAATAAGGAGGTGGGAGTATGAACGTTGTCAATACGGGAGAGGTTGTTGATGGTGGCTTTGATCGGAATTGTGGGCTGGATGACATGGAGTTTGTTATCAATTTGGGACTTCCATGAGGTTTGCCAGCGGTCCCGAACAAGGGAAGCGATAAGCGGTTTGATGTCAGAGAGGGTTTTGGGAAAAGGGGCAGGGAGGAGGGTGAGGGCAAGCTTAACGGCTGCATCAGCTCTGTCATTACCCGGGATGCCAACATGGCTGGGTATCCAGAAGAAAAGAATACTTTTCCTGCAGAGGGTGGGAGAAAGGAGTTTGCGGAGGAGGAGGTGGCATGTGAGGTTATCCCATTTAAGGTTGAGTAAAGAAGTAAGAACAGCCTTCGAGTCGGAGAAAATAACAAAGTGGCTGAGCGGGGAGTACTCAATAAAGTTGAGGGCAAGGAGAATGGCCTTAGCCTCTACTGAAAAGATGGATGAGTAGTCAGAAAGTCTGCTACTGAGGGTGATGTCTTGGATGACTGCAGCAGCAGCTGTCTTGTTGCCCTCCTTGGAGCCATCAGTATAGATGGAGGTGTAATTTGAGAGTTGGTCTTTGACTTGGTTGTGGAGATTGATGAAGAGGTTAGGATGGGTTAGGAGAGGTTAGGATGTCCAATTGAAGCCAATGACAATAGAGTCAAGTTCAGGGTCATTTTCATACCAGAACGCAAACGATTTGAGATATTTTGTTTTGTGATGTTTTCCTAAAAGTACAATATAATATCTTTAGGATTAGAGTACTTTCAATAGGGAGTCACAAGAGGGTTTTGGCCTTTTTTTTGGGCTGAGGTGAAGAGGTGTTGTACACCCTCACCAAATGAATCCTCTACCATTCCTGAAATTTTCAACTTCTCAGCTCTCTGTCCAATGAAATGGGACCTCTCAAAAATATTTTGATTAGCCTTTTCTCGGGGGGTTCTCATTTTGGACTGGCACAGTAATAACTAATTAGTTGTGTGCTACCAAAAACTAGGACTTCTATTAGAAATATGCAAATTTAGTCACATTCTGCAAATACTGGGGTCAAACTGTTTCATACCACCGGTTATATGGACGATATTTTACCAGACTACAGACAATACATCTTTCTTTCTGTTGTGTGAATGATTATGTTTACGGTATATGCTCTGGCCTGGCAATGTTCCATACTGAGGAATAAATCTTACCCACAAAAGTACCAACTAATGCTGTAAACAATTAGTGCTTAATTGCTAACCACTCGCAACTCATCAAGAAGGTTTATTTAGTAAAACTAACAAACATACTATAGGGGTGTACGAGCTAGAACCATGGCCAGAACTAAATTCAAGTAATTGTTGAAAAAAACTCAACTGTGGTAGTCTGTATATACATTGTGTAACAGCTCTGTCAGACCAAGGAAGTGACACTTCAGCAGTGCAAGTACTGTAAGGCTCAACAATGTACATTTCTTGCTGATATTTTATTTTTTACACCTGTTTCAACTAGTTTTATCTGCCTAACAGGTAATTTTAAGATGCGTTACTTGCATTTTGGTGAGATTCTTGGCCTATTTGTTTTCTGAAAATGCATGTTCTTTTTGTGAGAAAACTCTACTAGTTCCACAAAAATATTTCATTGATTTTCATTTATTTTCTGGTAAAGATCATTTGCGATTAATCGCTGAATGAAACTTTGGTGGTTAAACATTTAGTGAGTTAATCGCAAATCAACAACACTAGGACCAACAACATGACATGATCCATAACAATTTTATAGGAAGATTTTTTTCAAGCCCTCTAAAGCTAGAGGCTTGTGGTTAACTCACTATCCATATGAAAAGGGTTAGTGTTCTGTCTGTCGAAGTACACATCTAAATACACCATGGGTATGGGGGATGGGGGGGGGGGCAGGTTATTGCTTGGACAGATAACAGATATTTCTAAAGATGGTTTTTCTTTCCTACTTTTGATTTTTTTTCTTTTCATTTTTGCTTCTATGGAAAGTATATTCAAAATTTCTTCAAAACTAGATTTTGCCTCAAATTTGTGAGGGTATTTCTGGTGAACTCATTAGCAACATACCTGATGATATTCACTTAGTTTGAATCAAGTATTCAATATCTGTACTACTTCTTTCTCTTTTTTCTGTCCCCTGTAAGATGGGGATGGGTATGCATACAAACAAAATATTTTATAACACACGGATGTTCCATCCTCTTGAAGGTACATGGGTGGGATAAAGGAACATGAACTAAACTGCTTTCAATTTGATTTAACACCATGAAAGCAGCAAATAGTTCAAGAAAAGCATCACCACGTTGAATTATGGGGCATCAATATGCACATTTGATGCTGAAACAGGGTGATCTTGGTATGTACTTATTTTGTAATTGTCTTTAATAGGTGGCAGCAAATCCCAATTAAAAGCTTATGAGATATTATATCACCCATTGCAATTCTAGCAAAATGAAATTTGTAGATTTACAGTCAGTCATATAAAATGCATATTCTTAAAAGCTGTACCAATCACAACTTGAAAACTAAACATGGTAGCAAATGCAAAGACTGTGTACTCAATCTTCAATGCTTACATCAAAATATCATATTCAACACAAAAAATGAATTTTTCCTTACACCTTTAATAAAAACAATCTTGAAATATTTTTGTTAAGAATTTGATTCACCAACTTATGAGTTGTAGAAACAAAGAAGTGTTTCAAAACATTGCAGTATAACACGACTATGTATAACATTACAATATAACATGACTATGTATAACATTACAGTATAACACGACTATGTATAACATTACAGTATAACACAACTATGTATAACATTACAAAGGCCTATATCACAACAAAGCAAAGATTTATTGATTAATTAACAACACAAAGGTAACTTTTTCCACTGAACATCTTTAAATATTGATGATATATGAAAACTTATCTTTACATTCCATTTTACAAGCAGGGACTTGAATATATAATACAATGACAAGCCAGCAAGATGGTGCATGATCAAACACAGTTATTCACAAATAATATGATAATTTATTCAAGCAAATCAAGAATTTCACCTGGTTCCATTAGGCAATCAAATAAAACACATTTGTGTTGTCACTAATAGTCGAAGGATTTTACTGAGCATATGGAACAGCCAAGACATACATTGAGGAACCTTTGAAAATATGGGGCAGCATTCCAGAATTAAACAGATGGCAGAACCCTGCAACACTTGATACATTCCCCCTCCCCTCCCCCTCCCCTCACCATTCCATACAACTACTTTCCTGACAATCACAAATAAAAAAGTTCAAATCAAATGCAAGATGTTGTAACATTTTTTATAATGCAGCTCCAGCATTTTTTGGGTGTTTTAAACCAGCCACTTACCATTCGATAACTATAGGGGAAATGGTGAAAAGTGGTCAATAGCCCTTTGACCTTAGAGTCTACACGACACAAATTCATGTACCAAGGTAACATGGTACAACATAGGGTTGGTATAAGGTCTTGTACTTTTTGACTTTGAAATGCTGCAAAAGTTGGCAAAAAAGCCCTTATTTCACCTTTAACCAATGACCTTTTGACTTCCAATTATTTAATTTTTTTGTTAGAATGTTAAACCTACCCACCCTATGCAATTTGTAAAGGTAACCAAGAAATTTCTTCAAAAAATACAATTACCAAAAATTTGCTTCATTTGACCTGTGACTTTTGAACCCCAAAACCTTGGAGACAAAATTACCCCTCAAATCACATAATTGAACTTTGACCCTAACCACCAAAACAACATCTGAAATTTGTTGGCATTTATATTACCCTACTATATAACACCGCCCACACTCAAGATCACTTTTTCCATTCCAAAACTATGGGGGAAAATGGTTCAAAGGGGTTATTAGCTCTGTGACCTTTGACCTTTTAACACAGACTTAATGGGACACAGGTTCATGTACCATGTGATACAAACATAGGATTGGTATAGGTCTTGCACTATCAAAATTTAAAGTGGCACAAAAATTAGTACATGATTACCCTCTAAAATCTTTGACCCTAATCACTGAAACAACTTATGAAAATTTCCACATTTATCATACCCAATTGTATGACATTCATGGTCATGTCACACTTAACATTCCATAACTATAGGGAAAATGGTGGGAAAAAGTCAATAGTTCTGTGACCTTTGACCTTTTGACCCCAGAGTCTACTAGACACAAATTCATGTACCAAGGTATCATGGTACAATATAGGGTTGGCATAGGTCTTGTACTTTTTAGTCTAAAATGGCACAAAATTGTACAAAAACACTTATTTGACCTTTGACCCATGACCTCCAAATATTTGTATATTTTTGTTAAGAATGCTAAACCCTACCCATATATGCAATTTGTAAAGATACCAAGTAATTCCCAAAACTTTTCATTTAACCTGTGACCTTTGTACCCCAAAACCTTGGAGAAAAAAGGTCCTGGCCAGGGGTATCCATCCACCAATTTTAATTTATGTGTGTATTACAGTTTTTGAGTTATTGAGCGACACCAAATTAATTGTTGCATATGCACACATGCACATACCTGCACACACCCAAACCCACAGACAGATGCAAAAATCACCCATTTTTGTCCCGTACCATAAACTTATGACCCCTAACCCCTAATATGAGGTCATCATATGAGACCCCCCTGGTGGAAGACCCCCTTGGTGGAGCCCACCAGCCCCCTAATATCATGGGGGTGACCATGTAGTGTAGGAGGTATAGGAAGTTATTTGCCTGTACATATACAGCAAAGTGACTACAATATTTCATCCCACATATATGTATATGTGGGTGACAAGATACAAATTCAGAAAAATAAAATGAAGATATTCTGCTGTAATGAGCTTTAATGTAGTAAGAAGTTGCATGTAATTTTTGAAGAAAAAAAAAATGATGGGTTTTGCTGAAATTCAGGCCAGGTTGAAAATGGTACAAAATCAGTGAATGTTTTCAAATAACAGGCTCTTTGCTGATTACAGCTTGTAGACAAAGTTGGAAAGGGTTCTGTGAAAGAGCATGATGATCCAAGAGGTCTATTACTTTCAACCCCAAGTCCCAATTGGCAAATGGAACAAGTCTGGAGATCATATTTCAAACCCCTGTCTCCACTAAGTCTCACTCTCCTGAAGTCTTTCTAACACCAATGCTTGATTAACCACAGTGAATGTGAGCAAACTAAATTGCTGGCTATATACAGCTACACAATCCTTTTAATGAAATGTGGTTTGGAGATCTTATTTTCTGGGCCAAGCCAACCATTTGATTCACTAATAGTTTTCTCCAATTAATGCCTGGAGGACTTTAAGAAAAAGAATAAAAAGTACTTAGGTAGGATAAAATTGGTAGATAAATTGTTGTTTCTGTGATGAGGGGTTTCTGGGCAAGTTTTTAATGGCCACTTGGATCATCATGGGGAGGGGGGGGGGGAATAAGCTCAGAATAGGGGCATGCACTCCACTGAAATCCAGTAAAACATGGGTTAATTAACCGCTCACATGTCAGTTGGTTATAGTTCAAAATTATATGTATGTATCATTAGTCTTTTATTTTAGCTTTATTGGTTATGATGAGTGAAAGCCAGGATATTAAAAAGATTATAAAAAACACATCAAAAGATTTTGTTCAAACTTTCACATCACTTTCATTGAAAACTGTTGAGCATGAATTTCATTGCCAAAGTTGCCAAAGGTAAACTTTGCACAGTTACTTTGTGATCATCATATGCATAAGGGCAAGGGGGCAAGGAGGAAATGCCAATCAAATTGATTCAAATTGTACAAAATCAGTTAATGTTTTCAGGTAAAAGAGATACTTTGCTGTTTATAGTTTGTGGACTAGGTTGAACAGGGTTTAAGCAGAAAACCTTATCAGCATAATCTGCCAGTAGGTTGACGGTTTTTGTCGAAAACCAACTATTAGGAAATGTCAGCCAAAATTTTGCAAAAAGAAACAAGTTATTGAGCAAAAAAACCCTTGCCTCTACTGGAAATATTTCAGCCTATATGGTTATGATGACTATCACTTCAAACCAACTTTAAACCAAATTCATCAAGAAAAAAAGTGTTGATTTTGTTTATTAGATTTGAAATTTTACACTTTTTGGATAGGAATGTAAGATGCTGTATAAACCTGAATATCACAGACACAACAGGAGATGTATCAGTGGGCATTGAAAGCAATGTAACAGAAAATACAAAAAAAAAGGTTATTGCAAATTCAACAAAAAACTTTGTTCTAGTAATATTCTTGTCAATGCATCTGGATTTGTCATAAACTGACGCATAGTTAAATCTCCACCAAAGGTGAATCCCAAGGAATTGACAGATTTAAGGAAACCAAACCACCCTCCACCCTACTCACCCAATGAAGATCAAAATTTAAGTCATTTAAACAACTTATCATGGATTTGGGGAAAAATCCCTTTTTTCAAAAAGAATAACTCTAGTAGGCCTTTGGTTAGAAATAACTCCCATTTTGAAATGTTTAAAGCCTTTCTCACACATACCTCCCCAATTAGAGTTGGGTTGTACCTATTCTATCAGAGGGGTGGTGGCATCACTCCCTGTCCTAATTTTACATTGGTCAACTTTTGATCTTAACTGTTTTCTTTTGGAAATTTGAAAGATGGCCAACGTGACAAGAACTTACAAATTAGTCAAATGGCAAGTCCAGGATTTTTTTGCTTTATAATATATGTGAGCTTTTCAGTCAGTCACCCTAACAATCAGTTGGTCAAACATAAAATTGGTCAATTTGATGATAACTTTCAATTCATGTCAATTTTCAGGACAAGTTTGTAATGTTTGCCCCACAAATTTTTGTCAACTGCACTTGTCATTTCCTCAATAAAATAGCCTAAACACTCACTGATATCCCACCAACAAAATCAAATTTCTATTTTGCCTTTTCATACCCACACCACCTTACTTTTATTCTACCTCCAAAAATGCAATAAAAAAGAGAAAAGAGTTTCTGAACAAAGTGTTAACCCTGAAATCGCTCATCTAATTGAGGTTGGCCAAATAACAATTACAAACTGTTATGTGAATTTTCCTGTTACAAAGAGCAGAAACTTCCAGGCACATTATCACATTATCTTTTGTTTGGCTTGGCCCCCCTGACATTTTATCCTGGTTCTGCCCCGGACAAAAGTAACACAAAAATCTTCAACAAGCTGTCAAATGGTCGATTATTTAACGATTTAAATGAAATGTATGCTTTCTTCATGTTCATAGTGGATGTGACCTCGTTGCCTCTACCTGTCCATATACCTTCACTTCTTTCTTATAGAATGTGCAGCATGAATAAGTTCAGTAATGAATGACGTTCCTCCCTGTTGCAAATATAATTAATAAACATACACAAATGTTTGCCTAAGGGAAAAGGAATTTCAAACGTAAAAAAAATAAAATAATTCCAACAAATTTAATTGTTTTTTACCTCATAAAAAGGTTAACCTAATTGACTGTGTACAACTTAAATTAAACCGGTGGCAATTGGAAAGGTCAATATTGAAATATGTCAGTTTCCACCATTTTCACTCATTGTTTTTTTTAACCTTATAAAAAAGTTCCCCCAATTGACTGTGTGCAACTTTAATCTAAACCAGTGGCAAGTGGAGTGGTCAATACAAGGGTCAATATTGAAATATGTCAATAGAATTAAGGGCAAAAATCCACTTTCACTGTTAAAACCTCTGCATTCTGCTCACATTATTATCTGAGCAAGATGATACTTTGATGCAAACAATTATATCATATTATTTGTCAATTCTCCTGCATTGGACAAACATACAACATTTATTTGCACGAACAATGATTTGGCAAACAAATTTCCCATTTTTTAAGCCATTATTTTTAATCCTATTTTGCTATTTTTCATCCGTTATCATTTAAAAAATGTAACAGCAGCCATTCTCCTTACAGACATTAAAGATGATACTATTTTCTGTTTTCGTGGCAGTTTGTGTGGAACCTTATTTTGCAGCTCACTACAAATGTATAAGAATTGAGGACTTTTGCAAATGACAAATGAAAAACCGTTACACAGTGGTTGCAATATTTAAACTACTCTAGAAATTTATACCAGGTTTCTATAAATCTATTTTCGAATTTGAAGCCATCACACAAGGGGAAATGACTTTCTCAAATAAAATGAAATTGGGTGAGGGAGATGGGTACTATACCTAATTTTGTGTGCAGATATAAATTTGAGTCTATATTCTCAATTGTTTGTATGCAAACTTCCAAGCTTGGGGAAGTTGGCCGCTCTTGCCCTTCACTACACAAGGGGCAATGGGACAAGAAGTGAGGGGCCAAACTTCCACTTCCATTAATGCTATAAGGAAGGACCCGTGAATCACACGGGTTGTGGAGAAGATGGCCGCCCTTGCCCTTCACTACGTATGGGGCAATGGGACAAGAAGTGCAGGGACAAACTTTCATTAATTCTATAACGCTATAAAACTTAAGAAAAGTAACTTTCAAATCTTTATCAGTTTAACAATTTAAAGACAGGAACTTGACCAAAACAATTGAAGAAAATTTGGGGCAATTTTCTTCATTCTACAACCTCAGCCTAATCCATAAGACTGGCCTAAACCACTGCTGTCTTAAGCTTGGACCTTAGTAAGTTTAACGTACATGCATACTCAATTGTTTCTCCCCAAGTTATGCCCCAAATAATATCATAAGAAAGTGTCTAATCCTTGTTTGTTTGTTTGTTTGATGAGGGCTGAACGGCACCACGCAGCAAGGGTCCTTGAGTTTGGCCCCTATCTCTTCTGGTATGAAGATGTCCGCTATTTAATTTGCAATGACATGTCCATGATAACTTCATCCTAATAAATGGTTATGACTACATGAGAGGAATGTAGATGCGACTACAAACAGGGTGTGAAATGGGTGAGCAAGCATGGAACAAGCACTACACACATCGACAAGCTTTATGGGTGCCTCTAACAATTAGATGAGTGTTATTTACGACAACGTCAAAACTAACTAGAGGATGGAGTATGTATACAAAACAATGGTGATGACTTTGAGGTCACAACTAACTACATAGATGAGCATGCATACAAACAATTATAAAGGTACCATGCATGGGTTAGCCACGAAAGTCATCGTGGCCCGCCTAAATGAGTTGGCGTTGGGGTGGACCTCATGAGCAAGAGATGACTAGCACTGATCGCATTCCAAGTGTCATTTTTAGTCTTGAGCTTTCCACTTTTGCTTTTTCCTGTCTTCTCTGAAGAAAATTAATGTGTAGAGAAAAATGTTCTCAAAAATGGCTAAAACATGCAAAATATCAGGCATCATGCGAACAAGATAAAATGGAGGAGGGAATCTAGAGCTAACAGTTCAGGTGTCTATGTCACAATTTAACAAATTCATCTACAGTATTTCTCAATTGTGTATAGATGCAGGAATTAGTCACAATTTAAAAAATTCATCTATTTCTAAATTGTTGGCTAATTTTTTTTTAGATGGAAAATTCTCTTAAAGCACTAAAAACCAAAAAGGTAAATTGTGTCCATATCTTGTATAAAGGAAGACACATTGAGAAACAAAATAGTGAAAAAAGTTCAGAAAACTCCCATTGGTTGGGGACACTTAACAATAAATTATCATCACAATGCCAATTGCTCAACAAGCTCTACTTTCATGTTCCTCTATCACTTTTAAAATATAAGAAATATCAGACAAAAAAATCTTGGCACCAAAGAGTCATTATCAATTTTCAAATATTTGTGAGTAATAATTTGTCTTTTCAAGTGCTGGTTTTTATATAACATAGAGCCCAATGTTTAGTCTTTTGATGCACTTTTCATGTGCTCCTTTTAAATAGAAACTAATTTAGTCCATGAATAAATCAAGTCTAATTTAGTCCATGAATAAATCCAGTCTAATTTAGTCCATGAATAAATCCAGTCTAATCTAGTCCATGAATAAATCCAGTCTTATTTAGTCCATGAATAAATCCAGTCTAATCTAGTCCATGAATAAATTCAGTCTAATTTAGTCCATGAATAAATTCAGTCTAATTTAGTCCATGAATAAATCTAGTCTAATCTAGTCCATGAATAAATCCAGTCTTATTTAGTCCATGAATAAATCCAGTCTAATTTAGTCCATGAATAAATCCAGTCTAATTTAGTCCATGAATAAATCCAGTCTAATTTAGTCCATGAATAAATCCAGTCTAATCTAGTCCATGAATAAATTCAGTCTAATTTAGTCCATGAATAAATCTAGTCTAATTTAGTCCATAAATAAATCTAGTCTAATCTAGTCCATGAATAAATCCAGTCTAATTTAGTCCATGAATAAATCCAGTCTAATTTAGTCCATGAATAAATCCAGTCTAATCTAGTCCATGAATAAATCTAGTCTAATCTAGTTCATGCAAGCATAGAGTTGGAATTAACTATGAAATTTCCCAAGGTTTTGAATACAGGTGTCGAAAATCTCCCCACGAAAAATCATGACAGAAATAATATTAATGTAGTGCATACATCTTTATATACCTAAGTACTTTATGTACTTTTCACTGCACAATTACACAAGGGACATTTGTAGAACACATATATTTACCACATATACTGTTGGTTTACTCAAGAATTCTGAAGAAGAAAAAAAATGTTTTTCTTCCTGCAAATTCCTGATTACATAAACGCCGCAACCATAAATTTTTTCCAGCTACGTGGAAGCAAAATGATTCAAACCGTTGCAACAGCTTCTTCTGAACTTGCTGAAGCCTTATGTTCTTTTGGCGAAATACCCACAGCAAGCCTACTCTAGCTTTTTATATAGCTGGTACCGCAGAACATTTTAAAGCTATTAAAAGTTATTTATTAAAATCCAAAGAGATCCCACTGCATTCAGTTGCAAATTAACCATATTACATCTGTTAGGATTTTCGCAGCTAGATAAGCTTAAGAAAATTTGTGATTAAGGCAAGATTTCTTTTCATCCTTTGGTAAATCTTCTGCATCTAAATCTTTCTAAATCTTTTGCATCTAAATCTTCTGCATCTAAATCTTCTGCATCTAAATCTTTTGCATTCAAATCTATTGTCTAAATTCCTTGAAGCAGGAAATTCTGCCAAAGAGTTTATGAATCTAAACCACACCCCCATTCATTACTTACTAAAACAGATATCCCCTTATATGCAGTTATTCTTATATATTGAATTTTCAAGGATGAAATGTAAATTCTTTTGAAAATTTGATAACAATTTTAAGTTGTCTTCTTGATCATACATCAGAAATTCTAAATAAACACTTACCAAAAGATACAATTGACATCTAAGTTAGTTGATTGACAGCTTTTTTAACCAATCATCTTACAAACCTACCTAGCAACATTAGCTGCGTAACTAAGTTAGGCAAAAATCTAATGCAGTGCTGGTAAAGTACAGTTAGTTACTTAGTGGTGCGCTCATGCAGTCAATGCAATATACTGCACAAAACTAATTTCTGCACACACAGACTGAGTGACAATGTGGTAAACAAAACTTGTGCCTACGGCCCTTTACAGGCTTTGTAAATCTGATTCCCATTACCCACAATAGTTAGTAAACGATCTTTTTGTCTTCCTTTTGCTTAAAACCCTAAAGATATGGAGAAGTGTCATAGATGGATCAAAGCTTGCAACAGGCCACATGAACATGTCAATGCATTATAATTCATTTTATTTAGCCTGTTAGAATCATCCCACATGGGCTTAGTGACCTACTGAAAGATACTCAAAAGTTTGATCAGCCAGAATGCAAAGACTTTTACAGATATTCAGACTACCTCTCAGAATCTAGTCCTCTTTTTGATAGGCCAATAACTGTACATGTTCATAGTATTCTACAAACTTTTAATTACAGTTTTTGACATATTTGCAAAATCTATGTGAAAGGTTTTATTTAAATTAGTTTCTGGTGATAGATGCATGAATTAATTAACCTGTGCTAATTATAGTAATAATTTGAGTAAAATATGTGACCCTTTTTAGGTTAAAATGGTTCATCACAACAAACATGTCTTTTCAGAAGATGCATCTTCAGATATTACCATCACCCATCCATTCTTATTTTTTCTGCTGGTGTACCCTCCACAGTGATCTACCTCCTTATAAAGTCCTGATTAACCCCTTACCAGCATGCTTTAATTACAGCAATAGGAATCAGAGTGGGCTACTGCAACTCACTTCTGATATACATCTCATTTCAATTCAAATTCATCTCAGTTCAAAGTTGACAGAATCTTCCTATGTGGAAGTCTATTCAAACATCTTGCTGGTTATAACACTTTAACCGCTTATATATTCTCTAAAGGCACACTGTACTTGCATTAAAGTGTCCTTTTTTTAATTGTTCACATAAGTCTGTAAGAGATACATACATTGGTGATGAGAGGAGCTACATTGGTCAGTTTCTTAACCTGAATATCTAACTATAAAAATAGTATGGGAATCAACTTTTAAGGCCAGTTATCATGTTAATGTAGGATTCAATATACAATTCAATTTAAAATTTCTGATTGGTAGAAATATTCACTGAAATACATACAAGCCAATCAATTACTGGCATGTAAGTGATGTCACCAGAATGTAGCAGATTTACTGGTGACATGTCAAGCAATTTGCCAAAAAAACAGTGGTTTCTTAAGGGTCACCTTCCGCCCAACCCCCTCCCTTGCCCTTGATTACCTCACTATATTTACAAGCTTCTTTCAATATTAAAGGAATCCCAAATATAGGTGGGCGTGTCTCCCCACTAAGTTTGTTGGAGGGACAAGTATGCTTATGTAACCATCTTACCAACACAATCATTATCCATCTTATTAGGCCCCAAAATACTGCAATTATTGTCTTGTTATAATAATTAGATACATCAGCTGAAATTTTTAGAATGATTACAATGCATCATTCATACTACCATCCCACCCTCTCTCCTCTCCAACCTCCCTCCCCACTCTCTGCAATCTTGAACAAAAAGTTCTGCTTTATAAACAGCGTGGCTTCTCTTAAAATTTGCTTTCATTAATATAGTCCCTGAAGAGATGACTAGCGTTGTTCTAATCACTGCCTCAACTATAGGTTCCCACTCTTCTTGTTTCATGCACATTCCTAATACAAACACCACCTTCATCAATTCTTTTTCTGTTAAAATATGATTCATTTGACTAATTCAAACCCTCTAGATGCTAAAAATACACGATCATTTTCTAGTGACATTCCAAATACTGACTTACCCCCACCCCCATAAAAAAAAAAAAAAACACACACACACCTCAATTAATAGAAACAACATTTCTGCTATGATTAAGGGCATTCAGCCCTCTCCATATTCAAATCTATAATTGCATTTTATATTTGAAGCTTGACTGTCAATGAAATAGAAAGCAATTCATACAACAAATGTCCACGTACTTGCTGTTCTAACAGGCTTGGTCTTCTTCGCAGCTAATTTTGACCTGCTTGGGATAGGTGACCTGTCGGCATGGTGACTGTGCCCCACTTCTGCAGACGGAGAGCTCTTAGATGTCCTGATCATTTTCTGGATGGTTTTTTGCTTTGCCTTTGATGGCTTTTTCTTTGGTTTCCTTCCTTCGTCATCTGTAGCAGTAGCATCTTTACCCGGCATATCATACAGCCCCTTGGCTGCTGCCCGTGCTAATATGTCAGATGCACTCATAGCTTTATCCTGTTGGAAAAAATTGATGAATGTCTTTAAATGTAAGAGAGAAGGTAAATATCTAAAACAGCACAACACAATGTTTAAACTTGTCATTCTTGAAAATATTGATCCCCCCTCCCCCTCTCTTCCTCAAAACAAAAAAGACAACTTGGTCAATTTAAACATATGTGTGCTATGATTAAAAGCACTTAAGCCCTCTCACCTGAAAGGGGTAAAATTTGGAATGGGATGGGAGCTCAAAGTGAAATTTCATTAAACATCACACAATTCTGGATCTCTATCATAAAACAAGACAAAACAAGGGAACAAATTTCATGACTTGTTCTTTTGAGGCTTTTCAGTCTAGTAGGGGTGCCTAGGAAGAGGTCACACCCTCTTAGCACTGTGGCCACATACATATCCCTGAGACATTTAATGCAATCATTTAACTTGTTTATTTCTCTTTTTAGGAAATTTATGGAGCTGCAACTTCTCCTTTTTGTAAAGTTGGATCTACCATTAGTGCATCACTACCCTGTTGTTCCCTCTAATCCAAACGCTATCAACAACTTTAAATAATATCATTATTTCAAATTACTTTTATAGGAAATCTTGAAAAGATTGCCTATCATTAAATCATTCAAACTTTCCTTGGAAACACATTTCCTCTGGCACATGAATGTAATCACATCATCATACCATTGCCCACAAAACTGTGGAATGTTCACAATCAAAACATGAGTACCCAAAGGGTCCATATGCATTTAAATATCGCAACATGTTTGAATCATATCAACATATGAGAAATCTCATTCCGTGAAATTAATTTTTATTCATTTAAACAAAATCAAATTAAATGAAAAAACTTGGTTAATTGGAGATGTCTCTAGTTAATTACAGAGAGCCTGAAGCAATAAAAGAGATTTAATTTTGTCAAATTAGAAAATTTAAAAATTTGATGACAAATTTTGTTGGATGAATTATATAAATTAAGTTATCAGAAAACTAAAGGTTTTGAAATTTCAATGCAGAATATGAATTTCTAAAGTTTTAATTGAATAAATGTTATAACACAATGGGCTCAATGTTACAATGGCAACTAAATAACTTAGTTCTTACAAGAATGGAATTTTACAACAAAATTAAACCATTTTTATGCCATTTACAGGTACACACTAACAACATAATTATTTTAGATTTGAAACAAAACAGACATGCGGTTATTAAAATATAAGCATTTAAAGATTTTAACATTAAGTTCCCGTCTACTCATTAATAGGCATGACATCGTCACCAAAAACAATGGGGAACATCAGCGGATCATGGGCTATTTGTGTACCACATATAAATTAAACATGAGATACTGTATTTACCAGCTCTTTTCAACAAATTCATGTTAAGCCCTGCCCACTACGCATATTAATGAAAATCAACATTTTTGTACCATGAACTTGTAGACACAAGCTAACAGCATAATTACACTACATATGAAATAACACAGACATGTAGTTATTTAAATATGTACATTTTAAGATTTTAACATTAAGTCCCGCCAACTCAATACCATGCATGACATCAACAACCAAAAACTATAGAGCACATCTACAATAGGTTCCAGATGCTGATCGCATCAGAACAAAAATACAAATGTTAGTACAGAAAGGCACAATGCTTAAACTTTTCACATCAATAGACATTAAATACAAAACAAAATTTATTAAAAATGATTTAAACATCAGAAGCAATTGATATTGTAAAAGAAAAAAAGAGGTGTGTCCAATTTATTTGTTTCTTTGTTTGATGAGGGCTTAACGGCACCACAACAGCGAGGGTAAAATTGTGCCTGAGAGGTTAAATCATTCTAGAGGTAGGAAGGAAAGGAAACAGGGGGAGAATGACAGAACTACAAGAACAAAAAGTCAGAAAGCTGGGATTGAAAGAGGTGCATGGCTGAAAAAAAAAGTAGGAGAGGGGGTGGAAAAGGAGAACTAAATATAGTTGTAGAGGGAAACATGATGAAGGAAGGAGATCATTTTATCCAGAGGGTTTCTCTGGAAAAACTCAGCAATTGAGTTGTGGGGAGCGAGAAAAGCTCTGGGAAGGTTGTACAGGGGGCAAGCAAGGAGAACGTGATGGACTGTGAGGGTGCAATGGCAATTGTTGCAGAGGGGTTGGGGGAGCTAATAAGGTGGGAGTGAGTAAGGTGGGTGTGACCTATTCTAAGATGGGTAATAGGTTGTTGATAGTGGGTTTGATCGGAATGGTGGGCTGGATGACATGGAGTTTGTTATCAATTTGGGAGTCTCATGAGGTTTGCCAGCAGTCACGAACAAGGGAAGCGATAAGTGGTTTGATGTCAGAATGAGTTTTGGGGAAAGGGGTAGGGGGAGGTTGAGGGCAAGCTTAGCGGCTGCATCAGCCCTGTCATTGCCAGGGATGCCAACATGGCTGGGTATCCAGAAGAAAATAATACTTCTCCTGCAGAGGGTGGGAGAAAGGAGTTTAGGGAGGAGGAGGTGGGATGTGAAGTTATCCCATTTAAGATTGAGTAAAAAAGTAAGAACAGCCTTGGAGTCAGAGAAGATGGCAAAGAGGCTGAGCAGAGAGTACTCAATAAAGTTGAGGGCAAGGAGGATGGCCTTTGCCTCAGCTGAAAAGATGGACGAGTAGTCGGAAAGTCTGCTACTGAGGGTGCTGTCTTGGATGACAGCAGCAGCAGCTGTCTTGTTGCCGCCTCGGAGCCATCAGTATAGATGGAGGTGTAATTTGAGAGTTGGTTTTTGATTTGTTTGTGGAGATTGATGAAGAGGTTAGGGTGGATTGGAGTTTTGTGATGAGTGGAGAGACCCAGGTGGACAGAAGGGAGGGGGGTGGCCCAGGGATGAAAAGTGGGCCAGGAGAAGGTGCCAAGAGTGGCGGGATTGATGCCGAGATGGAGGAGTCTGATTTAATGCGTAAGCTAAAGGGAGGAAATGGGGTTTTGGTCCTATCAAAAAGGGTGGAGAAATTGGGGTACCTAATGAAGTTGTAAACAGGGTTCTGGGTGTTGGTGAGGACTCTAAAAGCATAGGAGAGGCTAATTTTTCTACATCTAAGTAGAAAGGGGGGTTTGTTGGCTTCAACATGAAGGCTGTTGATTAGGGAGGTGCTGTAGGCACCCAGACAAAGCCTGAGGGTTTAATTTTGGATGGTGTTGATGTGGTTCAGGTATGAGTTGTGAGTGACACAGTAGACAACATTGCCGTAGTCAAGCTTGGCACAAATGGTGAGCTTAAAGATTTTAAGGAGAGCATGGCGGTTCGCACCCCAAGTGGTGTGGAGGCGGAGAATGTTGAGGAGCTGTTGAATTTCAATTTCAGGTTGGTGATGTGTTGCTTGTAGGAGAGCTTGGGGTCTAGAGTTAAACCCAGGAACTTTGTGTGTTCAACTTTAGGGATGCAATTGCCATTGAGCACAAGGTTCGGGTTGGGGTAGAGGTTGCTGAAATGACAGAAGTGCATGCAGACTGTCTTGTCTTTGGAGAATTTAAAACCGTTATTATTGCTCCAGACTTGCAGCTGGTTGAGACTGAATTGGAGTCGATTTTCCACAAGAGGAAAGCTAGGGGAGGAGTAGAAGATTAAGTCGTCCACGTAGAGGGTACGTTTGATGTTGGGACCAAGGTTGTCCGCAATGTCATTAATGCTCAGGTTGAAGAGTGTGGGAGAGAGATACTGCCTTGGGGGATGCCCTTTTCTTGGGAGTAAAGGTTAGAGGGTGTGGCCAATATGAACTTGGAACTGTCTGGGTAAGAGGAAGTTTTAAATAAAGAAGGAGAGATGTCCTCTGAGGCTGATGGTGTAAAGTTTGCGGATAATCCGTATTTCCAAGTAGTGTCAAAAGCTTTCTCGAGGTCAAAATTGCTAAATACAATGCTATAAAGAAAAAAGAGGTGTGTCCAATTTATTTGCTAAATACAATGTTATAAAGAAAAAAGAGGTGTGTCCAATTTATTTGCTAAATACAATGTTATAAATAAAAAAGAGGTGTGTCCAATTTATTTGCAAAATACAATGTTATAAAGAAAAAAGAGGTGTGTCCAATTTATTTGCTGAATACAATGCTATGCAATCATTCTCAAAATATATGGAGCCACAGTATATTACATGTGTACTCCCACAAGGGCTGCAGATGGTTGACAAAAGTAGGGAGGGTGGGGGAACAAAATCACAAAACTAGAAAAATCATAAATTTTCATTGTCCCGACTTTGAAAGGACAACATTTGACTTGTTGAAATGCAGCCCCTAGGGTATTGATCCAATTGGTCTAAATTGTACACATACAGTACTCTGTGGTTATTCTAGCGAAACGAAAACATACTACACTTACTATCCTTTTATATTATATGCTTTGCATATCATTGCTGAGTTTTCTAACCGATAAATTATCTAAGCAAATAAGGAACACAGTTAAACTACTGAAAAAAGGTTAAGAACTTGTTTCTATCAAAAGCAGCCTTGTAATCCACAAAAACAAACAAACAAAAAAAGTTTAGGGGAATAAAATTTCAGAAGTTTTTCTCATTTTCTACCAAAATACCACCTAATTAAGATGCTAATGATAGATCTCGTCAGTAATTGATTGGTGAAATATCTTAAAATATTCACATGCAAATTAAAAGGATAAAATTGAAATTTGTTAGTGAAAATAAAATGATAGGCAGCATGCTTAAAGGAAACATACAAACTTAATAATATATGACTTCTACTGGGCAAACATTGCAATAGGATAGCAGATATTGTGTTAGTAATAGAGCTGTGAACGTTTAGGGATTTTAGTAAACGTGTACACGCCAAAAAAAGCAAGCGTGTATCGTGTACACGAGTTTAGTACCGTAATTTTCGGAAATACACCAAAATTGCTCCAAAACTACGGGGCGAAGTAAAAAAATCGCGCAACTAGTATGGCAAAAGTACTGACTGCATTGCCTAAATAGACGCCGAGTTTTGCTTTCCAAATCGTAAAAAGTTTACTTCTACAGTACAAATCATCATTTTTATGGAAAATATGCATGGAAATTCAGTTTAGAAAGAACAGATAACTTCCTTTCAATGTCATTTAAACTCAACATCGCGTAACTTGTTTGTCCTATTCGCTACGGCTTTCAAAGTTCTGTGAAAATCTTGCATACTGAGGCCTATGATATACCTCGCCGTAAAACATTTCAAAACTACGCCACCACCACCAGGAAGTTCTAAAATATCAGTCCTCTCGAAAAAATGGCCGCCTTCTTTGAGAAGCATGCAGAATTTCAGCTTTGTTAAAACCTTTTTCTGTTTATTTATTATGCAATATTTTTTCTTTCTTGCAAAATTTATTTGACTCATCAGGTAATATTTACATGTAAATGTACTGATTATCACGATTCAAGTGTTTTTGGTCTATGAAACGGGCCTTGATTGCGTGGGATTTAAAGCCTTATGGCCTAACGTTAGGCCTATTGTTAGTTTCACTGTTTACTGCTGCACATTAGCGGTGCATTTTACAAGTTAGATTACTCAGTTTTTGTGAAATCAAAGTGCATAATATCCCCATTCATTGGTGATTACTGCGCATTTGTGATTCGCACATTTAAAAAAGATTATGCTAATCGGGTTTACAGTTTGTAAAAAAATCATTGATTGGAATTTTGTCAGCCAAATGTGTGTGTGATTTGAATCATGAATATTGATTTTCAACGGCAAGGCACTAGGCCTATAATGTATGAAAAACGATTACTCGCAATGAAGTATTTAGTAAACGTTTACAAGATTTGCGAGCGTGTAGCGAGTACACGCTAAACGGTCACAGCTCTAGTTAGTAACAATAAAAGAAGATTGACATCAACAGCTACACTAGTAGTATTTGACACCTCAACATCACATTTACTGCAACTAACCATCAAATGATGGTGACTAGTTAGTAACTTACATCAGACTTTTTGTTGTTGTTGTAAAATAGTACAAATAAAGAAATGATAATATTTGACTGTCAACAAGAAAATAATGGAGATCAATATGTACATACTAAAAAGTAGTGTAAACATGATTCTGAAAGAATTTATACCTTTATTGATCATTTTAGTACAAAATTGAACAATTTTCTCAGATCATAATTTTATTATACATGAATCATCCAATTCCCATATAAGTGTCACTGATAATATTGTTTTGTATTAGTGTACTGTACAACAGATAAAGCAAAAACAAGCATTACTACCTAAATATTATCAGAAAGAAAAAAACACAGAAAATCGTTCAATTTTTCTATTTGTAATATTTGGCCTGTGCAAAATTCAAACAAACCTTCAAGAAATATTCCCATGTTTTTTTAAAGAGAATTATATTTTTTCAAATTTAGTACAAAAACCATGTTGATATGTTATTCCTACCAGGAGATATTAAAATTTTAAGGTTTACAATTAAAGATTGCCAATAAATGAATTGGAAAAGGTTCCGTATGACATCACAGCAACACATTCTCCCACAAAGTTTATGTATTTCATTAAAATCTATCGTCCTTTTTATTAGTAAAAACTGCTAGAAAAATAAACTGATGAAAGTTTGGTATCTACATACATTGCCAAATATACCCTACTTTAATAACGTTTGAAAAATTCGAATTAATGTTCAAAGAAATACATAAACATTTGCAATGAAATTGCCTCTATGACATCATCAAACACGAATTCATCATACTGTGCAAAAACTTTAAAATGCAATTGGGAAATCGTTAAAAATCCATTTCTCCTGAACGAAATACGATACCAACCTGATTTTTGTACCAAATTGGCTCTAAAAGTATATTCTTTCAAATAAAATTTTACAAAAAACCATGGGAATATTACAAAAACCATGGGAATATTACGAGAAAAAAACCCAAGGGAATATTACAAAAAACCATGGGAACATCCATTTAATGCTACAAAGATAAATTCCTTACCACTTAATCCACATATCATATCTAATAAAACGTGGTAGTTTCTGACTAGGTAACTAACCAGTAAAAAAACTTCACATCAGAATATACCCCCACTATATCCTAAACATTTGTACCATGTGATTAATGTAATTCAAATATGATTACATTTTTTGTAATTGTTACACGAAAAACAGGAGAGGAATAACAGAGCATCAATAATGCTCAACCATGATGCTCAACCAATATTTCATGGAGTTAAATGTATTCTTGTAGTTGATGCACACAAACCATCTTACAAATGAGGAATGTCAGAGCATCGATGATGCTTAACCAATATTTCATGCAGTTATATATTCTTGTAGTTGATGCACACAAACCATCGTACAAACGTTATGTGTGCAATGGTTTCATAGTAGCATGGTGTGTTAGAATTTCGTGCACTGAGAACTTAATTCTAATTGTTTTCCTGAAGATTGAAATATTATTGTTTCAATATGCCCTACACTATTTCTAGAAATTCCTAAGTTTACAATGATGACAAATTCATTGAATTTCAATGTTTCATTATTGAACCATTGCATACGAGATTGATGAGTTCGGTTGAAAATTAAGAACTACGCAATTGACCCTTATTTCATCCACTGTGTGATAAATATGTCTCATTACCTATCAAATACATAATCATTTCAAGATGCACAATAAAAATTATGTAGCATCTACATGTAATTAGTGAAAAGGGAGTTTAATTAACAATTGGTAATCATAGCAATTTTGTAAAACTTTGCTAAGGTGGTTAAAATCGAATGAATGACATAGTGGGCGATATTCATGGAGGGTTGAATCCAGGTCACTCACTAAACTACACAAACATGGTGCCATAGGATTATGAAGAAAAATACAATTTGCACAAGGCAACATTCATTTATTCAATGACCCTGAGGAGTGCGTCAACGAGCCGCTAGGCTTATGGCGATTGATTGATTGAACATTCTTTAAATCTAGAGAAACAAAAACCAAAAACCTCCTTACCTGTCTACTGACTATGGCGACGAAACACCCAGCTGTAGTTGTTGACGGACTGACCTGAAAAAACCTGGAGCTGGTTTGCGTTTCGAGATCTTTTGGGGTCAAAGGTAGAGTTGGCGGGACGACCTTGTAGAGGTTTTGTGACCCGTGGTTTCTGTGATTGGTGTACTCTACCACTTTGGTGACCACATTTTCATTTTCTTCTGGTAAGATTGACGTGGTGGCATATACAACTGCTTGTACCTTGGGAACTACAAAGGAAGCACAAATCAAATGGTTGGAAGGATCAGTTCAGTGGTCACATAAGTCCATCTTATATAGAAGAGGAATTTAACAGACACAAAATGGTGGAAACAGTATCTTACTTTGTTAATGAGATATTCAAATTCAAAGTTCTGTATCATTCCTGAAGAAATAACTGGTGTTGAAAGGCTAATGTAGAAGGATAGTGCTCTCCAAATACAATAGAATAGATCATTAAGGAACAGATTCCTTTCCGTAAATCTATCAATTTTGTTCTTCAAATTCAGCCCCTTATGACTGTTTTGGTTTCATGGCATCTTAACATAAGTTAACTCAACAAAGAGTGGGATTTAACCCACAAAAGTATGGTGAGAAAATAACTTTTACTCAAAAAGCATAGGTACATCATTCACTTCTCTTTAGGAAAGTATAAGATCCACAAACAATAAACGGATAATTATAACTCAAGCATGTTGTCAGGGTAAGGGCAAACAATTTTGTGATTGCATGTTAGTTGAATCAAATTAGGGCTATTACGATATGGGTAAATGAGATATTGATTATCATGGATAAAACTATCGCTGTAAATTACCATATCATGATATCTATGTTGTGACTTTCAATTTGGAAAAACTGCTTAGGTTTTCAGAAATCAGATCTCAAACATAAGAGCTAAGGAAAGGAAGCATAAAAGAATCAGATATGCTGCAAATATTCAATAAATATCCCATTCATTTGAAGTCGTTTCATTTGCGACATTCGGGTATGGTACTGTAATTTGCGCATTCCAGGAATAATTATGTACTTGCAGAAGTAGTTTTGTGTACAACAATATACACGTTACTTTAATTTAGTGCACAAGCATACTTCGAACATAGATTGGAGCGCAGCATGATTTCAAGCACTGTGCATGAATTGGGGCTATGTTAATACGAACAAATATTAATAGCGAAAATGTTTACAGTGATGTCCGTGGGCTACCTGTGTACCAAATATGACAAAATTCCAGTGCACCGTTATTGAGATATCAAGTTTACTTCTATTGACAAAAACACATTAAGCCTTGGCTACTTGGCATATTAATGAGATTCAACATTTTAATACCATGAGCATGTAAACACTACCTAACAACATCATTATACCACATATGAGCTCTATTTGACAAATCCACATATACGCCCCACCTACTGTGCATATTAGTGAAATTCAACATTTTTATACCATGAGCAAGTGGACACAACCTAACAATATTATTATACCACATATGAAGCAATACAAATGGTTGTTGAAATATTAACATTTCAATATTTTTACATTAAGCCCCATCCACTCATTAATATGCATGACATTACCACCAAAAATAGGGAATATCTTCGGCCCATGGGCTATCAGTGGGCCACATATGACTTTAATGCACTGTACTGTTCTTAAGATAACGCGATTACAAGCTCCATTTTGACAAAACTACATACATTAAGCCCCGCCTACTGTGCATGTTAATGAAAATCAACAATTTTTATATTTATGAGCAAGTGGACACTACCTACAACATTATTATACCACATATGAAGCAATAAAGACAAACACTTGTTGAAATATGAACATTTCAATATTTTAAAATAAGCCCTGCCCACTCATTACTATGCATGACATCACCACCAAAAACAATAGGGAACATCTACGGACCATGGGCTACATAAGACTTGAATCCACTGTATTGTTCTTGAGATATTGCGATTACAAGCTAAGCGTCACACAAACACACACACGCACATCTTGACTGGATAGGTTCCTGATGCTCATCACATAGAAACAAAAAAATGGTTAATCAAGATATATTGGACATAATGTATTTAATATATTGATATGACAGCCCTAAATGAAATAGATCATACAAATGGTGAAACCTTGACCTACATTTCATGGCATGTTTCATGAAATGAAATAGATCATACAAATGGTGAAACCTTGACCTACATTTCATGGCATGTTTCATGAGTTCCATGTGCTCCGACACCAGTTCATCAATTTTTCCTTCATCTAAATTTTCTTGCGAGAGTTCTCTTAAAATACTGGGATCTAAAGAAGAAAAATATGAAGCTGGTAAAAACTGTATAACTAGCTAGATGGAAAGACACTGTGAATGGAGAAAAGAAGGCTGCTGGGGGGAGAGGAATTCCAAATGTGAGGTATATATATAAGGCCCAAGCAGGTGCCTTTTTTGCATCGCCAGTGCACCACAACTGGTTATCAAAGGCCGTGGACATTGACTTGGTTGTCGATGTTATGTCAGTCCGTACGTCGTACCTGTGTTCTCGTCCGGGTCGTATTAAGCATTTCGTAATAGCATTGTTACTAATCATAACCGATATGCAAGCGACAACCCCGTCATTGTAATTGTTTGTTCACTCGTCGTCGTCGGCGCCTTTTTTGCATCATTTTCATAGTAGGTGCCTTTTTTTGCATCATTTTCATCAGGTCCCAAAAAATGTTGTTTTACTCAATCAATTTTGTACTGCTGGCCATTTTGACAATATTCTTGTTGAATACTCAATGCTGCAGGTATCAAAATTGACTTGGAACTTTTATACGACGAGTATCATATTTGTATAATTTTATACTGCAGGTACCAAAACATCTGTCATACTGCAGGTGATGCTTGTGGTTGATGGGCAGCAACCACTTTTAGTATGTTTGTTTGTTTGCTGAGAGTTTAACGGCACCACAACAGCAAAGGTCAAATTGTGCCTGAGAGGTTACATCATTCCAGGTGTAGGAAGGAGAGTAAACAGGGGGAGATTGAGAGAAACACGAGAAGTAAAAGCCAGAAAGCTGGGATCGAGAGAGGAGGTGTATTGGTGAAAAAATAATGTAGAGAGAGAAGGGGTGGGGAGTGAAATTATTGCACTAATAAATCATACTTCCATCAATGATGTTGCGCATTAGGAAATTTCATTATAAGAGAATAGGCTTCTGAGATTTACTGTTTGTGGAGTAATTTTCCTTCAAATTTACAAAAAAATGCTATTTAATTTGAATAATTCCCACATTAGAACTAATTTCATATTAGCTAAAACATAAAAGCTAAAATTATAGATAAAAATGCTTGCATTACCTTCACCCTCATTGATGATGTACTCAACAGGATTGGTGATCCCTGACCTCGTATCTCTCGTCGTGACCAAAACCACTTTCACGTTTTTCAGACGGGGATCTATATGTTGCACATCTAAAAAGTTCTCCTTCATAAGTTTAACATCTATGGGAGGATGGAAGGTTAAAGAAAGAAATGAAAGAAAATCTGAGACATCAATTACGGCAATTTTCTGTTTTAGAACTATATTGAATGGACCAGTTTATAGAAGCGCTTTGCCAAAATGTGAGGGTGTGTTACTCTTGGAGTCCATTGAACTAAATACACTATATACCACTGGAAAGTGCACACATACTAAAATCTGTGGCATCCTTTGTTCGCCATTTTGTTGTCAAGCAATGGTTGTAATTGTTTGTTTGTTTGATGAGAGCTTAATGGCACCACAACAGCAAGGGTCAAATTAAGCCTGAGAGGTTAGATCATTCCAGGTGTAGGAAGGAGAGTAAACAGGGGGAGATTGAGAGAAATATGAGAACCAAAAGCCAGAAAGCTAGGATCAAGAGAGAGGTGTATGGGTGAAAAAATAATGTAGAGAGAGAAGGGGTGGGGAAGGAGGACTAAATATGGTTGTAGAGGGAAGCATGATGAAGGAAGGAGATAATTTTTATTTGGAGGTTTTTTTTTGGAAGAGCTCGGCTACTGAGTTGTGGGCAGCGAAGGAAGCTCTGGGAAGGTTGTACAGGGGGCAAGCAATGAAAATGTGATGGACTGTGAGGGTGCAATGGCAATTGCTGCAGAGGGTGAATGGTGGGTTTGAGTCAGTAATGGAGGTAAGAGTTGAGTGAGTTTGTGGGTGTGACCTATTCTGAACAAGGCGGGTAATGTGGGAAAAGGGGTTGAAGGGTGAGGGCACACAGGATAGCTTGTGAATGGTAGGTTTGATAATATATTTCCTTGTCGGAATGGTGGGCTGGATGATGTGGAGTTTGTTATTAATTTGGGAGTCCCATGAGGTTTGCCAGTGGTCATGAGCAAGGAAAGCGATAAGCAGTTTGATGTCAGAAAGGGTTTTGGGAAAAGGGGTAGGGGGAAGGGTGAGGGCAGGCTTAGCAGCTGTCATTGCCAGGGATGCCAACATGGCTGGGTATCTAGAAGAAAAGAATATGTTTCCTATGGATGGGGGGGCGAAAGGAGTTTACAGAGGATGAGGTGAGATGTGGGTTATCCCATTTTACATTGAGTAATGAAGGAAGGACAGCCTTAGAGTCAAAGAAGATGGCAAAGTGGCTGAGCAGAGAGTATTCAATAAAGTTGAGGGCGAGGTTGGCCTTAACCTCGGCGAGAAAATGGATGAGTAGTCGGAAAGTCTGCTACTGAGGGTGATGTCTTGGATGATGGCAGCAGCAGCTGTCTTGTCGCCTTCCTTGGCGCCATCAGTATAGATGGAGGTATAGTTTGAGAGTTGGTCTTTGATTTGGTTGTGGAGGTTGATGAAGAGGTTAGGGTGGGTTTGGGTTTTGTGATGAGTGGAGAGGTCCAGGTGATAGTAGGGAGGCGGTGGCCCAAGGAGGAAAAGTGGGCCAGGAGAAAGTGCTGAGAGTGGTGGGATTGATGCCGAGATGGAGAAGGTCTGATTTGCTGCTCTTGCCCCAGATGGTACTTATATACTTTATATGAATATTCAAATGCACTGCTCTTGCCCCTGATGGTACTTATATACTTTATATGAATATTCAAATGCACTGCTCTTGCACCTGATGGTACTTATATACTTAATATAAATATTCAAATGCACTGCTCTTGCACCTAATGGTACTTATATACTTTATATGAATATTCAAATGAACTGCTCTTGCACCTGATGGTACTTATACACTTTATATGAATATTCAAATGCACTGCTATTTATATGAATCCAAATCAACAGTAATCATAATGGTACTTATATACTTTATATGAATCTTCAAATCAACAGTAATCATTTCTAATAAATACTTAACACATTTCAACGAGAGCAGTATTAAGAAAGAACGTTTTATAATTCCCATAAATTAGCAAAATAAGCCCCCGAGCAAGGGCTTTTGAAGCAAGACTTCAATAATCACGCCTTAATGGTAAGACAGTCAATGTTGGAGTATAAAAGACAAAGAGAATTGTGAAGGTGAACAGTCAATGTTGGAGTATAAAAGACAAAGAGAATTGTGAAGGAAAAGCTTTCATATTTTGGCAACAATAAGTTTAATTGATGTCACATTTTCTTCTTCTTTCCAAACAACTGGTGTAGTAAGTCTATTTTGATGAGTGTGCACATACCCATAAGAAACACCTAAAGGCAACATTACCTCATTTACCTGTAAATCATGAAACAGTATCCACTGTCAAACCAATACCAGAAATGGGACCTATGTTTCATTCAACTCAACCAAAGGTTAACCCTTTTTCAACTGAAAATAAAAAGGGACCTGTGACTGAATCATTTCAGTCTGACAAAGGTTAGTAATGTTATCCCACTTTTGACCTCAAAACTCAATCTAGCATTAAATTCACTACTAAATTATGGAACTCCCTTTATGTAAATTAGACTCTTGCCCTTGCCAATACATTTAAATATAATCTCAAACAGTTTTTTCCAACACTATTCATCAAATTGACTGTCTTGATTATAATATCAATCCTCTAATCAATCAATCAATATTATCAATCCTTTAATCAATCAATATTATTAATCCTTTAATCAATCAATCAATCAATATCAAAAGCTTTTTATTTTTTATTATCAATTTAAAAAATCAAAAATTTTTCTAAAAAAATTATTATTTTTGTTTTCTTTCTTGCAACTCTATTGTTTATATGCTAAGTGTCTAAGTGTTTTGATTCTTTTGTTCTCAGCTATATAATAAATAATTGTTAACAAGCTTTGTAAGGGGATTTGATTGTATATGCTTTTGAAAGTTTTTTGTCAAATTTCCCTTCAACCATTGTAAATACTTATTTATGTTTCATACCAACCTTGCATCATTGCTTGCAAATAAAGTTTGTGAAACGAAAATAAAATAATATCAAGGTTTAAAGACTTTTTTATATAAATAAAGGATACTGTTGGCTCCTAACATAGCCATCTTTGCTGAGAGTACATCATAATGCTCCTCCCTGTAACACCGAAAGCAAACACCGTACACGACTCGTGGTTTATTAGCGAGGCTAGGTGGGCGGTGGTCCATCCTGACCCCACGTTGACATGTATGACATCATCGCCTTCATTTAGCAGGGATTTGATTGAATGAGGTCCAAGGCAGGTTATTTTGTCCTGCAAAGAAATACAAGAACGTTTGAAAAGTACCCCCTGTATCTGTCCAGAATATAAAATCTTGGACAAAGCTATTGGGCACTTTATTAATATCCCCCTATTCATGAATGATTCTTTGTACTAAAGTTACCCCGAAACATGATTTTATAGTGAAAGACAATCTCATTATCTGAAAGAAAAAAAGAATCACAGAAACTGTACACCAAATATAATTTTTTTGCATTAACTACAAAAATACACAAACTTTATTCTACCAGAACTTAAAAATTAAATAATCTATTTTCAAATTTTAAAGACTGTTTTAATCATAATTCAATGCTTATTTTTGTGTGATTTTAGTACATATTTTATGTACTGTGAACAGATGTTTTTTTTCTGGATTTTGGCGCTTAATAATTTTAGTTATCATTATTATTATTACTGTGAATAAACATGAAACACTCTTTAGTTGTCCATAGATCTTTAAATTTCTAATCAATGCTACACTTGAGTTACCTGTAAGACCATCATTCCATGTTTCACTAACTCATTCTCAAGAAGCTCATCTCTACTACCCACTGGGAAGGCGAAGACATTTGGGCAGTGGTCATCTTGGGTGAAACAATGGGGCTCCAACTGATCCACACTGGGCATCTGTCTGTATCCATCATTCTGCAGTTCCTCTATCACTTCTGTTACACTGTAATGATTCATTTGTTTGGTAAGCAAAGGTCATGTAAAAGTAATTCAATGTTTCTTATCATGAAAGGTGTCAGGAAAATTTTTCAAAATCATGATTTATTTATCATTTTTAAAGGATTGGCTTAGGGTCAAGCAAGTTTATCTTATATGAAAGTCCACTTTAAAAGAAACAAAATGGTGAAAAAGCATTCAAAAGTTTTATTCTCTTAAGGAGATACCAAATTTAAAATTTGGTATCATTTGTGTAGAAGTGACTGAAGTCAAACTACCATAGTCGTGATGTCACACTCTCAGGATTATTCAAAGTCTTTATGTATTTTATCATATTTTGTCCCGATTTTCTGGTTTAAAAATCATTGGATATGTCAGGAAAGTAGTAAAACAGAATATAGTAAGAGAAATTATAATTTACAACCTGAAGAAAGTTAGAGGAAAGATAATTAGAATAGTAAAAATATAAAATAAATTTTTTTTTTTAATATACATTAACAATTGTTAAGAATGTAAGGATGAGATTGCCAACCTTCCATAGTAGACTTACCACAACAGTCATTTCTACACAGATAAATCAGAGCTTTAAACTTAAATATCTCTGTAATGGATTAAGATATTGAAGTAGTTTCTTTGCCATTTTGTTTCTTTTTAGTCCTCTTTCATATGAAATCAACTTGCCTGACCCCTGAACCCTGACCCTGAATCCTTTAAAGATTGGTTTAGTGGGCAAAACCTGTCAATCACAGTTAAAAGTGATATATTGCCCAACATACAGGGAGGTTATAAAACATAACCATAATCTCTTAGTGAGAATAGTTCTGCTCCAAAATGGTGAAACCTCCTGTGTGGATGGGCAATAAATACTTTTCATCACAATTACCTAAGCACTCCTAACATAGTCATAAAATATGAGACAACATTTTAACAAAATACACAAAGACCCTTTGAGGTTGTGATTTTACCTACAGTGTGATTACAGTCTACGCAAATTTCTAAACAAAATAATATTTGTCACACTTTTTTGCTGCTTTGTCACACAACTGTCACACATATATCTGACCAATGTTTGACATATCTACCCAGTAAATGGATGCCTTTCAAAATAATTCCCTCGCTAAATTTTTTTAAATTCTTGAGCCCAGTAAACTATATGCATACAAAAGTATTATAATGATTTTTCTATAAATAATTTGATGCTTTAGTTTTAATCACTATTCAGAAATATTCTTATAAAAAAGAATATGTTACATGTAATAAGAATATGATATCCCAGCACTTGCAATGTGAATTAATTCTTTAAAACTTACAGGTAACGAAACACAGACAAAGGAATTCAAAATTATCATGTAGACACTCTTCTGCTCTTTGCAATTTTGATAATTATATAATTAATATTCATAAAAAAAAATAAAAAAATTGAAATAAAAAATATAATAATAATAATTAACATTCATAACAGCAAGATTTAAAAAAACTGTATGACAATTTTAAAGAATATTTGACAATAGTAGTAACTCTAAAATAAGCTTGCAAAGTTTACGTAAAGGTCTTTAGGATGGAACACAAAATCATCACTAACTATAAAAGATTTGCTTGTACTTTTTGCAACTGCAGCAGTGATTTTACGTTTGTTTGTTTGTTGAAGTTTAACTGCACTGCGACAGTAATTTTACAAGCTAAATTTTTTTCTTAAACAGTTCAAAAATGTATACATATGAATGAGAAACAACATACTTTTGGTATGCATCATTTTGTGTGCCCCCATGAAAATATCATCACTACCTAAAAGGTATTTTTACTTTGTAACTGACAGCAGTAATTTTGCAAAGATCTGTATCTAATTGAGAAACTTTGGTATGCACAATTTTGTTTGCCCCACATGAAAAACAGTTCCCTAAAATCTCTTAAATTAAATTATTTTTACCTACCTAGTTTTCAGTTGATTGACCCATGTGTACACAGGTAGCTCCACCCCACGTTCTTCCCGCTCCTTACGCGGGTGGCAAGAGAAGTTCAACGCTCCGAGCTTGGAATTTGATGCGGCTTCTGGCAAGAGAGGCATTCAATTTGATGGATAATCTTTGAAGATCGTCTTCAAGTTCATGTATGTATGGGATGCAGGAATCTCCCTCCTTGAAACGTCTTTTGATGAAGCGTCGGTGGAGCATGCTGCACAGGATCACCATAATGGGGTTGTGATTCTCGTCAGGCTAAAGTTAAAAATGGAGCATAATTTTTAAAATAACTGAGACACTATTAGTTGATAAATAGCATAACGGTTTAGTTATGAGGGTTTAAACTTTGAAAATAATTGAAGTGGCAGTGTCATTGTGTGGCCCCCACCCCTCCAGCAGGTCAGGGTGAGTGGCCCCACCCCCTCCAGCAGGTCAGGGTGAGTGGCCCACATCCCTCCAGCAGGTCAGGGTGAGTGGCCCCACCCTCCAGCAGGTCAGGGTGAGTGGCCCCCACCCCTCCAGCAGGTCAGGTGAGTAGCCCCACCCATCCAGCAGATCAGGGTGAGTGGCCCCACCCCTCCAGCAGGTTAGAGTGAGTGGCCCCACCCCTCCAGCAGGTCAGGGTGGAAAAAGAAAAGAAAAAACTACCTTCCGTGATCATAGAAAATTTTAAAACAAAATTGTGCAAATGTACCAGAACAGCAATAACAAAACTGATGCTTAATTCCATCTAGAAATATGGATGTATTGGCCTTAAAACAATTGTTTGTTTCATTGTAAATAAAGTTCTGATTTCTTTTGATGGCTGGAAGAAATTAAAAAAAAAAAATTCTTTCTGTGTACCGTTTCTCCCCTTTCATTTGCATTTTTCTCATTGTCTCTTTTTTTTTCACCCATATCCTTTATTTTTGTCTATTTTCCTCTCTTTTTTCCTCATCTGATTTTTTTTTTTGGCCATTTGTGCATGCCACCCCGCCCTCAAGGCTCCAACCATCATAAACTTTCATCTGTGCAGCACTTTAAAGACATTATATTGGCTGTCTATGGATACATCCCACAGTACAGGCTATATTTTATAAGGAAAATTCTTTCAATCTGGAAAATGACCATATATTAGAAATAAATAAGATTGAGACTTTTTTTCAATTATTGTGAATTCATGGTCTGAAATATGCAAGTATCAAGCAAATTTGTGAGCATAAATGGGGACATTTTTGTCTTTTACTTGCAGTTGCTTTTGTATGTACTTTGTTCTGTAAATCTCTTGTTGGTGGTATAAAAAACTAAACTTTTGATCTACTTGCCAACTTTCATTCTAAGAACTTTTAAATGATTATCTTATTTCTTTCAAAGTTATATCTTTATTTTCTGTACCCCTCCCTCCAACCCCTATGCCATGTATAGGATATTTTCATGAGGGAGGCACCACTTGATCTCTTTCTTACATTTCTGTGGTGTATTTTGCACATAAAAATATCACTATAGTTGCACTGGATAGAATTGCTAGGGCTAAGCTAAAAGGTATGTACATATGTTCAAAATCACCCTACCTTTTTTCATTTTTTTCATTTTTTGGTATCATTCTCTGTTAAAATGCTGATGAAGACTTTTTTTTTTATCTTTCTTCCACACCAAACTTTGTGGATTTAAAAGATATTACAGAATTACATAAAGATCTTGAGTAACTCTGACATGACAAACTATTAATATTCTGAAAACTCGTTCAAACTTTAATCAGCCGTATTTCAAGCAAGCTGTTATTTTCAATATAATTCTTTATGTTCTGATGTCACAGTATTAAGAAAGATTCATACTGTAATGGACAATACAGTCATGGTTTAGGTCTTAATAGAATGTTTGGTTTAAAAACATAGTATTGACAGGACGTCATTAGCTAATTGCCTGCAAATTGCAGCTACATGTATTAAACGTATACTAATCCTAATTTAGTTGCCGTAAGTCAAACACAAAAACCCTATTAAGACTGTAGAAAGTCCTTGCAAAAGGATTTATGGCCAGCTGGATTGTTAAATAGCTACAACATTAGTACTCTGCACAGTGTGTACCACCCTGAACAACTGAACTTTACACTATTCATATAGAGTTAATCACACATCCCCCCAAAAAACTAAATTTGTGATCTATCTTGCCAACTTTCATACTAAGAACTTTTAAAGGATTATTTGACTGATTTCTTTCAAAGATATATATTGTTTTCTGTACCCCCCTTCCTCTCCACCCCTGTGCCATGTATAGGAAATTTTCATGAGGGAGGCACCACTTGATCTCCTACATTTCTGTGGTGTATTTTGTACATAAAACTATCACTATGTTGCACTGGATAGAATTGCTAAGGCTAAGCTAATAGGTACATATATGTTAACAAATCACCCCACCATTTTTTGCCAATGGTGGGTGGGTGGGTGGAGGTGGAATATGCCTAGCAGCCACCCCCCTTCAATATGTCACTATCCCCACCCACACAAAGGTTTTATTGTCTTGAGTTCCTTTCAGGCACAAGAATCATTCAATCCTTTTCTTTAATGCCAGAAACCAAATTTTAATTGTTTTTCTTTGATGTCAGAAAACAATTCTTTTTACTTCCTTTGATGCCACAGACTAATTGCTTTTAAAAGCATTTACACAATGGACATAACATGTATTGACACTCCACCAGGCATTGTTAAAAACCCAAAAATCCTTATTTACAAAAAATATGAATTATTCTGTCATTGACATACATAAGTATACTTATCTTTACTTTGTCTCAAACCATACTAACTTATTATCTTAGCATATAGTTTACTTGAGGTAGAAACAAACAATTAAATTCAGCAGGCATTCATGTTAAACACTTACTATTGTGTTGTAACTATAGTAACCACTGTCAACAAGGATGTCTTCTAGTAAAGCTTGATCTGAAAAAAAAAAGGAAGAAAATTAATAATATCCTTTGTAAACAGCAGATGCAGAATGAGGTTTTTTCTTTTTTCCCAAAACTTTAAGGTGGTAAAATTGAGGCTGATAGTCGATTTTAAATAGATTAGTTATCAACATAGAAAGTAAGATTATATAGGGTAGTGGCATAGTTTCTTAGTGGGTGGGGGAAGAGTGGGTAAATAAATTTTGGGTTAATAAATTTTAAATCATCTAAATTTGTATAATTTTTACAAATCTTGTTTGGCAAATTTAACTTTAAAAAAATTCAAATTACAGTATAACCACAAAATTATTGAAAATTCCTATTTCTATGGAGTAATATTTAAGCCTATGGACCAACCAGTATCATGATGAAGTTAAGTAAACTTGTCTATCTCACACCCTTAGCTTTGCTGTTTTATAGGAGTGGCCCACCCTGCCCACACATGGGCCCGCCCTTCCACCTGGGGGACCGCCCTGCCCCTCATGAGAAAAAAAAAGGTTTTATTTTTTTTGGTGTGTTTTTTGTTCGTTTGTTTTATTTTTATTTTTTTATATCTTAAACTTAATAATCTTAGTTAACTTCAGAAATGAAATAACCTTACATATCAGAATGATAGCATAGTAAGCAATTGTACTGTTTGGCTCATGAATGGTCCTCATCAATATCAATCAGAATAATTCATTCTGAGGTATGATTATAGCTAAAATCCCAGAACTTCTTCACCATGGGATTGAGCCTTAAGGGGGCCCCTGGACTCCATGTCGAAGACGCAGTGTTTCGTGCACGCATTAATGTACCTTCAACAAGTCCAGCACCCTGCCCCTTTTTAAATCAAGCTAGGGGTTTGAACACCACCGAAATCAAATTTTATTTGAAATTTTGTTTTTGATAGGTTAAAGCAATAATAGTATTATTACACTATGTGTATACATGTACCTATTGTAGTCAATGATATTGATTATTCCAATAAAAACATCACAAAAAACATTATCAAATCAATAATCTCCCAGCCAGGGCTCCAGTATCTGGTTAGTACACGTACTGTTTATCAGCTTGATTAGAAGGAAAAAAACATCCATCACAGTAATGAGAATGGAGTGAAACAAGAAATCAATGGATAGGCATCTTCTAATTAAAGCTATCAGAATGACTGCCTCGTAACCAAGCAATCTATAAAATGACAGACGCAATGCCAAAAAGTCTGTTGTCAGGAAATGAGAAAAAAGAATTGACCAATTAAAGAAAAGAGAACCCATTCTTGAAATTGTGTGAGTTAAACAATGAAACTACTACTAGACAATCTTATTTCGTCAATGAACAAATAGTGTGATTGTACTATATTATGGAATGTCTTGTAAAGAACAGATTTGGTAGAAAATAGGTTGAATTCATAACTTTTGCAAATTTGCTCATCTTAGTAATTAGTAGATCATAATTCTTTGCAACGTTTAATACAATTTCAGTGTATTTTGGAAATAGCATACAGTATATCCAGTTTTCAAGTTATGGCTCAGATCAAAGTTGGATGATTTTTGATGTGTAATACACATCCCTATTAGGGCACAATGAAATCTCAAACAAGCAAACAAATTACATACAGTAAGACAAATGTTTGTAACATTTTCCTCCCCACCCATCCTCCTTACTTTCCCTTAAGATTCAGGGTACCATTGGTACATGTAGGTTGGGTATTTCACATCCCTCTCTCAACAGCTAAGGTTGCATAGAGATAAATCAGTTGTGAATTAGTGAATGAAGGCCAACCCGGAAATGAACCTGAGTTTCAGATATTAGAATGATGAGAATGTCTACATGTATTTCAGTAATCTATTGCTTGAGGTATGGGTAGAGTTAGACTTCAAGACTTCCAAATGCTTTATCATAACCAACCAGTACCCTGCAAAAATTTGGGCAGAGATTTAAGAAGCTATGGATTTTCATCAGAAGGTAGAATTGCTCATTCTTATACTGTAGATACAACACACTTGCAGAAAAATATGCATATCAAGCCCTGAAATCACAGTGTCCAATATTTAACAAATTTTGAAAATATTAGCTGCCACTTTCAGTTTCATTACTTCTTAACCAATTAAACTTATGTTGTAGGGCATAGCCAGCCTTTCAGATTGGAGGAGGTCATAGTATGATATAAAATTGCTCAGCAATGGCGTTAATTTTGTTCCAAAATTGTGTCAAAATATAGTCTTTAAACTGTACGGAGGCGAAACTTTACTAAAGAGCAAAATAAGGCCATATGTTAGCAAGAACCAAAAGGTTTTGTGGTCCCAATGCTTTTTTTCATATGCTGATTGATTTGCAAGTTTTGTATTATCTGCCATGGCATTGCATATAATGAAATATTTGTTCCTGGATATTTATTTATAAGCCATGACCACTATGCATGATGCAGATCAATAAAATAGACATACCTATTGACAACACTAGCATGTGCACATAGCAAGTATGATGCAAAACAGACATGCGATTGCTCATGTATCATATTTGTAGAATTTTAGGTAAAGCTCCGCCTACTCATTAATATGCATGGTATCACCACAAAAACCAATAAGGCACATCCACAGACCATGGGTCATCTGTGCATCACATATGACTTAAATCCAGTTTATCATTCTTTAAATACTGTGATTACAAGCTTTTTTCAGCAAAATTATATGAAGCCCTAACCCACTATATACATACTAATGAAATTCAGTTTTTGTACTATGAACATGTACACACTAGCAAACATCATAACTGTACCAAATATGAAACAAATTATATACTGTATACGGTTGTTAAAATATAGGCATTTCAAGATTTTTACATTAAGCCCTGCCTACTAATTAATAATTAATGTGCATGACATCGCCACCAAAATCAATATAGCACATCTACGGACCGTGAGCTATCTGTGTACCACATATTATTTAAATCCAGTTTATCATTCTTGAGATATCGTGTTTACAAGCTCTTTTTAGCAAAATCATATCAAGCCCCGCCCACTATGCATATCAATAAAATTCAACGTTTTCATACCATGAACATGTACACACTAGCTAACATCATAACTGTACCAAATAGAAACAAAACAGATATGCGGTTGTTAAAATAAGAGCGTTTCAAGATTTTTACATTAAGCTCCGCCTACTCATTAATATGCATCACATCACCACTAAAAACAATAGGGCACATCTACGGACCATGGGCTGTATGTATACCACATATGACATGAATCCACTGTACCATTCTTGAGATATCGTGTTTACGATCTGACCGTCACATACACACACACACACACACACGTCATCATAACAGCATAGGTTCCTGATGCTATCACATCGGAACCAAAAATGTCATTGCCTTAAAGTCTGAACCTTTTAGCACAATTTCAATACTTTTTTTTTATATTTTTGGGAACCGTTGGGGGTGAAACGATGCAGCTGATCCTCTTGGCTACACTCATGTGTTGCCAGTACCTATTCATAGTCTTTTAAAATGTCATATCGACCTTTATGCAAATCATCCTGATCTTTCTATACCCTTCTGTACTAATAATGTTGTTGCCACCTACTGTCAATCAAAGCCATTTGCAAAACTACTTCTTCTGACCTCATCAACTCTAATTACGTTTACACAAAAGACGGAAATAAATGAAACACACACTAGTATCTCAACCTTTGATCAGTGACAAGTTGCACCTAAAACATTTGAATACTCCCACGAAAAAAGAAAAGACAATATCTGCGCATTGTGACTGCCTTAGCAACCATCTGTTTGTCTTAGCAACAAAGAAATTCAAAACAATACGAAGTCTCAATACAATTCAATTTTTTGGAACTGGTTGAAATCAGATCTATATCTTTAAATGTACGTCAAAATTGAAATCGTGATGACCTTTTATTCCAGTTCAAATCTGAGTTTACAGGACAAAATCTGGCAAAGGTGAGAATAAATGCGCTCTAGGATACTGCAGATTAAATACAAAATTTCAGAAGGTTCAGATACAATTATTAAACAGTGTGTATAAGTCTTTAGTGATAACAAATTAAGGAAAACCAAAAATAAATTATTTTGATGATCAATATGGCATTTTTGTACTGGACTTTTTTTTAATTCGTATGGCACTACAAGTAATGTAGAATGTGTTATAATTCTGTGTTTTTGTTAATACTCTGATCATACAGGTATCTTGCAATATTTAAGTTTTCATGATATTTCATTGACTGCTAAGAAAATATGCCATGCTACAAGCTACAGTAGGGCAATTTACTTGTATGTACAGTACTGTATGTGCACAACTATCCATGCAATGATGACCTAATGTACAGATACATACAGGCTCAGCAATTTCTATGTAATTTTTCCAGATTTTCTTTTCATTCTTTTCATAGCAAACTGCCAACAAATTCTGCTGATGACTTCATTGTTTTGATCTTCACATTATTTTGAACCCTGATCTTCACTGCCTTATTTGGCCAAATACTCTTCCATTTCCTGTTTTGAGCTACCGTATATTCCCTATTAAACATCCCCCCTCCCTCTAATAAAAGCCTGTGTTATTTTTGCAGTTAACAATCGTAAAGTCACACATAAATCGATTGATAACATTGTAATATTAAATTGATTTAATACTAGGTTTAAGCCAAACCTCATTTAAAAACTGTAAAACTGCCTGAAAAATAACAGTCAAAAGACTTGACCTTGCTATGCACACCGTTAGTACATTTGAAATTTAACCCACTTTTTGAAAATGTATTGCCCTCAGGGAGTTTATTATGTAGCATTTCTCTCTCCTTTTCCCCTGTACACAAACTGTATGACTGTAGGAGATAGGGGATACACATGGTAAACTCTTCAAATATCAGTAAAGCCAATAAAGCAAGTAAGCAACCATACTGCATACCAATGCATATTGATATATCAAATTGAAAGGTGATTTCATATAGTGAGATCTAGGGCAATTATTTAATCTCTCAAAGATTCACAATTTTGATTTACACCCAGAAAACTACAATTTTGCGTTAGAAATTAGAATTATTACAATTGCATATCAAATTTATCAAAGAACAATAAGTGTTATGGAAATGCCTATTTCAGGGTTGCCATTTTAAAAAGACCACGCCCTGTGTTTAACAAGCAAGGTCATAACCCAGTTTGTCCACTCATGATTGTACTAGCATCAAGGTAAGTTTTTAATTTCTAATCATTTCATGGCAATTAAATCTTATGACTTACAGTACTTAGGTATGTGCCTTACAGAATTGAACCCTCTGTGAATCTCCCAAAGAGAATTGAATTTTTTTCAATGTGCCATTTCAGATTATTTAAAGTACTGCTCAAAAGTTTTCCCTTGCATAAACACAATTCTTACGCATGTTAACGTGTACAAATCATGTGTAGAGATGCTATAGCTAAACTTAGTATCTAAATATGAACAAAATGATTTAATTCAGAATCTTAGTATCAGTCCTACCATTTTTTGTTTATTTCAAAATAACAAAATCGTAAAAATGTACAGAAATTGCCCCAAATTTTAATTGCTTGTTTGTTGAGGTTTAACGGCATGCACTGCGCCAGTCAGTGTCATACCATGGAGGTACCATTTCCAAAGTGGTACCTCCATGGTCATATATGCAAAGAGGGTATTACAAAATCATGGTGCTAGAATAAAGAGAGGGTACAGAAAATGAATTTTATTTAGGAAAGGAATAGGGAGGGTTAAGAAGGAGGAGGAAAGAAATGGTACAGACAGGAAGATGAGAGACAGGAAGAAGGACAATTTTAAAATTACGATAGGTACAGTATGATTCAAATTGATTTGGAATCAATTTTAAAATTACAATAGGTACAGAATGATATAAATAGATTTGGAATAAATTTTAAAATTACAATAGGTACAGAATGATATAAATAGATTTGGAATATGATTGGTCTAACTGACTATCATCATCATCATCATCATCATCATATCGAGCGAATTCGGGCACTGTCGACAAAGATTCTTCACTGCTTGCGATCATCCATGGCACCTGGCAAGTCATCTCTTTCAATTCCAGTGTCCTTCTCAAGAACATCAATGTAGGTTATTGCTGGCCTACCACGACTTCTTTTTCCATGTTTTGGGTCCCAGAGAAGTGTCTCATGTATGACTTCATCTCTACTCCTCCAACAGTGGCCAGCAAATTTAAGGCGCCTTGCCTGGATGACTTCAGAAATAGGCTGTAAGTTTCCATAAAGTTGGCTGTTATGGAGGTGCTGTTGCCATGACACACTAAGGGCAAATCTCAGCAATTTTGTGTACATACCATCCAGTCTCCTTGAAAGTGCATCTGTCATAGTCCATCCCTCAGATCCATACAACAGCACACTTTCAACAGCTGCCTTGAAGAAATTGATTTTGAGATCTCTGGAGAGATCACTACGCCATATGTTGCTCAGCTTGGAACAGGCAGTCCATGCTTTTCCAATTCGGACATTTATGTCTTTCTTGGTGGAGTCTACCCACGAACCAAAATACTGAAAGTGGGTGACTTGCTTGAAAGTGGTACCGTTATAAATGTCCTTGAGGCTAGCTTGTGTATGGTTGTACATCATGTACTCAGTCTTTTGACTATTTATTGTCAGACCAACCTCTTTGGCAGCCTGTTCAACTCTGTGTAATAGATGTTCAGCATCAGCAATGTTGTCTGACAGCAGCGCAATGTCATTTGCAAAATCAGTGTCAGTTAATGTTGTAGATGGGTGGCGTCTGCTCTGCCATTGCTTTAAGGTAAAACCCAGATGTTCATGGTTCTGCATAGCTTTCCTCAAAGCTTAGTCGAGTGTTATGATAAACAGAAAGGGAGCAAGAGTGTCTCCCTGTAGAACTCCGGCCAGAATTTGGAAAAACTGACTAAGGCAGAAAATAAAGTCAGAACTCTTTATATACTGAATTATTATGAGTTTGGAGAAAATATGATAAATACCAATGTTTGGCCCTAATTTACTCTCAAAATCTCAATGTGACACCCCCACCTCTCCCACAAAAAAATGGTTAGAATATGAAAAAATCAAAGGAATCTTTCCAAATGATACAAAAATCACCGTTGTTATGAGGAAGTCCCTCAAGTAATTTTCTAAATACACTGTAGCACACTCCAAAAAGGTGTAAAGACATCAGGTTTGAGAAGAGAGAGAATACATGTACAGATGCACAGTATGTAGGTGTATTCTTTTAGTTGTGAAATGAAAAACAGTTCAATGATCATGAAAGGTCATTTTCATCTTAACAACTCCCTGATTTGTTTGTTTGTACGAGCATAGACGCCAAGCTATAGCCTGCATAGCAGATGCCAGTCTCGTGCGACCGGGACGGAAGTGTATGAACACCAGGTTTTCACCCTACTCTTTTCGAGAAGTGTTCAGAGAACCAGGTAGGGTGTGACGTCCTACCATTCAGCGCCATTCAACCATTACCACTTTTCTCAACAGCTGAATGAGGAGCAGGAGCTGCATGATGATTGGCATATCTGTCTGCATACATGTAGCTGTGGAAAAACTGGTTAGACCTGTCCGAGGCTTGAACCAGGTACCTCCAGCATCTCAGTCGTGTGCTCTACCAACTAAGCTACCTGACTCAAACATGGTTTGACACATATACAATACAACTTCTCTTTGGTTTGACAAACAGATTTATCATGCTAAGAAATCAATGTCCATCACTTAAAACATATCAAAGCAAATACTTCATTTAGTCAGTTTAATTATGCAGTAATCCATATTTATATCTTCTTCAGTCATCCATGCAAAGATTTAATCTTACATGTAAATCAATATTCCAAACACTTCACACTCTGATGGGGTGCATATGAGATCATGTGACTCATGTGACAAGAATTTTTTTTTTAAAGAATTGTTTTAATTACATGATGAATGGATCAATACAAATCCTTGGGTAAAGAACTATTCCTTAGAAACCATTACGGTTAAGGACAATAACATTCCAGTGACTGGTACTATATTAGACGTTATTGTTTGTTTCATCATAGTAAAGGATTAGTTCAGTGGTCAAGCATGTCCATATTATATGAAAGAGGACTTCAAAAGAAACAAAACAGTGAAGAAAGCATTCAAAATCTTATTCCGTTGAGGAGATATTTAAGTTTAAAGTTCTGTATCATTTCTGTAGAAACGACTGAAATCAGACTAGTTGTGATGTCATAGCTTCAGATTCCTCAAAATTGTTATGCATTTTAAAGAAAGTTATCTAATTTTTCCACTATTTAAATTATTTTTCCTCAAACTTTCTTCAGGTGGTATAATATAAATATTCTTTCTAGATTTAGATTTACTACTTTTTTGACATATTCCATGGATTTTAAGCCACAAAATCGCAGGACAAAATATGATAGAATACATAAAGACTGAGGAATCTGAGGCTATGACATCACAAGTAGTCTGATTTCAGTCATTTCTACACAAATGATACCAAACTTTTATCTTAAATATCTCCTTAACGGAACAAGATTTTTGAATGCTTTCTTCACCACTTGTTTCTTTTGAGTCCTCTTTCATATAAGATGAACTTGCTTGACCCCTGAACTAATCCTTTAAGATATTATATTTGCCTATAAGGAACATCTTGAAAAAGCTGAATGAATGCCAAGACATACAGTATCTATAAGGTTTGGTTTGTTGTTAACAGCACTGCGACAGTATGAGTCAAATGTGCCAAGAGGGTGTTAAAAACTAAGGTGTTTGAGTTAGGACAGAGAGAAAAGAGAGGTGGATAGAAGGAGGGAGGGAGAGAAGGTGGGTAAAGAAAATAAGTTAAGGTAATAAAGGAAGATGAGAAAGGTAAGGCAGAGAAGGGAAGGAAAGGGAGGTTTGGATCAGGTGGAATAAATTGCTGTTCAGCGGAGAAAGGTGATGAAGTTGGAGGTAGGATTGTTCTTGAAAAGATTGGGAATGGAAATGAAGGAGGAGAGGTGTGATCTGACGTTCAGGTATATGGGGCAGGTTAAAAGGAAGTGCTTGATCAAGAGATCAGTATACTTAAGATTCTGAAAAAAATGTATGAAATAATCCTTTTTATTCATAGCAAATGTTTCTGCATCAAATCCTATTCAAACAATGTGTCCCTTATATGTTTACTCGTAAAGAAACATGATTGGGAGTTTTTATACTGTGTCACAACTTTGTTTCGTAGAAAATGGTCTGTGATGTCACACTCTCTTTCGAAACAAGTGCAATGTCTTTTCTTTTCTTGTTTTTATTGATTACAATTTCACTGAATATGGATAGAAAAAAACAAATCTATAGCTGCTGTACTCATGTTTTTATGCTTTCACTCATATGGGAATGTTTCACCTCAAAACACGCATAAGGAAAAAATTAGCGGAACGGAATGTGTTACGGAAAACTATAAATAAACTTGGTAGGATTTGCATTGTACCATTATAATGCGGGTTGGTTTTCAGAACAAAGTCATTGAAACAATAGTTGAATACTTTAAGTTTGCACGCAGTAAAGGCTAAGTTCGTTAAGATTTTCTTTGAGGGCGAAAAAATTACAGATTTATCAACACACATGAAAGGCGGTTCATGTGTGAATATTTATCATACAAGAGTATTATGTGGTTTTACAGATTTGAGAGTGTTTATGCGTGGCGTGATCATAGCCAGGAAGGTCACTCTTGATAATACCGGTGACTGTCAGAGGCTGAGATGGCATATGGGAGAGGGGCAGTACAGCATGAGGGAGAGGGTGGGATGGCATGTAGGAGAGGGTGGGACAGCTTGCCATGTTTGACAGCATAGCAGGCCGCATGTGGGATGTAGGCCAAGTGGAATGGAACTTTAGACATTTTATTTACCAACTAGCCGGTTCGAATGAAACATCTTTAAAGCAAAACAAATTAAATGAAATTTAATGCACACACAACTTCAGTTCAAAAGTTTGTTAGACAAGGCATTACTAATGATAATTTTTTTTAAACTCATTTTTCTTAAACAAATGTATGACAAACTGTACTTGTGCTGAACAGAAAACAATTTTTAAGAATGCAGTGATAAAAAAAATATAAAAAAAATATTTATTCCAGATAGATACTAAACAGATGTCAATTCATACAAAAAATTAAATAAATAGCATAGTTCTTAATTTTTGGTATCATAAAAATATAACCTAACGTTGTCGTTTGCCTCGCTCTTGCACTTCTTCGTTCATGATTGTTGTGGATATTATTTCAGCCAAATAATGTTTAATTTCTGATGAATACAGTCATATAATAAAAAATATATCTCAGTGTAACAAAATATACAAGAAAACTGTTAAAAATGGAAGAAAATCAGCCCAAATCCGACATTGGAAAACCTTATTCGCCTCTTCACAGCATGTTTACGATACACAAACAACAGGAAACCCTCTGCGCACAATAGTACAGTCCACACAGCGTAAGCATGCTAAGATTACGTCAGAATTAAAATAAAGGGATACATAAGCAGACGCAAACATTTTTCACTCATCGATTTCCATTTATTGGGAAGTACGGGCCTTTTTTTGCACCAATCACGTTGGATTTTATATATATGGTAAATAGATATATGTTAATTGTCAGGCCGTGTGAAATCGACTCCCAAATACTCTCATTTATAAGTTACAAAGGTCAAAGCGGCGATAACCTTGTGATTTTGCTTGCGCTCCTATTGAAAAAGGAGAAAAAACACTTTTTATAGTTTACAAAGTACGGTACTTTGTTTTGTAATAATCAAATGAACATCATCTCAAATGATAGATAATAAATTAAAGTTCTCTATACCGTTTAAAATGGAACAAAATATTCAGAGACTCTTTCATTATAACGTTTGAAGTGCAAAATATGTGTGATTTTTAAGAGCGTTTTGCACAGTTAAGGAGATTAACGCAAGCGTATGAACTAAACATTCCCACATGTTAGCATAATTTGCTATCACTGAGGTAAATATTCAACATCAGCTCATAGACAAGACTCACAGACCCCACATTTTCACCAGGTACATGTAATTAGCCCCTAGCCCCAAACCAGTGTTTTTCAAAAATGTGTGCGCATTTAGAGAGAGAATAAAGGGGGGGGGGGAGGGGTATCTCCCATGCCTCCCTCAATATTTGAAAGGCAATGTTTGCCAAAATATTCATATTTTTAGGTACAAATTAAGTTTGACAGCTTTTCACTTAACTGCACACAGTGTGTGCATGGTGTGGAAGGGGAAAATCCATGCCCAAGCCTGGAAAAGTTGTGTTCATGGGGGGAGGTGGTAAAAACTTATGTTTCACATACTGTATACTTAATACACAGCTCGATCCACAAAGTGTAGCCAATCATTATACATGTACGTGTTCAATATCACCAGCCCTAGCGTCAACAAAGATATTAAACACCTTTGATCACATGATATTTATTGTTATGCATGATTACATGCAAAACTAGAAAACGCATTTGTAGGTAAAAGCTATCGTTCCTCAAATACTGTACCGATACAAAATTACAGAAAGAACTTAAGTCCATCCCTCGTGAGACATCGAACATAATCACGATTCTCTTTTTGTAGGACAATGAACTCAAAATATTCAATGTTATCCCAGACCAATTATCTCAAATAAAGTTTGGCTCTGAAGTTGATTCCAATTGGGATATTCAACAGAAGTAAAGTTCAAATAGGTAACAAAGAAATTACATCCAATTAAAACAGAGACCATTTTTGTTCCAACTGTACTGAAGTCTGTTTACTGAATTCAGGAAAGAATTATGAGCACATGTACACAAATTGCTTCTATTGAGCTTTCCGACAATGAGATTTGAACAAATATATACAGAATGTCATAAGATCTGTGGAAATATAAAGGCAACAGTCACTCAGTTTGAGGTGCTGTGCCTCAGTGGTTAAGGAGTCATGCTCGTATTCCAGACGTACCGAGTTCGATTCTTGTCTTGAGCTCTGTATCGTGTCCTTGAGCAAGACACTTTACACTACTTGCTTCACTCCACTCAGCTGTGAAAATGAGTACCAGCACTGCTGGGGAGTTAATCTGTGATGGACTGACTTCCTGTCCAGGAGTCGTGTACTCTCATCACCTTGCGCCACGGAAACTGTGGATAAGCACTGGCTCTATGAGCCTAATGGTTTGATGGAATTAGTTTCTTCCAGTCACTAAATTGCTTTACAGTATATTAATTACCAAATTTCATCAATTTTACAACCAGCACCTGATGAAGAGTAAGAACATTTTTACCAGAATCACATCCTATCATAGAGTAGATACATCCTGACGTATAGAGATACATCCTGACATATCTAGAGATACATCATGATCCTGCAATACAGGGATACATCTGCAATACAGGGATATACAGTACTGTATTCTGTCATATACATGTAAGGGTTCGGGGATACATCCTGTCTTACAGGTCACGGGAGGTGGTGAGGATGTGCCCCAAAATATTTTTGTAAAAACAAAGAAGAAAAGACCAAGGTTAACTATGTGTTCCTGCTATTAGAAAATCTGCTTTAATTTTGGAAAATCTGTTCCAATGTTTTGGGGATATCTTCTTCAAATTTTGGGCAATTTCCTTTCATTATGGTAGGGAGGCCAAAGCAATCAAATTTCCCGATGCGATGTGTAACCACAGATTTGACAAATTCGCAATTTGTGAGCATGCGCACTTACTATTTTCATTACTCACAACTAAATGTGTTAACCACAAACAAAAGGTTTTGTGGTTCTAATGCTTTTTCATAAGCTGATTGATTTGCAAACTTTGCATTAACTGTCATATCATTGCATATCATGAAACATTTGTTCCATGATATTTATTCATAAGCCACACCCACCATGCAGATCAATAAAAATTGTTGACAATAGCATTTGCACAAAAATTACCAACATCATCAAAGCAAGTATGATGCAAAAGCGATTGCTCATTTATCCTATTTAAAGAATTTTTCAGTAAGTCCTGCCTACTCATTAGCATTCATGACATCACTACCACAACATTAGAACATAGGTACAGACCATGACCCATCTGTGTACCACATATAGCATAAATCTGATATACCATTTATGGAGTTTACATCATTTACAACTTTCACATCAAGCCACGCCCACCAAGTTTATCAATGACATCTGTTGATAACATAAGCATGTACACAAAAACCAACAAAATCATCGTGCCCGATATGACCCATATCGGACATACAGTTGCTCATTTATCAATTTTTTTTAAATTTCACTTTTAGCCCCACCCACTTATCAATATGCAGGAATCACCACCACAAACATTAGGTCACATCTGCAGACCACGAGCTATCTGTGTATCACACATAATGTGAATCCAGATCATACTGTATTTTTTGAGATATCATGTTTACTTGTGCTTTTTGCTTACAAAATCATATTAAGCCCCGCCCACTATGCACATTAATGAAATTATACATGTTATATACATGCTATATGAAAATATACACTACATATACAACATCATTATAACAAATATTAAACAAAACAGACATGTAATTGTCAAAATACGGCATTTCAAGATCTTTATATTAGGCCCCGCCTACTGATTAATATTCATAATATCACCACCAAAAACAATAGGGCACATATACAGATCATAGGTTATCTGCGTACCACATAGTACATTAATATTAATCCAGTTTACTGTTCTTGAATACCGTGTTTATAAGCTCTTTTCAGCAAAATCATATTAAGCCCCGCCCACTATGCATATTATTGAAATGCAACATTTTTACGTCATGAACATGTACATATTAGCTAACATCATAATGAGTATAAATATGAAACAAAACAAACATGTGGTTGTTAGAATATGAACATTTCAAGATTTTTACATAAAGCCCTGCCTTCTCATTAATATGCATGGCATCACCATCAAAAACAAAAGGGCACATCTACAGACCATGGGCTATATGTGTACCACATATGGCATGTATGTAGTGTATCATTCTTGAGATATCGCATTTACAAGCTGGCAATCACAAACATACACATACACACCCACCCATACACATGGCCATCATGACCACCTAGGTTCCTGATGCTATCGCATCAAAACCAAAAATACTTCTTTTTAAGTTACAATATTTACTACTTTTTTGGAACATCTCAAAAAGTTGGTATAATATTATTAATTTGTGTAGTATTACCTTTTATGTAAGACCAAAATTATGCAATTTGATAAAAATTTGAGTGATTTACGGGACAATAAATAATGCTATATCGGAGACTTGAAGCTAAGTAAAATTTTTGGGACATGACATTATGTTGTGTTATACGGGGTGGGTTTACACAAAGCAATCGTCGAAACATCGTTGATTACTGGTATCCAATATGCGGTCAGAGAGAAAGACAATATCTCAAGCTTTCTAATGATACTTGAGTTTCAAGTTTTTGATGATTTTTATAGAAAAAGTTGAAAACCATTTTCATTTTCAAGCATGTTTATCAAAATACAATTGCAAAAACTCAAGCATTGTTTGAAAGAGAATTTTTTTTTTTTTTAATGAGACATAATTAGTCATGAGACCCCATTTACACGGCAAGCGACTTATTTCTTAATTGACCCATGATTTCACAATCGCATCAAAGTTGCGTTGTATAAACTTCTACAGTAGTTATAAACAACGCAGTATTCAGCTACTGTAGCTGGAATTCCCGTATTTCGAGGGCAATTTATATTAATTTGCCTTTTCTAATGGTATGTAATGTTAAGCATAACTTACTTATATCATAGTAAGCTTAATTAGATAAAATCCCAGCCGAAATCGGCTTAATGTTACTCTAAAACTAGTTGATAAATTATGGTTTGTTAATGTTTAACGGCACTGCGATACCGCGGCACCGTGACAGTTGAAATTAATCAATTTTATTTATCGATCAACTAAACATTGCGAGTACACTGTTATTGTGTGCGTACCATCATGAATTGTCTTGATCTATGTGTATAATTTGTTTAATAATAATATTGCTAAGAAAATCTTAACTTTTGATTAATTAAAAATATTTTTTCATAAAAATGTATGCATTTTGTGCTCATACTTTAAACATTTTAATTAATATTCATAATTAATTAATTCATTTACAATCAAACAGTAATTAAATGTTTCTATTTTTTTTAACATTCTAATGGAATATTACAAGTTCATTCAAATTGGTTTTACCCAAAGTAAATGTATAGTTTTGAACAATATCATCATAGTAAGTAAATAACCCAAAATGTGGAGAATTCCAATTGATTTCAGATGATTATTAATTAATTTTTTAATTATGTATTTGTTTGTCTTGTTATTTAAATTATACACATTTTAGCTAGACACTTACAGCTGTCAGCTTAATTATTTATTTGAAGCACACTTTGCACATTGCACACTTTGACCCAATGAATTGTCTCACTTTTCATTAATGTTAATTAATGAGGTCGTTAATTAGACTTTCCTTTTGTTTATTATGTCCCTAAATGCTAATCTTATACATGGCTAAACCATTTGCTAAAAACACAAGCTTATTTGGTTTCAAAACTGCATGCAAATCAAATTTAGGAAATTTAACATTAAAATGCATTTGTCCGACTTTAATGTGCGGTATGTTATGGTTTGTTTACACTTTAACGATGTCATTAATTAATTATCATATTTTCAATCATTAAATTGAAGAGAATATTGTACAGAACAAGAAAATACTTGATATCAGTGGTAGAGTAACATGTCCAAACATTTATTATGCTTTAAAAATGCTTAATTCTTCAAAATTGACCAAATTTTGGCCAAATCTGGTTGCCATGGAAACGACAATGAAATTTGGATTAATTCAAGTGACACCTTCTTTTCTCATAACTTAAGAACTGTGTCACCTATTTGCATGATTCTTTTTTAAATTGTTCCTACAACGACCATCTTTCATTTAATCCTTTTCATAAACAGTTACTGTACATGCCACTTTGAAATTTCACTATAGCCTCCGTAATTACAGGCAATTTTTGTCAAATTCCCTTCACTTTTTTTGTGTGTGCAATTTACTAGAAATTTTCATTTTGCTTCAAATTTACCTAATTTTTCTATAAATGTACCTTATTTTTCTTTAATTACACCTAATTTTTCATTAATTTTACCTAATTTTAATGTTTCCCAATTTTACCTCCCAACTGGGAAGAATGCATTCAACCAGGAAGGTGAAATCTTCTCAGGGGCTAGCTGCCTTCCTCTACTTCCGACGCCTCTGGTTACATCCAAAATTTGTGTGGGACGACCGTAATATCTTATTAATGCCATTGTCTAAATGTGCTACCCCCCCCCCCCCCCTTCCTCCCCCTTTCCCCTTCAGGTCTGGCTATGTGTGTGCAAATAGGGATCCAGCTTTCTGCCATAAAGGGGAACAATATTTTCAATATGACTGACATATCTCAAGATTAAAAACTTGATTCAAGTATATTTTTATGATAAAAATTTTAAATTTCACTTTGAGAGCCAAGAGTTAATATACATGTACAGTAGACAGCCTGGAAGCATTGAGTTCTGTTTAACTCCATGTCAGAAGAAATTGCCACGCAATTTGCATAGGGAGAAACTATAAGTTTCTTTACCTTTCAAAACTAGGAGGGGGCATTCCTCCAAACTACAAGCCAAAAATTGAATTTTTAAACGGGACTGAAAATTCTCTTTTGAGATGGATTTTCTTTATTCTAAGACATGCATGTATCTAGTGTTTACACGGGTACCCAAAATATCCAGTTACCCGACCGATTGTGTTGTTACCCGGTTCCGAAAATACAACTCGGGTATGGATTTTCATAATATTACCAATTGCAGACTGTTTCTGTTTCAGAATTGTATGTTAAAAAGAATCAATCTTACCTTACAAGAATTATAAAGTGTATTTCTATTCTAATGCAATACAATAAAACGATCACAAAATATTTCCGCAGATCGCAGAAACTATTATGAACAAGCGATGTGGCTAGTAACGTATGTACGCTAGTAGTACTACATGTACTAGTAGCGCAATTCCTTAAACTCTCTAAACCTCGCTGTAAAACAAATATATTCAGTCTCACTCTCTGAAAAATCAACAGGCCATCATGTAGCCTAAATCAACGATCCATCATGTAGCTAAATCAACAGGCCATCATGTAGCCTAAATCAACGATCCATCATGTAGCTAAATCAACAGGCCATCATGTAGCCTAAATCAATAGGCCATCATGTAGCCTAAATCAACAGGCCATCATGTAGCCTAAATCAACAGGCCATCATGTAGCCTAAATCAACAGGCCATCATGTAGCTAAATCAACAGGCCATCATGTAGCCTAAATCAACGATCCATCATGTAGCTAAATCAACAGGCCATCATGTAGCCTAAATCAATGGGCCATCATGTAGCCTAAATCAACAGGCCATCATGTAGCCTAAATCAACAGGCCATCATGTAGCCTAAATCAATGGGCCATCATGTAGCCTAACTCAATAGGCCATCATGTAGCCTAAATCAACAGGCCATCATGTAGCCTAAATCAACAGGCCATCATATAGCCTAAATCAACAGGCCATCGTGTAACCAAATCATGTTTGATTTAACCTTATCATGTTTGTTTTTATTATTTCATAAAAATTCCAACCAGTGTCTCTTTTTTTTTGATGTACAGCATTCCCACAAGCTAGATCCTCTTCATGATTCCCTGAATGAACAAAACTAGAACATCAATGATGTAGTAGCTCAACATATATTTCGGGGTGCCAGGGTGTAAGCCTGTTTGTGTTAATGGGTAGTTAAAAGTTCGGGGGCTTCTCTTGGACAGTAATTGAGGGCACTTTTTATTCTAAGAAAGGGGGCACTTTTTATTCTAAGAAAGGGGGCACTTTTGTCAGTTTTTTAAAAAGTGCAGGAATCTTGCCTCCTAGCCCCATGGTTCGTACTTATATGGTTTGAAGATTTGGAGAAGCAAAGGAGAACTTTCCCCACCTTCACTTTTGTCCAAATGGAATTGTATTTTAGCGTGATTTTGTAATCCCATCAACTTTCAAAAGGGCACCTCCTGCTCCTCTAACTTTAGGGCAAAGGGCAGTCCAACCCCCGCCCATTCTGCCATGGTTCCGACATCGCTGCAAAATGCCAAAATCCCCACCTGCCCTCAGGACTCTAATTGCACCATTGTGTAATGTAGCTGTAAATATTGTTTGAATATGTGAAAACTGTTTTTCAAGTAGGCCTACAAAAACTTAAGCATCAACAGCAATATGATGCAAATTTTAATAACAATGTTTTTTTTTTTTTTTTTTTTTTTTGGGGAATTGATAAACAGACATACTAACAACAAAATGCTGTATGTATAAAATCAAGATGGATTTTACTAATACTCCTAGTAATACCATCGGACTGATGCCAGCCATGTTTATATGGCAACCGTTAGTGATGGCTGGCCATCCAGGGTTACTACAAAAGCCTATACCCTGCTGTACTGTTTTAAGCCTTGTGTTAAAACATAGTAAAATCTGTTTTTAATATCTTTGTGAAAACTAAACCATTTAACCTTTTTTTTGCCCACAATGCTTAATCATGATGTTTGAAGCCCATCAATGTCTTCATAAACTGTTTTTACGGTGATTTTAGTTACCTTCATCGAAGTATTTACTGGGCTGGCTACTTTTTATTCCGATAAAACCGTCTGACAAAGTACAGTCAAAGTTCAAACACTGCTATCTGGCTATAACATTTTAGCGGTGGTAATAAGTTCAAGACTATTTGAGGGAAAAAATAAGAATAATACTTATAAAAGTAGAATTATATAATCTGAACATTTCTTGATGTTTTATTTATTTGTTTTCGCACACAGTTTTTATATTTAAACTATTTAATAAAATTATAGTAACCAATCGTTGTCAGCGAAAAATCAACCTGCAGTGTAGTAGAATGTTCTAAAACTTATTTGCGGACGTTTGAATAGTTGATCACAAACGTGAAGTGACTAAGAACGATGGCAACCAAAACATCGAATCAGATAACTTTATTCCGTTGTGATGCTAAAGACTTAGAAAGCAAAGCCAACTAGATATACATGTATACAGGATTCTGCGTTCTTTTGTAAGCTGACGCGCTAGGTCGCGTGAACAAAAGAAATTGTTTTTCCGCGGAGTCACGTACGGATTGAAACACCCAAATGCCCTCAGGCAGAAAGCTCATTAACTTGCAACCATTGTGTGCTAAATACAATAGCCCCTAATCACCGCGACATCGTAGAGAATCTCGTGGTAATGTTACATGTAAATGAGTGAATTTAAAGTTTAATAATGTTCTTATCACGAACAATATTTTTGGGTATAACTGTTACCTGTAACAGGGATTAAAAACTGGGCACGATTGTGATTAAAATTCAACGAAATGGGTGGTCCAAATACTCCCGGATTTCTTCCCCAAATATCGTAGTTCATTGACATTTTGAGACTAGTAGAATTACTGGTCAACGTAACAAGGCAAGTGATGAAGGCCGTTACTTCGATAATTATAACGGACAAGAGTTATTTTAGATACAAAAATGGCATATCCCTAATTATAGTCATGAAAATTATGTAAAATTGTATCCAATTCACGGAACATGTTTTAGTTTATTCTAGTCCTGTTGTTGTAATGAAGACGAGGGAAGAAAAACTATTCTACTTCTTGAAAAATTCCCATAAAAACTTGTTTGTACTCTTTTTCTATATTATCTTAATATATGGACTTCATTGTGCTTGTTGTTTCTTTTCAAATTAATTTCGTTCTCATTTTTTGTGTGCCGCACGCCATCGTTTAGCATCATGGAAAATTCCCAGGGCGGGAAAATATCCTCCATTTAGAAGCCTACCACAGAGATTTGCATTCATTATCTAAATAAACTCAACTTCCAACAAAACATATTATTACTTGAAAAATGGTAAAGCATGGCCCCTGCTGTCGTCGCGGGCGCAGCCCGAAACAAAATACAAACGGAATAAATGAAAATAAAAGCAAAGGATCAGCGAAATCAACTTACACAGATTTTATGTTTTATTCCGAAATATATATCTATTCCAAAAACTCATGTAAAATTAAGTCCTGAAATCTCTCCTCCAAATATTAAAAAAGTTAATAAAATAATAAAAAACGAAAACATAATTTGTGGTTTTATTCCATAAACAAATAAAAGAAAACACGAAAGAAAACCGCCCAAAAATAATACAATAACGACGAATGAAATTCCGGCGAAAAATCTTGGCTCCGTGTTTTGAAAATACACGTGACTTCCATTGTTGAAAAGTATGCATAAAATCCGAATATTTATCAAATTTTATTTCCAGAACTACTGAACTTTAACAAAATGATGCAGATGCAACTGAGTCAAGCGAATGTGTATCCCAAATTTTAGACCAGGAATTTGTTATCATTTTTTTATGATCGTGTAAAAATATCCTTTCAAGGCTTCTTTAAAGGTGCCAATCAAATCACTAAAATATTTGAATTCCACGCACATACCGCAAAAACAAAACGGCAAACTTCTAAGTAGTCATATATAATGCCTTAGCCCCTTCCCAGCCCCCTGAATTAGTTTTTTTACAAAATTAAGCATGATCCAGTTCAAAATTAGGATTGGCACATTTAAAGGGAAATACTAGCAGAAGTTCAATGGTCTGCCCCCTCTTCATTTTCATGCATTTTGATAATTTTGTCTTCCAGATATTTTAAGTCTAACCGCATCAACTTAAGTGGTAATGGTGGGGGAGGGGGAGGGAAATTAAAACGGCTATAGGTAGTTGGAAGGGTTGTATTTTTTTGTGATGGCGGATGGCTATAGGTGGGGGGAGTAAATGGCAATAGGTGAGTGGGAGGGTTGGTTTTTCGGTATGATCCCTTGAGCAAGTTTGACGAAACAAAATGGGATTGCTAGATAATCAAATCTGGGGTGGGGACATTCTCATTAATAAAAAACATCAGTTGGTAAATGAACTTGTCCCTCTCCCATTTTCTTGAAGGTTTTTTTCGAAAAATTAAAGTCTAGTACCCCCTCCCAACACCTTCCCCCCCCCCCCTCCCGTGCTCAGTGAATTTCTTCAACATTTTTACACTTCACAAAATGCTAATGTCTATTTTCCCTCCTGTATGTCTTTTGATATGGTTTTACCTGTTTACATAAAAGTGGCAATCAAACATGATATCTATCAACAACCAACCCCATGGGCTATAAGTTTGTAGAAAGCTGGTGCCAGGTTAGAAAATGGTGCTTTCCTGGTTATAAATCACCCATTGCTTTTATTTGTTTTGAAAACAATTCTGTGAGACTGGAGCAGATAAAAGAAGAAAAAATTTAGTTGCAAATTTTACACATTTAAGTTAGATTAACGATTTGAGAATAACATTCTGCATTCGGCTCCGATTGTTCATTGTGTTCCAAATATGCAATGACCTATTTACGGGGAATCAAACCAAAACAAAGTGGTAACTTTTGTATGCCAATGCACATCCCCTCATCCTTTTTGACTGAACACATGGAGCTTAGTGCAGGAAGTGCCTGGAGATCGAGGGACTATTGAGCCAATGTGTATATAGGCGAAGGGTAGGGGCAGGGAGAAGGGTAGGGCGGGAGAAGGATAGGGGAGGGAGAAGGATAGGGGCGGGAGAAGGGTAGGGGCGGAAGAAGGGTAGGGGGAAGAAGGGTAGGGGCGGGAGCAGGGTAGGGGCAAGCAGGGTAGGGGCGGGAGCAGGGTAGGGGTGGGAGCAGGGTAGGGGCGGGAGCAGGGTAGGGGCGGGAGCAGGGTAGGGGCGGGAGCAGGGTAGGGGCGGGAGCAGGGTAGGGGCGGGAGGAGGGTAGGGGCGGGAGGAGGGTAGGGGCGGGGAGCAGGGTAGGGGCAGGAGCAGGGTAGGGGCAGGAGAAGGGTAGGGGCGGGAGCAGGGTAGGGGCGGGAGCAGGGTAGGGGCGGGAGCAGGGTAGGGGCGGGAGCAGGGTAGGGGCGGGAGCAGGGTAGGGGCGGGAGCAGGGTAGGGGCGGGAGAAGGGTAGGAGCGGGAGAAGGGTAGGGGCGGAGAAGGGTAGGGGCGGGAGCAGGGTAGGGGCGGGAGAAGGGTAGGGGCGGGAGCAGGGTAGGGGCGGGAGAAGGGGGGAGAAGGGTAGGGGCGGGAAAAGGGTAGGGGCGGGAGAAGGGTAGGGGCGGGAGAAGGGTGGGGCGGGAGAAGGGTAGGGCGGGAGAAGGGTAGGGGCGGGAGAAGGGTATCCCGTTTCGGGAGAAGGGTAAACCGGAGAAGGGTAGGGGCGGGAGGAGGTAGGGGCGGGAGAAGGGTATCTTTGAATTTTCCGGGAAAGGTCTTTTGTTTTGGTTTTACGGAAAAAATTTTTCAACAAACCGGATAGGGGCGGGAGAAGGGTAGGGTCGGGAGAAGGTTTACATCAACAGGGGCGGGAGAAGGGTTATGGGGTACGGGAGAAGGGTAGGGGCGGGAGAAGGGTTAGGGATAACAGGGGGGGAGGAGGGGCAGGAGAGGGAGTTTATTTCCATTCAAGTGGCATGAGAAGGGTAGGAATGAGAGGGGTAGGGACACTGAGAGATGTAGGGCGTGAGTGGGGTAGGTGCATGAGAAGATATTTATCATTATTTTTGAAGGAAGATTCGATTTAAGTACATGGGTTAAATTCGGGGCGGGAAAAGGGTAGGGGATTACGGGAGAAGGGTAAAATAAAACTTCAAATAAAACAAAAGGGGCGGGAGAAGGGTACTGTAGCAGGGGAATCGGGAGAAGGGTAAACTTGGCGGGAAAAGGATAGGGGCGGGGAGAAGGGTAGGGGCGGGAGGAGACTATTATTAGCTTCATGGTTGAAGGTACTTTCCAACAAGATTACCAGCGATATCCTGCGCAATATTACCAGGTATTGTTCATATTGTTGTGCAGAAAAGTGTGTTGGTACAATGGCTTCACTGAACGATGTTTTATGGGTGCTTTTAATCCGTCATAAATAGAAAAAATTCCTGCAGTTTTGCGGGATTCGGTGGCATGTCGTAACGAAAGTTGGCTCGCCTCCCTTAGAAAAAGTGTATCATTTATGCACTTGTCAATTGTGTGACTCACCCCGTACAAGGTGAGTCATTGCACCAAAGTGGGTGGACAAAACATGTACATTGATGCACCCCTTAGTCACTTAGGTGATTGACATTTTTTGTGAAATGACTTACCCCAAATCAATCACCTCTGTACAAAGTCAATGGGTCTGAAGTAAATTGACCCACCTCAGAGTCACTCTGTTGACTGACAATTTGGTACAATGACGCACATGAGAGTCACTATTTCACATGTCAATGACTCATCTTTGACTGACATTGCCGGGAATAGTAGACCCGGTGAGTCATACAACTGACAAAAGCATAAGTTCGTCAAGAACCCTGGCTGGGCAGCTCACTTAAGAGGTCATATACATTTGACCTCGGAAGTGCGCTGCCCAGCCGGGGACAATATCAAGGTAGACCTGTATTCTATAGTTGTACCCATGTGAGTACAGAATCCTTCATGATTGTCTAAAAAAATCACTTGGAATATTATAGTGTACATGCAAAATAACAATTGGAAGTTTTTCCTGACAATTGATCCAATTCATATAAACAAATTTGAAATAACATAGAAAAATTGAGTCCCATGTTCTTCTTGTTTTAGAACTGGAGTAGTGGGCGATAATCAAATCTATAATAATAATAATTACAAAATATACATGCGTTTGCCAAAAATTTGCAATTTTTTCTGCAATAATGTCAAAAGTTGTGCTGTGGCTGGGTAATAAGATATGTACAGTACATTCCCTTCCAAATTAGTATAATCCCAAAAAGATTTGCAGATTTTTGCAGAAGACTTTAGTGAGTAACAAAAGAATTTTAAAAATTCTATCCAAAAAGTTGTTTTTACAAAAATATTTCTTTAAATTATCATCACAAAAAAAACCCCTACAAAACAGTAAAAATGTAATATTCCAAAACTTACATTTCAGAGTAGAGAAAGCCAAATCATAAACCTTCTTCTTTAATTTTTCATCTTTTACAGGAAGCTTCGGAGGAGAAGAAACAACGGCTGAATTTTTGTCTACTAACAGAAAATCTGATTTGAATCCCGGGCAGAGTGATCCAAATACAATCCCTGCGTAGTGATACACGATGTGACTGGTATCATGTTCCTCATGATCATCCCCTTCTAAAATTCCCAATATAGAATCAATTGCACTCTCTGACACAGTATGTCCATTTTCCATTTTATCCACTGATTTTCTGACCTTATCTGAAGCCAATCTGTGTGTTTGGTTTTTAGTCTGGCCTCTGGGGCCATACTGTCCTGGAGCAGCAAAAGAATGTCTGTCCTTTACAGGTGAATCAGTCCTCCGCAATTGCTGACCAACTAATGCCATTATATTCTCCTTTTCTGCCCATACTCAGTTCAAACAACTTCCACAGATACGTAAATACAAGTGCTACTTCCACACAACTCAAACAATCTATGAGTGTTGCTCTTGTTTGATACTCAAGCTGTGCTGTGCCATCCTATGTTCTGATTGGTTCCTCACAATGTCCTTTTTTTTTTATCTCCTATAGAAATAGGTTTTGCAAATAGCATTGTCCCTGGAAACACAAAAGTCAGTCTCTTGGATTGTAGTATATCTGAAAGTGCAACAAAGTAAATATTTTAGTTCAGACAGGATCATTTCAAAAGTGGAGGTAATAAACTGACAAGTCATCTTGTCAAGTGACTTCACACAGAAGTGGATGATTAACAAGAAACTAGCAAACATAATAAGCCTCAAGTAAGATTTGTATTTCATTTGTGTTTTCACTGTTAAGATGAGGACAGATAATATACAGGCCTGCACGACAAGGATTAAATGAGGAAAATTATGACAGATTTTCAATTTTTCATTACTTAGAGACTTCTAGACTGGGGGGTGACTATGTACACCTTTTGGGCCATCTACAGTATTTGCTTGTTACACCCCAACGCATTAACATTTGCCTAAATTTCAAGGTTTTTCAAAACTACGTGTCTCCTCTAATCTTCACCAAGAGCCCATGTCCAAATAAAAACTTTTGTTCCTTTGGAATATGAAACAATAGATTGTACTTTCTTCCCTTTTTTGCCACTGTCATTACCATTTCAACCACTTTACTACAGACATTGCACAAACCACGCAGGACAGGTAGCTACATATAGCAAGCCCCCATATAATCGTGGGCTAAAATGTTAACCCTTTGGCTGTAGACACCATACTAACCCTCTCCCCCTTGCAAAGTACCCACTAAAAAGGTTAAGCAAACATTTGTAACCCTGTTTATGACAAGTCATATTTCAGAAACCAACATTTGATTTAGTTGACAAAAAACAAACAATTTGCAACAAAGGTTAATCACTTCTTCCTTGAGCACTAACAAAGCCAACAACAACATTCAAATCAACAAGATTCAAATCAACAACAACAATCAAAACAACAACATTCAAATCAACAACATTCAAATCAACAACATTCAAAACAACAACATTCAAAACAACAACATTCAAATCAACAACATTCAAATCAACAACATTCAAATCAACAACAAATTCAAATCAACAACAACATTCAAATCAACAACATTCAAATCAACAACAAATTCAAATCAACATTTAAATCAACAACAAATTCAAATCAACACCAAATTTAAATCAACAACAAATTCAAATCAACAACAACATTCAAATCAACAACAACATTCAAATCAACAACAACATTTAAATCAACAACATTCAAATCAACAACAACATTCAAATCAACAACAACATTCAATTCAACAAAAACATTCAAATCAACAACAAATTCAAATCAACAATAAAATTCAAATCAACAAATTCAACTCTTCTTTAGAGGTTACTGAAACAAACTAAGCATGCACATGTGAAAACAAACTCTGCCTTACTTCATTAGCAAGAGGTAAATACTGCTTCTTACATGTAAGTAAAATAGACAGCAGAAGTGGGGGACCATAAGGTCATGACCCCCAACTTTTAAAAATTGGCATTTTAAACCCCTCCCCACAAATTTCAACTAAATTGACACATATCATATGGCAGTCATCTTGCTTTGAACCCACAACTTGAAATCAATTTGGCAACTGATGTCACTGTACGCAATGCAAAAACCACATGTATACTTAGAAACATGCCATAGTTATATTAAAATAACTAGTCTAGTTAAAATATCTTGTTCATTGTCTATATCTTCAGATCTATTATGAGCAACGAGACATAATATTCCATTCTCAACTGTCCAAAATGAAATTATTCATCTGTGAAATATCCAGTATTTTAGACCCAGACACAACATTCCAAGATCAAAGGCTGGCATACTAAACTTTCTAAAACCAAATACCCACACACTAAAAAGAAACAGAAAATCTAAGAAATGAATACTTGTGATCCATCAATTCCCCACAGAAATCACCAAAAATCAGATTAAATCATCTACTTAGCTAACCTACAAAATACCAACTTGCTGGTTCTCAGTTTCAAAATATGTATGACCTTTATCAGGAAGGTCATCAACAAAGCAATCTTGCTTAAATAATCAAGTCAAAGTTTTGACAGCCCTAGCACATTTGCTTCCAATCAAACAACCTGCTGTGTTGATACCATACCTGACATGTACATTATCATCATGCCAAAGAAGTAATGTCTGATTCCTTAACCCTTACTCTACCAGCACTCTTTTGAAAATGCGCTCAGGAGGCGGGACCAAAGATGAGGCACCCAAAACAGTGATAATATCCCCGCGTGGTAGAGTAAGGGTTAATCAAGGTGTGATTATTGAAGGGTCCTCTGTCTTTCAGGCAGCAGAGTCGGGCCTGTTCCACTTCAGTGACCTGCTGGGCCGCCCACCGAGATCATGCGCCCTATATTTTCGAGTTGGCGCATTTCTCACGGGTTGATTAACCCTTACTCTACCAGCACTTTTTTGAAAATGCGCTCGGGAGGCCGGGCCAAAGATGGGGCACCCAAAACGGCGATAATATCGCCGCGTGGTAAAGTAAGGGTTACCCACAGGGTAATTTAAGTGTCTGGCAGAGTATACTTTTTCTGAGTTTTGCAAAATTTTGCCCCATTTTCAAATTCTTTTGGTACAAAAACTAGCAACCTACAGTACTGTACCTACAAACTATGCTGATGTGTTTATTTATTTGTTATTATCATTATTATTATTGTTGTTGTTGTTATTATTATCATTATCATCATCATCATCATTTATCACCATTATTATTATTATCATTATTATTTTTATTATAATCATCATCATTATCATTATTATTATTATTATCATTATTATTATTATAATAAATATAGGCATTTCAAGATTTTTAAATTAATCCCCGCCTACTAATTAATATGCATGACATCGCCACCAAAATCAATAAGGTGCATCTGCGGACTATGAGCTGTGTACCACATGACTTGAATCCAGTTTATCGTTCTTTAGATATCATGTTTACAAGCTCTTTCAGCAAAATCATATTAAGCCCTGCCCACTATGCATATTAATGAAATTCAATGTTTTCATAGCATGAACATGTACACACTAGGTAACATCATAACTGTACCAAATGTGAAACAAAGATTGAAAATGTTTACATTAAGCCCCGTCTACTCATTATATGCATGACATCACCACCAAAAACAATAGGGCACATTTACGGACCATGGGCTGTATGTATGCCACATATGACATGAAGGCACTGTACCCTTCTTGCGATATTGTGTTCACGAGCTGGCCATCACATACACACATACACCCATATGTCACCATGACCGCATACTAGGTTCCTAATGCTATCGCATCGGAAGCAAAAACAAACAAACATATTAATTGTTGCTAACGAGTAATTTTAGTCAATCTGTTTGCAGCTCAGATTTCTCAATTCTTAGACATTTCCATTTCCATTTTTGAATCATTTATACATTTTTTAAACCTAGCTCCACAGTAATGCATGTGGAACAAAAACATTCCATACCAGAACTACTCCCTTGTTTTTAAAGAGAAACCAATATTAACTTAAACCAAGGATTTTTTTCTTAAATTCCCTGGTTTTTTAACTGAATTTCTCAGCAGGCTCTACTAGTCTCCCAAGACCTATAAAGTGTAATCATATTTGATCTCCTCACTGTCACCCTCAGGCTAATAATCTCCTCACTGTCACCCTCAGGCTGATAATCTCCTCACTGTCACCCTCAGACTGATAATCTCCTGTGTCACCCTCAGGGCTGATAATCTCCTCAGTGTCACCCTCAGGGCTGATAATCTCCTCACTGTCACCCTCAGGGCTGATAATCTCCTCACTGTCACCCTCAGGGCTGATAATCTCCTCACTGTCACCCTCAGGCTGATAATCTCCTCACTGTCACCCTCAGGCTGATAATCTCCTCACTGTCACCCTCAGGGCTGATAATCTCCTCACTGTCACCCTCAGGCTGATAATCTCCTCACTGTCACCCTCAGGCTGATAATCTCCTCAGTGTCACCCTCAGGCTGATAATCTCCTCACTGTCACCCTCAGGCTGATAATCTCCTCACTGTCACCCTCAGGGCTGATAATCTCCTCACTGTCACCCTCAGGCTGATAATCTCCTCACTGTCACCCTCAGGCTGATAATCTCCTCACTGTCACCCTCAGGGCTGATAATCTCCTCACTGTCACCCTCAGGCTGATAATCTCCTCACTGTCACCCTCAGGCTGATAATCTCCTCACTGTCACCCTCAGGCTGATAATCTCCTCACTGTCACCCTCAGGCTGATAATCTCCTCACTGTCACCCTCAGGCTGATAATCTCCTCACTGTCACCCTCAGGCTGATAATCTCCTCACTGTCACCCTCAGGCTGATAATCTCCTCTGTCACCCTCAGGCTGATAATCTCCTCACTGTCACCCTCAGGCTGATAATCTCCTCACTGTCACCCTTAGGCTGATAATCTCCTCACTGTCACCCTCAGGCTGATAATTTCCTCACTGTCACCCTCAGGGCTGATAATCTCCTCACTGTCACTCTCAGGCTAATAATCTCCTCACTGTCAACCCTCAGGCTGATAATCTCCTCACTGGATCAGGTGACATATAACCTACAGTACCATCAGGTGACTTCATATGCCCGAGAAGATGACGTGATTCAAATTCTATCACGTACCTTACAGACCACAAAATTTGATTCAGCAAACTCTGTTTTGACTCATGTTGTTTAAATCAGAATTACAAAATTAGAGGGCACCCTTCCACAATTGTCATTTTTAGTCAGTTTTTATCCAAAGAATATTGCTATGATGCCAAATAGTGCTAAATACCTTTTGTAGGGTCTGTAATGGGGGTGGCGAAGTTAGAGCAGATGACCTCCCACAAAGTGGTGACCTAAAGGCAGTATGGTGAAATGCATTCTACATGTTAAGGGATAGGGGTTATGAGTTCAAGCACTGGGGAAATGTTAAAGAGACAGGTCACAAATTAAAGGAAAGAGATATCTTCATAAGTACTAGTGGTAAAGATTTTCTGGAAGTTGTATCCGACTGCTTTTTTACCCAGCATGTGTTGTTTCCCACGAGTGGTAGTAATTGTCTTGATTTGATTTTCAGAAGTGAAGAAAGTATGGTATGTGCTAAGTAGCGGTAAGGTATGGTGTAGTGATCATGACCTTATTAGTTTTGATCTGTATTGTTTCACAAAGGCTTCTCTAGCTAATAAACTGGTTTTAGATTTTAAGAATGCTGAGTTTGCCACACTTCAGGATAATTTGTCATTCGATTAGACTTCTTTGCTATGTGACTTAAATCCTTCTAAAGCATGGGATGTTTTCCGAGCTAAAGTTTTGGAGGATGTAAATAGGTTTGTCCCATTAAAGAAAGTATGTAGGCATAATCAGCCAGTGTGGATGTCTTGGGAGGCTTTGCAGGTTGTTTGGAAAAAGAAGTTGTGGCGTTGTTATAAAAACAGTGGGTGTCCTGCGAAGCTTACTAGGTATAAGGATCATGAAAAGTTCACTAAGGATTTGATAAGAGATATTAAAGTGCTTTTTAAAAAGCGTTGTTTCTCCAAAGAGGTTAAGATTAATCCTAAGTCATTTCACTCTTATGTTCACTCAAAGCAAAAAACCAAGGTTGTTGGTCCCCTTCAGGGTAATGATGGTGTTACTATTAATAGTGGTAAGGATATGGCTGAAGCTTGGAATGACTACTTTGTATTTCTTTTTACTAAGGAGTCCCTTGCTGATGATGTTGTGGAGTATCTTAGTGTGCACTCTCCAGTATCCATTAAAGATGTTGATTTTCAGTTGATGTTGTGTCTAAGAAGTTGAAGGCTTGATTTCAAATAAAGCACCCGGTCCAGATGGTATACATCATGCTGTCTTACGTGAGTGTTCTGATGTTCTTTCTGTTCCCCTGAGTATTATCTTTCAAAATGCTTTGATGGTGATGTTGTTCCTGGTGATTGGAGAATTGCAAATGTCACTCCTATTTTTAAAAAGGGTGACCACAGGTTGCCCTGTAACTATAAGGCAGTGAGTCTTACTAGAGTTGTGTGCAAGGTCATGGAGTCCATTGTTAAGGATCTTGCACTAGATCATTTACAGGTCAAAGGTTTGTTGAATTTGTCCCAGCATGGGCTCTTACCTAAGAGGTCTTGTGTTTCTAATTTTTTGGAATTTCTTGATGATGTTACTAAACTAGTTGATTTTGGTCATAATGTGGATGTTATCTATTTAGACTTACAAAATGCATTTGATAAGGTTCCGTTAGGCGGGCTCATGTTGAAAACAAGAGCACTTGGTGTGCAGGGAAAGTGTGCCAGTTGGATAAATTCTTGGTTAATTGACGGGTCACAAAGAGTTGTTGTTAATGGTGAAGTATCTCCATGGAAGGTTATAAGCGGTATTCCTCAGGGTTCTGTATCGGGTCCGCTTCTTTTCCTAATCTTCATTAATGATACTGATGTTTCCCTTGGCTCCAGGATTTGTAAATTTGCTGATGACACTAGGCTGTATAGGATTGTTAATGATGCTAGGGATTCTTCACTTTTGCAAACTGATCTGGATAAGTTAGTTTCTTGGTCCCGAACATAGCAGATGCCATTCAATGTTGATAAATGCAAAGGTATCCATTTTGGTCGGAGCAGCTTGGCTTTTGATTACTGCATGAATGGTTCAAATCTTGGTTGTAATGATCAAGATAGGGATCTAGGTGTTGTCATTACTAGTAATCTGAAGCCTTCTAAACAGTGTGCTTTAGCAGCTGCAAGGGCTAATAGGATGCTTGGTTTGATTAAAAGAAATTTTTGTTTTCATAGTAGAGAGGTTTTCTTAATTTGTATAAGCAGTTAGTCAGGCCTCAGTTTGAGTATGCTATTCAGGCTTGGAGTCCCTTTTATGAGAAGGATTAGTTCATTTGGAGCAGGTTCAGCGAAGAGCCACTAGACTTATTGCTCAAGTAAGGAATCTCTCTTATGAATCTAGGTTGCAAATTCTTGGTTTGACCACGCTTGAGTTGAGAAGAGTAGCGATATGATTCAGGTTTTAAATTCCTATCTAGTAGTGATGCTTTGACTTCCTGTAATTTCTTGCATGTTTCAGCTAATCCTCATGTGACACGTGGTAACAGTTTGAAGTTGACCAAAGTTCTCACAGATAGATATTTGGCATTTTAGCTTTTCGCAAAGAGTTATTAATGAGTGGAATGGTTTGCCTGAGTGGGTAGTTAGCTTCAATTCTGTTCACAATTTCAAAGTCAACATCGATAAGTTCTTTGCTAACTCTGGGCGTCTTTAGATTTTTTTTTTTTTTTGAGGTGGTGGTGTTAGTTTGGGCTTTTTAGGAGGTGATTCACCCTTTTTAGCCTGTCATCTTGTTATATTATGTTAAGTTAAAAGAGTAGGGGAAATTGGTTAAGGGGTAGCATAGGTTAAAGGGGTAGGTTTTATAGGTTAAAACAGTACAGTTCCATAGGTTAAAGAGCTGGTGTGTCATAGGTTAAGGGGGTAGTGTTTCATAGGTTAAAGGGGTAGTATCATTATTTCAAAAATGAATTAACATTACTAATTGTGTATTTGTATTATTTTAAAATAAATTTTTCAACTTTTTTTAATTGACAATGGCTGTATATATTTTTGGTTTTATTTTGAAAGAACATTAAAGACCTTCCGATTTAAACATGCACATTTCATCACTTACCCCCTGCTCACATTGGAATAACATGGCGACTTAAAGGCAAGGTGACCTTAAATTCACCAGGTAGATTTTCCAAAGTTTAAATGCATATTACCTTTAAAGTTTCCAATAAATATAGCTTCATTTTTAACTGTGTAAAATGTGTTTTGTTTATTTTTGAACAAAAATTTGTAGGCCTAAGTGGATGTATTTCAGGCCAATATTTTTGCGAAATCTATCATAAAAGTGGCAACTTAAAGGCAGGTGGCGTTAGTACTAAAATAGAAAAAGGAAATATCAACTGCTGTGTAAGGTCAAAAATTAAAACATTAACAATTTATAACTTTCTGTAGGCTTATGTGCACTGTACACTAAGGTTGAAACAGCAGCATACTGTAGCCTAGCTCAATTAACGTCAGAACTGCATTAAGGCATAGGCCTAACTGTCAATTGTTACTAGGGCTACGTATGACTAAATTATGTGGATATCATGGAGGCCTAATGTCATCGTTAGGCTACTGTAGACTGTAACCCACTTCGACAACAAACTTTAAAACTAAACTAGGGCAAAAATCCTTCTAGAGGACATGAATGCCAACCAAACGTAGCAAAAGTATAAGAAATATTTAAAAAAATCAATTGACAAGCTTAGCAAGTTCAGCTTTAAAACGGTTTAGACTTGGTGCATGTGCAATGTCTGATGGTAAAGCATTCCAATCTTTTAGTGTCTGAGGAAAGAATGAGTAGGCCTATCTATAAACATTTAGGCCTAGGCTAATAACAGTTTATAATTATAAACAGTTTATAATTTATAAACAATTAGGCTACTTACCGGAACTTCTGTGATACTAGGCTTAGACTCTTAGAGCCTAACAGACTTTAGGTCTAGTTGTAACAAACAAATGCAAAATGTCAAAAAACGCAAAAATTGAATGAAAATAAATGTCCTGTTCCCTGTCAGAGGAATCTCGGACTAACGATAGGCTAACAACAGTAACAAGTCTGCTAGGCTAACTTAACATTTAACATCAACGCTTCTGTGCAGTCGATCTAGCAGTGCTAATTTTCTAGGCTACACTACAGTAGGCCTAACTTAGTGATGACAGGATGACGACGAAGGGCCAAGGTCCAAATTCAAAGTGAATCAATTTCTCATGTCGTCATCCAAATACACACATTTGTTTTTAAGGTCTTCTTTCATGGTGCCCAATTTTACTAGAATTTGATTCAGTCGATATTAATCGATTATCCGTCAACTTGCTGACTTGAACTGGTTGGGTTGCGGCAGTTCCATGATCCAGACCATTAACTTTTGTTTACGTTACGCTCCATGCGTGATAACAAATTTGTGACACAGATTATTACATAAAGGCACTATTAATTTCTCTAATGCGCAATTCTATTTACTTAATCGCTGCTACGTCTTATCCAGTGAAAGACGTCATTTTTTAAAGCGAAAACAAATTCTTTGCGCGATACACGTGGGAAAGTCCGTATGCGTTTACTATGTGCGTGTAAACAAACACAGCTGTTCAATTTTTTTGTATTCTAATACGCAGGCGACGACCCCGTCATTGTGATTGTGTGTTCACTCGTCGTCGTCGTCGTTCACTCCAATGCGGGGTGAATGCGCGCGGTAACTATGCGGTCTGTTGACCTCAGGTCACATTTTCGACCAAGAATAAATTAATATTCAAATTTTGAAATTTTAAATACCAGAATAAATGAAAGTGCAAAGGCTCCCTACAAACAGTAATTTTCTTTGAGGTCGGGAGGGGGTAAGGGAGAGGGGGGGAGCTTTTTCTCAACGTAGAGCCAGCGTTCATTCATATAATTTCTGTAGTGTACAGTGCGTAACTGCATTTTGCACTAAAGTCAGTGGCATGAAGTTTGGATACTCAGTTTCAGGCAGTCAACGAATTTTCTGGGTAAGTGTGCGGTGTGTGTGTAGAGGGGGGAGAGCCGGGCGCAAGTTGATATTGTCAGGAGAGGAAAATTCTCCCGTTTAATAAATGTTAAAGCTATTTAGCTAATATTGCCCTTAAAAGTCCATAGACCTTTTACATAATTATCTTAAAACTCAAGTTGATAATACAACTGAACTGAATCATCCATGATTTGTCTTTGCTCTTTTTAGACTGGTTGAGGCCTGCAATGCCCAGACCCAGTGGCAGCGCTACGGGGTGCATATGGGACATTTGCTCCCCCAACAAGATCGCTTTGCCTCCCACCCCACCCCCCATGTCCAAAATTATGGTGCCGCCACTTCCCAGATCAGACGATATAGGCTGTGGGGCGTAAACTAAGTCCCAAAGTATCTTATAGAATGGCAAGATCGCTTCCCCCCAAAAAAAAAAAAAAAAAAAAAAAAAAAAGAATTGTCCGATTTATAGGATTTTTCCCCCATGAGACAAATTTACCGCTCGCTACCCTCCTCCGCCCTCTCCCCTCTTTCCCCATTCCTTACCAAAATCCTGATGCCCCCACTGCCCAAATCAGACTATGTAATTTTGTACAAAAATTGAAGTAAAACAATTGAACTTCACAAACTTCTGAACCTTGCCAGGAATAAATCAGTGTTTCAACCTATAATTTCGAAAAAGTTATGTTTTAGTGTTTCAACCTAAAAATGAGGTTGAATATTTAGTATTTCAACTGAATTTAACATAGACATTAACAGTCGTGGGTTTTTATTATGCTTAAACCTAATTTCGAAAAAGCATTAATAACTTCAATATCATTAATAGAACGGGGAAGAAGGTAAAGGGTTTGATCAGTATGGTGAGGGACATAGGCTGCCCGGCGGGGTGTCACACAAATTAACTATACATAAGCTAGCTAAACATTTACTAAGCTTTGAAACTAATTAAAAATGACAGAATACGGATCTAAGCATCAATAAAAGGTTTTCGTGATTTATAACTTGGCCAGTTAGCAGCAAAAATGCACACAAAGTGTTCCAATGATCGACAATTGTCCAATTATAATTTTAAACAACTTACGCTGCAATACCTAATCAAGAGCGGCGTAAGAAGGGTCAACGCTTTCAGGGCTGGTAAAAATCCCAAAATTTTCCAAGTGACAAATGAAAAAATTGCACTGAGATTAATGAACAAATTTCCATCAAGAGTTGCTGTTAAACGGGAAATCACCTTCAATTCTCTTCCATTTCCGAGAAATTTGTTTCATTTTGGAAATTTCTTTCATATTCGGAAATTTTGACCAGTTTTCGGGAATTTTTCTTTAATTTGGGGAAAATTTGGCCAGTTTTGGGGAAATTTTGGCCAATTTAAAAAAATTAACCTAAATATTCAATAATTTTAACACATTTTCCAAATTCATATTATTAATTTCCAATTTAATTTCAGGGGGAAACTTTCCCCTGCCTACACCTTTAAAACAAAACATTGAAAAAACTGAAGCCAGGATGATCAGATGATACCAACTCTGATAGAATTGTGATTGGAAATTATCCGGAAAAAGATTATCATCCCATATGCTTTGAAACACTAAATCCACCACGAGTGGGGGCTGTGGACGCATTTAAGGTTTTTTGATTTTTGATTTTTTAAACATTTCTTTATCTGTGGCTATCTCTTCATGGCACTAGGCAGCTAGGCGGAGTGACTAGGCTTCTCAATAATGTCAAAAAAATCAGAATTAAATTAAATTTATTAGACTCAATCAGCCGTTTTTGCAGCGGTACCAACCCTGAGATTTGTTGTGATCCCAGTGCCGTGGGGGGAATATTTTGGGCTGTTTACCATCAGAAATATCAAAATTTTCACGAATGTTTTTTTTTTTCTGGGGACCATGAGACAATTAGACCTTTCGTTTGATATACGATATTCTATATCAAATTTTAATTAGCCACCTCTAATTAGCTGTACCTGCAAGGCAACAATTATGCACACACTAAGTCAATGAGACTTAAAAGCGTCAAAGAGGGGAGGGGGCCAGCTATGGGTATTGGAGTATTTTGTTCAGCTCGGTATTTGTTGACTAGGTTTCTCAATAATTTCAAAAAATTCAAAATCAAATTAAAATGAATAGACTCAATCAGCCGTTTTTGCAGCCGGTACTATCCCTGAGATTTTTTTTTTTTTGATCCCCGTGCCGCGGGGGGCAATTAGGCTGTTTACCCCAGAAATTTCAAACTTTTCACAAAAGTTTCTTTTCTGGATAACTAGGGAACTATTACACCTTTCGTTTGATATACGATATTCGATATCTAAATTTAATTTGCCACCTTTAACTAATTAGCTTTACCCGCAAGGCAACTATTATGCACACACTAAGTCAATGAGATATAAAACCGTAAAGAGGGAGGGGGTGGCAAGCTATGGGTATGGGAATATTTTGCTCCGCAACGGAGTATTTTATTAGGGGATGACCAGGCTTCTCAATAATGTTAAAAATTCGGGATCTAATTATCTTAAGTAGACTCAATCAGCCGTTTTGGCAGAGGAACAAAATCTAAGAATTTTGGAGTGATCTCCGTACCGAGGGGCAAAATTTGGTCGTATTACGCCCAGAAATATCAAATTTTTCACAGATGTTTTTTCCCTGGGGGACAGGGGATTATTAGTCCTTTCGTTTGATATGCGATATTCTATACTAAATTTATTTAACCACCTCTAATTAGCTGTACCAGTAAGGCAACAATTATGCACACACTAAGTCAATGAGACTTGAAAACGTCAAACAGGGAGGGGGTGGCATCCTATGAGTTCGGGAACATTTTCCTCCGCTATGGGGTTGTTCAATAGCGAGGTGACCAGGCTCTTCAATAATGTCCAAAAAAAATGGGAAAGAATTAAATTAAGTAGACTCAAACAGCCGTTTTTGCAGAGGAACAAAGTCTGAGAATTTTGGAGTGATCTCCTTACCATGGGGCGCAAGTTGGTCGGATTACGACCAAAAATATCAAATTTTTCACAATTTTTGGTTCTTTGAGAGACAGGGGACTATTAAATTTTTCCTTTGATATGCAATATTCTATATTAATTTTTAATTAGTCACCTCTAATTAGCTGTACCCGTAAGGCAATAATTATGCACACACTCAGTCTATGAGACTTAAAAACGTTAAACAAGGAGGGGGGTAGCATCCTATAGGTTCGGGAGCATTTTCCTCTGCTATGGAGTTGTTCATTAGGAGGGTGACCAGGCTTCTCAATAATGTCAAAAAGTCCTGGATGGATTCAAATTAAGTAGACTCAATCAGCCGTTTGTGCAGAGGAACAAAGTCTGAGAAGTTCAGAGTGATCTCCGTCCCGTGGGGCGCAGATCAATCAGATTACGCCCAGAAATATCACATTTTTCAGGTTTCTTTCTTTCCAAAGGACAGGGGACTAGTAGACCTTTCGTTTGATATGCGATATTCTATATTAAAACCAGCTTAATTAACTGTACCCGTAAGGCAATAATTAGGCACTTTTAGTTCTTTGAGAGACAGGGGACTATTATATTTTCGTTTGATATGCAATATTCTATAATTAAATTTTAATTAGCCACCTCTACAATTATGCACACTAAGTCAATGACACTTAAAAATGTCAAAGAGGAAGAGAGTGGCATCCTATTGGTTCGGGAAAAATGTCCTCCGCAACGAATTTGTGCATTAGGAGGGTAACCAGGCTTCTCAATAATGTCAAAAATTCGGGATTGAAATAAATTAAGAAAATTCAATCAGCCGTTTTTTCAGAGGAATAAAGTCTGAGAATTATGGAGTGATTTCCTGGGGCGAAATTTGGTCGGATTACGCCTAAAAATATCACACTTTTCACAAACAAAATTCCGTGCGGGACAGAGGACTATTAGACCTTTCGTTTGATATGCGATATTTTATATTACATTTTAATTAGCCACCTCTAATTAGCTGTACCCGTAAGGCAATAATTATGCACACATTAAGTCTATGAGACTAAAACGTCAAACAAAGAGGGGGTGGTATCCTATTGGTTCGGGAACATTTTCCTCCGCTATGGGGTTGTTCATTATAGGGGTGACCAGGCTTCTCAATAATGTCAAAAAAATTGGGAAAGAATCAAATTAAGTAGAATCAAACAGCCGTTTTTGCAGAGAACAAAGTCTGAGAATTTCGGAGTGATCTCCGTACCGTAAGGCGCAATTTCGTCGGATTACGCCCAGAAATATCCAATTTTTCACAAACGTTATTTTTCCGCAGGATACAGGGAACTATTAGATTTTTCGTTTGATATGCAATATTCTATATTAAATTGTAATTAACCACCTCTAATTAACTGTACCAGTAAGGCAACAATTATGCACACACTTAAGTCTCTGAGACTTAAAAAACGTCAAACAGGGAGGGGGTGGCATCCTATGGGTTTGGGAGCATTTTCTTCCGCTACAGGTTTGTTCATTAGGGGTGTGACCAGGCTTCTCAATAATGTCAAAAAATTCGGGATGGAATTAAATTAAGTAGACTCAATCAACCGTTTGTTCAGAGGAACTTAGTCTGAGAATTTCAGAGTGATCTCCATACCGTGGGGCGAAATTTAGTCGGATTACGCCCAGAAGTATCACATTTTTTGGAGTTTTTTTTCCTCCGAAGGACAGGGAACTATTAGACCTTACGTTTGATATGCGATATTCTATATTAAAGTTTAATTAGCCACCTCTAATTAGCTGTACCCGTAAGGCAATAGTTATGCACACACTAAGTTTATGAGACTTGAAAACGTCAAAGAGGAAGGAAGTGACATTCTATGGATTCAGGAAAATTTTCCTCTGCAACGAATTTGTGCATTAGGAGGGTGACCAGGCTTCTCAATAATGTCTAAAAATTTGGTATCGAATTAAATTAAGTAGACTTAATCAGCCGTTTTTGCAGAGGAACAAAGTCTGAGAATTTCTGAGTGATCTCCATACCGTGGGGCGCATTTTGGTCGGATTACGCCCAGAAATATCAAATGTTTCCCAATTTTGTTACCCTGCGGGACAGGGGACTATTAGACCTTTCGTTTGATAGGCAATATTCTATATTAAATTTTAATTAGCCACCTCTAATTAGCTGTACCCGTAAGGCAATAATTATGCACACACTAAATCTATGAGACTTAAAAACGTCAAATAAGAAAGGGGTGGCATCCTATGAGTTCGGAAACATTTCCCTCTGTATGGGTTTGTTCATTAAGGGGTGACCAGGCTTCTCAATAATGTCCAAAAATTCGGGATCGAATTAAATCAAGAAAACTCAATCAGCCGTTTTTGCAGAGATACAAAGTCTGAGAATTTCGGAGTGATTTCTGTACCGTGGGGCGCAATTTAGTCGGATTACGCTCAGAAATATCAAATTTTTCACATTTTTTGGTTCTTTAAGAGACAGGGGACTATTAGATTTTTCGTTTGATATGCAATATTTTATATCAAATTTTATTTAGCCACCTCTAATTAGTTGTAGGCAACAATTATGCACACACTAAATCAATGAGACTTAAAAAAAGAAAACAGGAAGGGGGGATGGGGTGGCATCCTATTGTTTCGGGAACATGTTTCTCCGCCTTGGATTTGTGCATTAGGGGAAGTGACCAGGCTTTTGAATAATGTCAAAAAATTCGGGATTGAGTTAAATTAAGAAAACTCATTCAGCCGTTTTTGCAGAGGAATAAAGTCTGAGAATTTCGAAGTGATCTCCGTACCGTGGGGCGAAATTTGGTCGGATTACGCCCAGAAATGTTAAACTTTTCACCAAAAAAATTCCATGCGGGACAGAAGATTATTCAACCTTTCTTTTGATATGCGATATTTTATATTAAATTTTAATTAGCCACCTCTAATTAGCTGTACCCGTAAGGCAACAATTATGCACACATTCAGTCTATGAGACTTACAAACGTCAAACAGGGAGGGGGTGGCATCCTATTGGTTCGGGAACATTTCCCTCCGCTATGGAGTTGTTCATTAGGGGGTGACCAGGCTTCTCAATAATGTCCAAAAATTCGGGATGGAATTGAATTAAGAAAACTCAATCAGCCGTTTTGGCAGAGGAATAAAGTCTGAGAATTTCAGAGTGATTTCCGTACCGTGGGGCGCAATTTAGTCGGATTACGCCCAGAAATATCAAATTTTTCAATTATTTTTTTTTCTCCGAAGGACAGGGGACTATTAGATTTTTCGTTTGATATTACGTCCAGAAATATCAACCTGTTTAAGATTTCTTTTCTTGCGGGACAGGGAAATATTAGACCTTTTGTTTGGTATGCGATATTCTATATTAACTTTTAATTAGCCACCTTTAATTAGCTGTACCAGTAAGGCAATAATTATGCACACTTTAAGTCTATGAGACTTAAAAAACGTCAAACAGGGAGGGAGTAGCATCCTATAAGTTCGGGAACATTTTCCTTTGCTACGGGTTTGTTCATTAAGAGGGTTACCAAGCTTCTCAGTAATGTCAAAAAATTCGGGATCGAATTGAATTAAGTAAACTCAATCAGCCGTTTGTGCAGGGGAACAAAGTCTGAGAATTTCAGAGTGATCTCCGTTCCGTGGGGCGCAATTTAGTCGGATTACGCCCAGAAATATCACATTTTTAAGAGTTTTTTTCTTCCGAAGGACAGGGAAATATTAGACCTTTCGTTTGATATGCGATATTCTATATCAAAGTTTAATTAGCTACCTCTAATTAGCTGTACCCGTAAGGCAATAGTTATGCACACACTAAGTCTATGAGACTTGAAAACGTCAAAGAGGAAGGAAGTGGCATCCTATGGGTTCGGGAACATTTTCCTCCGCTACGGAGATGTCCATTAGGGGGGTGACCAGGCTTTAAAATAATGTCAACAAATTCGGGATTGATTTAAATTAAGAAAACTCATTCAGCCGTTTTTACAGAGGAATAAAGTCTGAGAATTTCGAAGTGATCTCCGTACCGTGGGGCGAAATTTGGTCGGATTACGCCCTGAAATATCAAATTTTTCACAAATGTTTTATCCGTGCGGGACAGAAGACTATTAGACCTTTCGTTTGATATGCGATATATTATATTACATTTTATTTAGCCACCTCTAATTAGCTGTACCCGTAAGGCAATAATTATGCACACTCTAAGTCTATGAGACTTAAAAACGTCAAATAAGGAAAGAAGTGGCATCTTATGGGTTCGGGAACATTTCCCTCTGCTACGGGTTTGTTCATTAGGGGGTGACCAGGCTTCTCAATAATGTCCAAAAATTCGGGATCGAATTAAATTAAGAAAACTCGATCAGCCGTTTTTGCAGAGGAACAAAGTCTGATAATTTCGGAGTGATTTCCGTACGGTAGGGCGCAATTTGGTCAGATTACGCCCTGAAATGTCACACTTTTTACAAACAAAATTCCGTGCGGGACAGAGGACTATTAGACCTTTCGTTTGATATGCAATATTTTATATAAAATCTTATTTAGCCACCTCTAATTAGCTGTACCCGTAAGGCAATAATCATGCACACACTCAGTCTATGAGATTTAAAAACGTTAAACAAGGAGGGAGTAGCATCCTATGGGTTCGGGAGTCTTCCCCTCCGCTACGGGTTTGTTCATTAGGGGTGTGACCAGGCTTCTTAATAATGTCAACAAATTCGGGATCTAATTAAACTAAGTGGACTCAATCAGCCGTTTTTGCATAGGAACATAGTCTGAGAATTTCAGAGTGATCTCCGTACCGTGGAGCGCAATTGGTTGGATTAGGCCCAGAAATATCAAATGTTTTACTATTTTGTTGCACTGCGGGGCAGGTGACTACTAGACTTTTTCTTTAATATGCGATATTCTATAATAACTTTTAATTAGCCACCTCTGATTAGCTGTACCCGTAAGGCAATAGTTATGCACACACTAAGTCTATGAGACTTGAAAACGTCAAAGAGGAAGGAAGTGGCATCCTATGGGTTCGGGAAAATTTTCCTCTGCAACGAATTTGTGCATTAGGAGGGTGACCAGGAATTTCAATAATGTCTAAACATTCGGTATCGAATAAAATTAAGTAGACTCAAGCAGCCATTTTGCAGCTATTTTTGCAGAGGAACCAAGTCTGAGAATTTCGGAGTGATCTCTGTACCGTGGGGCGACATTTCGTCGGATTACGACCAGAAATATCAAATTTTCCCCAATTTGTTTACCGTGAGGGACAGGGGACTATTAGACCTTTAGTTTGATATGCAATATTCTATATCAAATTTTAATTAGCCACCTCTAATTAGCTGTACCCGTAAGGCAATAATTATGCACACACTAAGTCTATGAGACTTAAAAACGTCAAACAGGGAGAGGGAAGGGGGGGGGGAGTAATCCTATGGGTTCGGGAGCATTTTCCACCGCTACGGATTTGTTTATTAGGGGGGTGACCAGGCCTCTCATTATTGTCAAAGAATTCGGGATCTAATTAAATTAAGTAGACTCAATCAGCCATATTTATGCAGAGGAACAAAGTCTGAGAATTTTGGAGTGATCTCCGTGCCGTGGGGCACAATTTCGTCGGATTACGCCCAGAAATATCAAATTTTTCACAAATGTTTTTACCGTGAGGGACACGGGACTATTATACCTTTCGTTTGATATGCAATATTCTATATTAAATTTGAATTAGCCACCTCTAATTAGCTGTACCTATAAGGCAATAATTATGCACACACTAAGTTTATGAGACTTAAAAACGTCAAACAAGGAGGGGGTTGGCATCCTATGGGTTCAAAAGAATTTTCCACCGCTATCAGTTTGTTCATTAGGGGGGTTACGAGGGCTCTCAATAATGTCATGAAATTCGTGATCGAGTTAAATAAAGTAGACTCAATCAGCCGTTTCTGCAGAGGAACAAAGTCTGAGAATTTCGGAGTGATCTACGTAACATGGAGCGCAGTTTGGTTGAATTACGCCCAGAAAAATCAACTTGTTTACAAATTTGTTTTCCTAGGGGACAGGGGACTACTGAGACCTTTCGTTTATTATGCGAAATTTTATATTAAATTTGAATCAGAATGGGACAATTAGACAATTGTTAACTTTTTCTGTCTATCTCCTAATATTTTAAAATGGAAAAGTTGGCTATAGTTTCCTTGCTGCATGGACTGCCCCACAAACAGATTCGTCTTCAACTACTTCAAAACATGGCTGCACAGATTGTAACTCTCTTAAAGAAAACATGTCACATAAATCCCATCCTGAAAGATTTGCACTGGCTTCCAGTTTTTCATCGCATGCATGTATAAATTATTACTTATTGTTTACAAATCGATGAATGGTTGTGTCCCAGTTTATATATCTAACATGCTGAAATTATATGTTCCTCTTCGTAATCTTCGTTCTGGTGATGAACTCCTTTTATGTAAACCAAAATCCTACCATACATGGGGTGACAGATTATTTGCTGTTGCAGCTCCGCGTCTTTGGAATCGATTGCCACTCCATATCAGGTTGTCTTGTTCTGTTGACTCATTCAAAAAACCCATCTCATGTGTGATGCCTATGCAAATATGTAATTAATTTTAAAATCATTTATTTCATTCTTTATGTATACTTATCTGTAAATTTAATGTTATATGTACGGCGCCTTGAGCATCCATTGGGATGGATATGTGCACGTTACAAATCTGATTTATTATTATTATCATTTACAGTGAATAGGAAATTGGACATAACCTTGACCCAGATTTAGCGTAGAACGGAATTTGAGAACATTTGATATTTGGCACAGAATATAAATAATTATATTATACGAATTTGAATTGCATTCCCTGTTACTTTTGAACATGCTGAAAATTTAACAAACTGATTTGTCATAACTTAAAAACTACAAGTGCAATTGCGACCATTTAAAGTCTGTTCTGTTCTGAAAGAATGTTTTTGAATCTGCATAGAAATCTCTACCTGTTCATCCATATTGCTTGATCAAGATCAGTTCAGTAGTCAGAAATATTAATCTTTAATGGAAGTGAGGAGACCACTTCATTATTTACACTAGAAATGTGAAGTAAGTAATTCTCGCCTACCATATATTTATGATTTTCTCATTTTTACAATTAGTTACAATGCATGTTTTGACAAGTAACATAGATTAGAAAAAAAGTGTCCCCACACCCACTATAATTTAGGAGATATCATAGATACAAATATTTTTATTGTTATGCAAATAAGCTAATTAGTTTGCAGACACAACCCCCCAATCATGCATTGAAAAGTACCACTGTCCTTTACTCGTACTAAGTTACATGAATATGCACCATTTCTAACTTAAATTATCTCAGGTTTGCATACATTTTGTATGGAAGTCTATTGTTATGCAAATAACCTAATAATATGCACACTACACCTCGCCATTAAGTGTAGACAATGCTCTTCACATATATGATTTGTGCAAACAAAATCCCCACATCCACTTTAATTTAAAAGATATCAGATAAAAATATTTTCATTGTTATGCAAATAAGCTATTTAGTATGTACACACAACCCCCTTCATGCTCATTTGAAATCCCCATGTCCTCTATCCCTGCAACAAGCTACACACCATTCATAACTTTCAAGTTTTGAGCTCATGCTAAACATTTGTGGATGTCAATACCGGCGACAGGATGATCCCTATCTCTCTTCATCCTGCTTCGCAGGCGAGACAAAAATGGCAAGACGGTATATAAAAAAACAACAACAAGGAATTGGTTGTCTTAAAGTGAATGTAGTGTTGCGATGTCTTTCAGCTTATACCAGTCATTTGTATATAAAATGTAAGATATAAGATCTCTGGGTCCTTTATAGATGGGCGTAGCCAAAAATGTTTTAAATGCTGTAAATCAAGAGTTAAGGCCCAAATTCACTGCAGGGGGAGGGGGGGTATCACAATAGACTTTCAATCTGCCATCAGAGCTGAGATAGGAAGTGTTTATAATTAAATGACCTTGATTTGACCTTGTGGAGCTAATCATTTTCAGGCAAAATTTTGATTTTTCAATTCCTTGATATTTCACGTATAAAGGTTAAATGGTTTTTTTTCTGCGTTTTTAGCAAGAATTTTTTGTTCGAGTAATTTACTATGTAAAGTATATAGAGCACAGTACAATCATACAGTATTTCTTATCACTATAGTCAATTGAAAATACTTTGAACGTTTTTCCCTTTTTTGTTTGAAAAAAACTGCATTGAATCCAATACTTCAAAGTGTATTAAAGTGATATAACAGTGAATTTTGAAGCCTTAGTAATTATACGCATTATAATCAGATGATGAAAGTCAATTGCATTACCTTTAAAATGATAACTCCTCCCCCTCATAACTTTTTGAGCTGACACTGAAATTCATTGGCCACGTCCATGTGTACTACTTTTGGCCAATTTCAAAGGGCCATTATATTTTGACAGGTATGGTAAATTTCGATTATTTTTTTACTTTTCTTTTCATCTGAGACATAGGGTAGTTTGCATTGGGTTGATATGACATATAAATACCATCATGGTTCGCATGCCCATGCAAATTGTCACCCATATCATATGACCTAGCCAATTATAAAAATGGAATTACACACTACGTCCCACATGGCATCCCACGTCCCACATGGCATCCCACGTCCCACATGGCATCCCACGTCCCACATGGCATCCCACGTCCCACATGGCATCCCACGTCCCACATGGCATCCCACGTCCCCACATGGCATCCCACGCCCCACATGGCATCCCGTCCCACATGGCATCCCACATGGCATCCCACGTCCCCACATGGCATCCCACGTCCCACATGGCATCCCACGTCCCCACATGGCATCCCACATGGCATCCCACGTCCCCACATGGCATCCCACGTCCCACATGGCATCCCACGTCCCCACATGGCATCCCGTCCCACATGGCATCCCACGTGGCATCCCATGGCATCCCACATGGCATCCCACGTCCCACATGGCATCCCACATGGCATCCCACGTGGCATCCCACGTGGCATCCCACCCGTGGCATCCCACGTGGCATCCCACGTGGCATCCCACGTGGCATCCCACGCGGCATCCCACGGCATCCCACGTGGCATCCCACGTGGCATCCCACGTGGCATCCCACGCCCCACATGGCATCCCACGTCCCACATGGCATCCCACGTCCCCACATGGCATCCCACGTCCCCACATGGCATCCCGTCCCACATGGCATCCCACGTCCCCACATGGCATCCCACGTCCCACATGGCATCCCACGTCCCCACATGGCATCCCACGTCCCCACATGGCATCCCACGTCCCACATGGCATCCCGTCCCCACATGGCATCCCATGGCATCCCACATGGCATCCCACATGGCATCCCACATGGCATCCCACATGGCATCCCACATGGCATCCCACATGGCATCCCACATGGCATCCCACATGGCATCCCACGTCCCACATGGCATCCCACGTCCCACATGACGTCCCGCATGGCATCCCACATGGCATCCCGTGGCATCCCACGTGGCATCCCACGTGGCATCCCATCGCGTGGCATCCCACGTGGCATCCCACGTGGCATCCCACGTGGCATCCCACGTGGCATCCCACGTGGCATCCCACGTGGCATCCCACGTGGCATCCCATGTCCCACGTGGCATCCCACGTCCCACGTGGCATCCCATGTCCCACGTGGCATCCCATGTCCCACATGGCATCCCATGTCCCACATGGCATCCCATGTCCCACATGGCATCCCATGTCCCACATGGCATCCCATGTCCCACATGACATCCCATGTCCCACATGGCATTTCATCTATGTACCACATGGCATCCCATGAACCACATGGCATTCCACCCTATGAACCACATGGCATTCCACTTTATGTCCCACATCCCAAATGACTTCCCACCTCATGTTCCACATGACATCCCATGCCTTGTCCCACCATATCTCCCACATAGCATTCCACCAGTGTCTCACATGGCATTCCACATGGCATTCCACCATGTCCCACATGGCATCCCATGCTATGACCCACATGGATCCCATCCTACATGTATGTCCCACATTAATCCAACCATATGTACCACATGACATCCCTCCCTTTGTCCCACATAGCATCCCTACCTGTCCCACATCAGTGGCTTCCCACCTTGTTCCACATGGTATTCCTCCAAATGTCATCCTACTTTGTCCCATATGGCATCACATTCCATGTCCCCCTACCCTGTCCCACCTAACCTCCTACCTTGTCACACATGGCATCCCACCTTATGTCACACATGGCATCCCAACCTGTCACACTCCGTGTTACTTGTGGCATCCCACATGGCATTCTACCCTGTTCCACATGGCATCCCACCCCATGTCCCACATGGCATCCCATAGGCTCCATAAGAAGTCTCATCCTAGCTATCAGTCCCTGATTGAGCATACTTTGTATGAAAGTGTCAGTTCATATAATAACTTATATGCAAATGAGTTTTTGAATAAGAAAAAAAGGTGGAGTCAAATAATTATGCCTGATATAGCCCTTGGTGTATACCACATGGTATATATTATATATGTCCCTCATGGCCCCCATCCATGTCCCACATGGCATCACTCCCTATGTCCATATGCAATCACATCCTGTCACACTCCCTGACTAAGCATACCAAATAAAAGTCTGGTCAGTTCATATACTGTAGCAACTTTATGCAAATGGACACAATAATAAAGGTGGAGTTTAATAATCATGCCTGATACAACTGTTGGTGCCCAAATATTTTGAAGAATTGTAAGGATTTTTAAATCTCAAGTGCTTCAAGAGAGACACTTGAGGATCTCTGAAGAATATTGGAAAATTATATTATTTTACAGTTCTTCTAAGAAAATATCAAATGTTTTGTAGACTTAAAAAATCCTGTCTTAAATGTCTCTGAAAAACTTGACATTTTGTAAGGAAATTCTAACCTCCCATAAGGATATCTGAAGAAACTTTAAACTTTTTCTGAGGAACTCTGAAGAAACTTTAAAATTTTTAAGGAATTCTCAAGAAAAAACTTTGGGCGGCTGGACAGACGTAATCACCATTACATAGGTTCGCATTATGCTACGCATGCGAACCAAAAAGAAAAGAACAGAACCAACAGCTTTTTTCTTTTCTTTGTATTTAGCCCTCTGAATGTACAGAACTTCACTTAATGTTGAGTTTTATCAGGTTTTTAAGTCATTAGTCATTAGAGGTCCATGCTGTTCTCCTGATACTCTAAGACTCTTCATGTTTTTTGCACCTAGACTTCATCCTGGATGGGTGGTTCATAGCCCTCTAGACTTCATCCTGGATGGGTGGTTCATAGCCCTCTGGCCTTTCAACCTTGCTGCTGTCTTCACCCTCTCCACCACCGCTGCCTCCTTTGCCCTCACCGTGAAGTTCCAGAAGACGACCAACTAAGATCAAAAATGCAAAATCCTTTATATATGTATATATCCTATATATCCTATCATTTCAAAAATATGACACAATACAATGAATGGTTGTCATTTGGATGGATGGCAGATTGAGTCACTAAGTCAAATGTTTGTTTGATGAGGGCTTATAGCAAGACAACAGCGTGGGTCAAATTGTGCCTGAGAGGTTAGATCATTCCAGAGGTAGGAAGAAAAGAAAATAGGAGGAGACTGAGAGAATCACGGGGACTAAAAGCCATGAAGCTGGGATCAACAGAGGGAGTGCATGAGTGCAAAAGTAGAGAGGGGGTGAGAGAGGACTAATATGGTTGTAGAGGGAAGCATGATGAAGGAGATAATTTTATCTGGAAAGTTTTTCTGAAAGAGCTCGACTATTGATTGTGGGGGGCGAGGGAAGGTTGTACAGGGGGCAGGCAAGAAGGACGTGGTGGCCTGTGAGGGTGCAATGGCAATTGTTGCAGAGGGGTGAGGGATGCCAATAAGGAGGTGGGAGTGAACGAGGTGGGTGTGACCTATTCTAAGGTGGGTTCGATCAGATGGTGGGTTAAGGTGGGTTCGATCAGATGGTGGGTTAAGGTGGGTTCGATCAGATGGTGGGTTAAGGTGGGTGCGATCAGATGGTGGGTTAAGGTGGGTGCGATCAGATGTTGGGTTGGATCGGACGGCGGGTTGGATCGAACGGCGGGTTGGATCGGACGGCGGGTTGGATCGGACGGCGGGTTGGATCGGACGGCGGGTTGGATCGGACGGCGGGTTGGATCGGACGGCGAGTTGGATCGGACGGCAGGTTGGATCGGACGGCGGGTTGGATCGTAGCGGGTTGGATCGAAGTGGCAGGTTGGATCGAAATGGCGGGTTTGATCGGAATGGCGGGTTTGATCGGAATGGCAGGTTTGATCGGAATGGCGGGTTTGATCGGAATGACGGGTTTGATCGGAATGGGAGGTTTGATTGGAATGGTGGGTTTGATGACGTGGAGTTTGTTATTACTTTGTGAGTCCTATGAGGTTTGCCAGCTGTCACAAACAAGGGAAGCAATAAGCAGTTTGATGTCAGAAAGGCTTTTGGAAAAGGGGGTAGGGGAGGTTGAGGGCAAGCTTAGCAGCTGCATTAGCTCTGTAATTGCTAAAGATGCCAACATGGCTGGGTATCCAGAAGAAAATAATACTTTTCCTGTAGGTGGGGAGGGATGCTGCCTTGGAGGACGCCCTTTTCTTGGGGTAGGGATTTTCTTCTTTTTCAAAGTTTTACTCAATTCCCGAAAGAAATAAGAGCCGTTGCCTTTTCTTTCCATTTACCTACTGAAGAAATATCTTAACCCATAGCCTCACTTTTAACACCCACTTTTTAAATTTTATTTTATAGTGCCCTGCACCCCCTTCTCTCCGACCACGGCGACTACAATTTTTCCTCCTGTACATGTATTGACCACAAGCAAGTACAGACCATTTCATATTGGTACGACGAAGGACACAGTATATCTCTTTAAACACTTATAGCGTTAGGGGAGAAAGGTCTCCAGGGATTAGCTGACTGACCAGTGTGTGGTATCGTATTCCAAATCAGAGAACTTATCTAGCTGAAAGTTTTTGCATTCATAAAACTATCGACCGGCTGTTTTGAGCTGAGCCTAAAGTGTTAGCCTCATGTAGAACTTCCATTGTGCTCACAAGAGGCCTAGTGTGAATATCAGCTTTTTGCACCCCTAGTTTGATTTAGAAAGTTTGTTTGTTGTTTGATGAGGGCTTAACGGCACCACGACAACGAGGGTCAAATTGTGCCTGAGAGGTCAGATCATTTTAGAGGTAGGAGGGAAAGGAAACAGGGGGAGAATGAGAGAAATTCAAGAACAAAAAGTCAGAAAGCTGTGATCAAGAGAGGAGGTGCATGGGTGAAACAAAAACAAAGTAGAGAGAGGGGGTGGAAGAGGAGAATTAAATATGGTGTAGAGGGAAGCATGATGAAGGAAGGAGATAATTTTATCCTGAAGATTTTTCTGGAAGAACTCTGCAATTGAATTGTGGGGAGCAAGGGAAGCTCTGGGAAGATTGTACAGGGGGCAAGCAAGGAGAACGTGATGGATTGTGAGGGTGCGGTGGCAATTGTTGCAGAGGGGTTGGGGGGAGCCAATAAGGAGGTGGAAGTGAGTGAGATGGGTGTGACCAATTCTAAGACGGGTAATATGAACGTTGTCGATACGAGAGAGGTCGTTGATGGCGGATTTGATCGGAATTGTGGGCTGGATGACATGGAGTTTGTCATCAATTTGGAAGTTCCATGAGGTTTGCCAGCGGTCACAAACAAGGGAAGCAATAAGCGGTTTGACGTCAGAGAGGGTTTTGGGAAAAGGGGTAGGGAGCAGGTTGAGGGCAAGCTTAGCAGCTGCATCAGCCCTGTCAGTGCCAGGGATGCCAACATGGCTGGGTATCCAGAAGAAAAGAACACTTTTCCTGCAGAGGGTAGGAGAAAGGAGTTTCCGGAGGAAGAGGTGGCATGTGAGGTTATCCCATTTAAGATTGAGTAAAGAAGTAAGAACAGCCTTTGAGTCGGAGAAAATGGCAAAGTGGAGAGTACTCAATAAAGTTGAGGGCGAGGAGAATGGCCTTAGCCTCGGCTGAAAAGATGGATAAGTAGTCGGGAAGTCTGCTACTGAGGGTGATGTCTTGGATGACGGCAGCAGCAACTGTCTTGTTGCCTTCCTTGGAGCCAACAGTATAGATGGATGTGTAATTTGAGAGTTGGTCTTTGATTTGGTTGTGGAGATTGATGAAGAGGTTAGGGTGGGTTTGAGTTTTGTGATGAGTGGAGAGGTCTAGGTGGACAGAAGGGAGGGGGTTGGTCCAAGGAGGAAAAGTGGGCCAGGAGTAGGTGCCGAGAGTGGCGGGGTTGATGCCGAGATGGAAGAGGTCTGATTTAATGCGTAAGCTGAAGGGAGGGGATAGGGTTTTATTCCTATCTAAGAGGGTGGAGAAATTGGAGTACCTGATGAGGTTGTAAACAGGGTTCTGGGTGTTGGTGAGGACTCTAAAAGCATAAGAGAGGCTAAGCTTTCTACATCTAAGTAGAAAGGGGGGTTCGTTGGCTTCAACATGAAGGCTGGTTATTGGGGAGGTCCTGTAGCACCTAGACAAAGCCTGAGGGCTTTATTTTGGTTGGTGTTGATGTGGTTAAGGTATGAGTTCTGAGCGACACAGTAGACAATATTGCCAGTCAAGCTTAGCACGAATGGTGAGCCTGAAAATTTTGAGGAGAGCATAGCGGTCCGCTCCCCAAGTGGTGTTGGAGAGGAGTCGGAGGTTGAGGAAGCTGTTGCATTTTAGTTTCAGGTTGGTGATGTGTTGCTTGTGGCAGGGTGCTAGATTTGTTGAGGGACACGTTATATTAATGCACACAAACGCTGCGCCTTTTTGGCGTGAGGTCCAGCCCCCTCTTTCCCCCTTTCAGGCTTAGATCCCTGGTGAAGCTATGGGATTGAACTAAAATCACACTTCAGATCATTCTTGAGCAAAACAGGACAATTTCTTACAATGCTATCATTCTGTGTTCTGTAACAATATCAGTATTTCTCATTTATCAGTCTAATTAAGATGTTTCCTTTTTTTTTTTTGAGGGCCCAGTGGACCACAAAGGGGTGGAGAGGAGCGAGGCATGCCAATGGAGGGGCGGGGCATGTCAACGGAGGGGCAGGGCATGCCATTGGAGGGACGTGGTGTACCGAGGGGCAGTGCGAGCCGCCCCTCTGAAACATCAATGCTAGGGCACTATTTTTATAGTCATTAATTCTTGGACTCCCCTAATTTTTGGCCCAACCTTCAAATGCTAATTTTGTAAAAGTTTACAAGAGCTCTGTTTATTTAAATGAGTCAAACGATGCAGAGTCATTCATCTAAGTGCTCCAGGAAGTTCTTTGGAAATTTTATTGGATAATTTCTTTTCCAGCCAGACAAACGGGTACTTGAAACACTTTTCCAATGGCAGAAATTTACTGGTTCTAGTACATAAACAATGTATGTATGTAGATACTATATCCCCCCCTCTCCAACTTTGTCAAAGACAGCAACAATAGAAGGCCACTTACCATCATATTTGGGTTTCTTGAGTACCTTTACTTTCCTGATGTGAACATCATGAAGTGGGTAGATGCTGTGGCATGCCTTCTCGATGTCCCTGGCAATGCTGTCTGGAATGAGCTTGTTGACCACCTCCTTGAGGTCCACAGCAGCACACTCCTTTTGGATGATCTCCACCATCCTGCCTCTGATTCTGCGTACTTGCTGGCTCTGGGCATAGGACGTCTTCTTGATCTGGTTCTGGCGTTTTTTGGTGAAGCCCACACAGAAGATGCGGAGGAGGTAACCGTCTGATGTTTTGACCTCAACACTAGCATCAATCAGGGTCTGTCAAAAACAGAAATTCATTTTTGAAGATAAATCTTTCTGACAAAGGACATGCTGCATATCGCTAAATATCATCCACACAATCTCAAGTCTTCTTCTTAACCCTTACTCTATCTACCAGGAGTTTAAAAATGCGAGCCCAATTTTCATATGCATTTTTGACAACTTTCCTTTCATTAAAAGCTTGGTTTGAATAGAAGCCAAGATATTGATTTTTTGAGTAATGTAGGCCAATTTAGGAAAAAATTGACAAAATATGCAAATTAAGCAATTTTTGGCTAAATTTGCACAATAAATGGGTCAATCTTTGCAGGAGAATAATTTCTTGTACATATTGAAAACAGATTTGTTACATATTTGAATTCTTTGTAAAATTTTCTTTCCAATGATGCTAATCTAGGATTTTTAGTAAGAAGGGAAAGATGAAGATAGTCTCAGCGGGACTCGAACCTGGTACGCTCGGGTGCTAGTTGCATTCACATCATCCACTACACAAGGTACTCACTGAAAATGCTGTGGTGAAATTTAATTATCATAGCAGTGGATACAAATAGATCGGGGGTATGCCTTTATTTATATATCAAATGAAAGGAAATTGCAAGCAGTTTGGAATGGCAGTTCAACAAAGCATGTGCAATGTACTGTTCTGGTACATGATTTTTTGAAAAAATAGGGTCAAAAATGGCAGAAATTCATGAAAATTCTCCAGAACAAAAAATGCAGGTAGGAATTATAAAAATTAGACCAGAAATCAATACTATCATGTATTAGAACTTATACGTTTTGATTTTGAAGCAAAATGTGATGATCTCGAAGTAATTGTAAGATTTAAAAGTCAAAAACAAAAAATTGACAATTTTTGAATTTTACCCATTTTCAAGCTACTTTTTCTCAAAAATCTGTAATTGCCTCCCACAAAAAAGTTACATTTTGCAAAAGAAATATTGGAGTACTTTAAAATGATACCAAGATTACACCTATAGGTCATTGGTAAGGTCCTATTTTATTTTTAGAACAAGGAGGTTTGAAAACGCAATATTATTGCTGCGTGGTAGAGTAAGGGTTAAATAAGAATATTCTCACAGAAAAATCACTTACAAAAAAAATACAGCAATAACAACCAACAGCAGTCCTATCACGCCGTACATGCATATGACATTTGCAGATAATTTGCATAATAGGGCCTGGGAAAATTCAAAACACTGGTCAATTTTAAATTAAATTCAACATTGATGAAATATTTTGCTTATTTTCTCTTTTCAAGAGCTTTTAAAACATTCTAGCAAATATTGTCTGCACGTGTCCTTATCTCCAAACACATTCTTTGTTGGATTACTACCTGCCACTTCTTGACCATGGAGCAGTACTTGTCCCGGGTGAGGGTCATGCCATGGAAGTTGGTCAGGCAGTTCTTGCCCCTCACATCCTCCACTACCAAACGGAACTTCCTGAATGCCACTTCATCGTTCTGCAAGTCTGCGAGAGAGACTTCAAACACACGTCCCTTCAGACCATCTGATGCAATCTCTGCAGGAGAAGAAAATGTTGAAATACTTTGAATGACTGTAAATAGATTATATCTATTGCAGATGGGAGGAAATGTTGAAATACTTAGTATTGTTTGTTTGATGAGGTCTTAACAGCACCACGACAACGAGGGTCAAATTGTGCCTGAGAGGTCAGATCATTTTAGAGGTAGGAAGGAAAGAAAACAGGGGGAGAATGAGAGAAAATTCAAGAACAAAAGTCAGAAAGCTGTGATCGAGAGAGGAGGTGCATGGGTGAAACAAAAACAAAGTAGGGAGGGAGTGGAGGAGGAGAATTAAATATGGTTGTAGAGGGAAGCATGATGAAGGAAGGAGATCATTTTATCCGGAGGATTTTTCTGGAAGAATTTATCAATTGAGTGGGGAGCGAGGGAAGCTCTGGGAAGGTTGTACAGGGGGGAATTCATCAATTGAGTGGGGAGCGAGGGAAGCTCTGGGAAGGTTGTACAGGGGGCAAGCAAGGAGAACGTGATGGATAGTGAGGATGCAGTGGCAATTGTTACAGAGGGGTTGGGAGGAACCAATAAGGAGGTGGGAGTGAGTGAGGTGGGTGTGACCAATTCTAAGACGGGTAATATGAACGTTGTCGATACGAGAGAGGTTGTTAATGGTGGATTCGATCGGAATTGTGGGCTGGATGACATGGAGTTTGTTATCAATTTGGGAATTCCATGAGGTTTGCCAGCAGTCACGAACAAGGGAAGTGATAAGCGGTTTAATGTCAGAGAGTATGACTGTGAATTCATTTTATCTACTGCAGCTAGATATCATCTCTAAGAGTGAATAAGAAAGCATTCAAAACAAATTAAAGAATTGAGGTGATATTTTGAGATCAATAAATATTTATTCTTAAGATATAACACATACATGTATTTAAAGCAAGATGCTACAAAATTTAACAGAATGGGTTTTAACAGAACGGGTTTTAACAAAACGGGTTTTAACAGAACGGATTTTAACAGAACGGATTTTAACAGAACGGATTTTAACAGAACGGTTTGAACAGAACGGGTTTGAACAGAACGGGTTTGAACAGAACGGGTTTGAACAGAACGGGTTTGAACAGAACGGGTTTTAACAGAACGGGTTTTAACAGAATTAAATTTTCCCTTCAAGCACATAAATTTAGAATATAATGTAAAATCCTCAATTTACATCAGTTACAGCTCAAAAATCAAATAATTTTCAAAGATGTACCATTTTATTCAAAATTCAGTATGCATTAAAATGTAATAAATGGTGGGTCTCCATACACTGCAAATACAAAATATCGTATCCTTACATCACCTCTTATTACCATGACTACCATAATAATGAATTATATTTCTTCATAGTTGTTCTGATGCTCTTATGTTTGCAATAGATTTTCAGTTGATGTTGTTGTGATTTAAATTAGTTTTCCTGGGAAAGTTATAAAATAAGTTTTTCTTTTCTCTCCTTTACCAATTTACTTTTTTTACCTGGCTAGAAGGCCAGAATTGTATGTTGTTTCTGAAATAGTGTACGTACTTGCTTCTGTACTGTGGCTGTATGTGTACTGCTATTATTGGACAATTTGAATAATAAATGGTTATGAAATGAAAATGAATGGATGAACGAAAGACGAGGTAAAGGCTGCAGCCATTAATCACAATGTGGTCTTACTTGTTCCAATAGTTCGAGTCACAAGGGTTTTCCCAATGTTCCTGATGTTGAACATGGCAGGTGCCTTCACATCGTACCATTCCTTTTTCGTAAATGGATCAACACTGTTAAGAAAACAATGATAATAATTGTAAGTGAATAAAACATACCAGCCACTTCTTTTAACAAACAACACACATAAATATATTTCAAATTGTTAGCCTACCACTGATGATAAACACTCACCAACACAGACACCTCAGCTTCATCATTTTTTGTAAATGTAACGATAGAATGTAAGGTTCTTGAGAAAATCAGCCTCCAGTTTAAAGCTACATTTTTTGTTATATTATCCCAACACATTTCTATCCACATAAAATTAAATTTTGTACCAAGAATCAGGCAAAATGGTGGTGATTTTAAAAGAATCTGTGCAATTATCAATACCTAGTCATGAAATTTTTTCCAGCAATTTTTAAGTAAAGCCAAAATGATGCAAAATGGTAGAATGTCACAACCGTTGAATGAATCCTGGACGAAAGGCTTAAATGCCAGAGATTCAAGATATACAAATATCACTTAGAATCATGTTAGTCTCAGCATTAGAGTGAAAGCAGAAAGCCTGAATACACCAATGCTTATCCATCCTATTTTCCAAAAAAAAATTTTTTTTTTTGGGGGGGGGATATTCAAATGCAGGTTGTTTTTTTGCTGACAACAATTTGTTTTGTTCGTATTATTTTATTACATAGTTTTAGTGAAAAAACTGTGCGAAAACAAATAAAACAGAAATGTTTCGATTATATGATAGTACTTTGTAAGTATTATTTTAATTTGTCTCCTCTAATTAAAAACATATTACCCCTGCTAAAATGTAATAGCCCCAGTAGGCCTAGCAACAATTGTAAAGCTCCGTTTCAAGCATGGCCTCCATCATGACATACTATTTACTATTTTCTTTTGTTTTTAATTTACTGATGTTTCCTTTTTTGTTAGTGATCACTGATATTTATTGATTGGCCGACCTCACAGAGCTAACAAGGCTCCATATACTTGCATACGGAAAAACCTAGGGCTATCTATACACATAAGTTTGCATTGCAAATGGTTCATTTGCAGAGAAAAACATCACTACAATCTTACAGAGATTCAACACTAAAATTTGTATAAAACTGTTTTTTGTTTACAATTTTAACACCCAGCTACTTAAAACATCTGTCATGTCCGTAAGTAGATGATATAATGCACCAATCTATTGAATGTCCCACCCCCAATACCCTGAACAAGGTGCGTCATTGCACCACCTGCGTCATTGCACCACCTGTGTCATGCAAGTGTATTTTGACGCACCCCTCAGTCACACAAATGACTAACATCTTGTCTCCAAATGACTGTACATGCGTCACAAAAGTGACACACATTTCAGTGTAATTGACGCACACTAGTCACAAAGTGATAGACATCACATTAACATTGACACACATATTGATGCACCAAAAGGAAATAACAATATTCTAGATTTAATGAAAGGAACAGATGACATCAGCTCAGTATTTGAGAATCTCCTTCAATGGGCTCTGACAAACGCATCATAATTAAAGTTCATCTCATAAGTACTGGTCATTTGTTGATAAAGAATCAATTTCTTTACTTGTGATTTAAAAAATACTAAAAAATTTAGACCATCTAAGAGTCTGTTAATAATCAATTCACTCATATTTCCGGTGTTGCATTAGTTTTTCATACAGCAACTCTGCTAAATAAAGCCATGCTTTGAGCCAAGTTGCAAAATTTACCAGACACATGCATGAATTCTGTAGAGTAAAAATTAAATTAGTTTGGGCAGAGATACATTTTGTTTCAAAATCTTTGAAAAGCAATAGAATCTTTAAGGGTATATCATTGGCCTTCACAAATTGTACATTTAATCACATGCAACAGATTTTAAAAGTGACCCACCCGTGTCATTGAAGTGACCAACATCTTTGGTAAAATGATTCACCCTAGTCTTATTTTATGACTGACATCTTAAGTGAAATGATGCACATGTGAGTCACATTTTATTTTGCAATGACCCAGCTCTGTGAGGGTATAAAGTGGGACATTCAATTGATAGGTGCATAAAAAGTTTATTTTTCCCGTAGCTAGCATTGCCAACTTTAACCACCCAGCTGTACCCTATAACAATATGTCCCATAGTAAATACGCGTGTACAGGGGGTATGTGACTAATAACAACCATAGGCCTGGCAATGTTTTGAACTTTGACCGTGCTTTGGAGAGCTCATCAATCAATGTTTACGCAAAGAAAAAGTAAAGTAAATGCTGAATAAAACTAAAATCACCGTAAACAGTTTTTGAAGACACAGGCTTCAACAGTCAGCGAAAAAAAGGTAATTGAGATTTCCCTATGCTTTAACAGTGTTTCAAACAGCACAGCAGAGTATAGTGCTTTGTAGCAGCTTCGGACAGCCAGCAATCACTAACACGGCCTGCATTAGTCCGAAAGATAAAGTGACCACTCTAGCTGGAGAATTTGTTCAAGGCCTTATTTTAGGCCTGTTGTTATATTATTCTTGGACAATAAATGCTAGGTGAATCTCATTTATTTAGCTTGAGTAATTAGTTGGTGGGCCTAATGTTAACCTTCAACTGAGTTCATAATACGCGTCTTCACACTTTCAGTGACATCAAGGTGTCCGATACATTCGTTAGCACTGTGCAGAGATGCATATGGCTTGGACGTGTCAGCCTTCGAAAATCCTCAAAAACTCTTTAAAAGTCCCATCTTAAAATACAGAAAACATTTTGGAATAGAGTGATTAATGTGCAGCTTTCTGATTGTTATTGAAACAAATTTATCCATGCCCGCGCAGGGAAATGCAACTTTGTGAGCTCAAACAGCAAATCTTGCATGCATACATTCACTATATCAGGCTCGTTCATAAATTATACTTCCAAGTTTGTGTTTGCACACAAATCACAGAAAACAACAACAGCCCCTAAACCTTTATTAATAGTACTTAAATTTCATTGTTGTCATTTTAATTATAATTTATTTACTTTTTTCTGATAAACAAAATTGTATCAATTTACTGTATCGCCAGATTCAGATTGCCCTATGGATACTGTACTAAAGCCTTGAAGGTAAGCAAATCTTAGCTATTAGTACAATACACTTTTTGACATACTGGGGGAGTGTACAGGGGGTTATTACACTTTTCATACATAAAGGTGAAGGTGTGTTTAACGTTAGGCTACCAAACTTAGGCCTATGGTCAATGGGGTGAAATTCGCTCCAAGCTTGTTATTTTACCATATTTTGTACCTTTCTTGCTTTAATTTGTATGCACTTGTCAGTTGTATGATTCACCCCTACTATCCTGGCAATGTCAGTCAAAGGTGAGTTATTGACATATGAAACTGTGACTCACATGTACGTCATTGTACCAAATAATCAGTCACACGAGTGACTCTTGAGTTCAGTCAATTTACTTCAGACCCATTGACTTTGTACAGAGGTGAGTGATTTTGGGTAAGTCAATTGCACAAGAAATGTCAGTCACCTAAGTGACTGAGGGGTGCGGCAATGTACATGTTTTGACAACCCTCCTTAGTGCAATGACCCACCTTGTCCGGGGGTGTAGGGTTGAGTCACACAATTAACAAGAGCATTATAGATAATTCTTTGAAGTTGTTTTAGTGCTCAAAAAGACAAAAATAGAAGACCTGTTATACTTGTTTTGGCAAAGTTTTTCCCAGGCGGACCTTCAAAGTTTCTGTCATTCGTAATTGTTTATGTTCGACGTCATATTACTTTTATGGTTGTCTAAGTTATAACTGATTGGCTAACAACTTATGTACATTTAAAAAGGTTTAACTCGCAGAAAATAGATCAACTCTACCATTTGCAAATAAGTTTTAAACGGCAGGATTTTGTGGATAAAGAATAAATCTGTTGTAAACCTAGGCCTAGTGATAAAAGATTTTTAATATTTTAGTGAAGAATATTCTTAGGGAGTTGAATAAAGTTGAGACAAAAATTGTTGTCTTTTATTTCCAATGGCATGCATAGGAAAAAACATCACCTCCATGAGGCCGCAGATCAGTAAACAACAGCAATCACATGTCAGCATACAGAAACGTGTTAAAGAAAAGAAATTACAGCCAAACGATGGTAAATGATTCCATAACTAAGTAAATCTTAACCCAAGTGACTTTTTAACTAAGGTTTTTCCAGACAACAATTATGGTGTTTTAAGTGCATGATTTTTTTTTCATACTTAAAACAAGAAATCGCAATATTAAATTGGCTAAATCGCACAAATCTGGTAGAAAACCACTGTAAGTTGTAACTTTATTTCGTGTGCATGTTTAGTGTGTAATTCACTGTTAGGTATCACGTGATCAGCTCTTTATAACAATATTTGTTAGGCCTAGGCTAGGTTTGATAAAATATTGCCGTTATTCTCGACTCTTGAGACAAATTACGTTAAAACTTATAACATCGATTGAACAGGAAACCATACAAATATAAAAACGTGAACTACGGAACACATAATTTACCTGACCGCAAATATGATCTTATTCAAGTGCTAACGTTAGACCTACAGTATGCGTGAACATAAATACTAAGACTATCGCAGTACATAACCCTTAGCAAGATACATCTACAAAAATCATAATAATCTTAAACTAATAAATATCCAAAGTATAAGGAATAAAAAAAGCTCATATATAGGAAATTCATATATAGGAAACATAACGATTTACATCTTCTTTTTCGATCCCTTCTTGCCTCCTTTTGAGAGGCGTTTATTTTTGCCGACTGCCATGTTGATTGCGGCTGCTGAAAAGGATTTTAATAGGGGGCGCTATTGCAAATATAAATAGTTTAAAAAAATATTTTTGTAAAGACCGAAACTTGGAAGTTGGAAGACAGAAAAGAAAAGAGATTTGAATTCGAAGGGTCAAATTTATCTTGATTGCCAAATGCAAGGTAAAATTTTCTTTTAAGTCAATGGTTTACGAGCTAATTGTATGCCTGCTGTATTTTACTGGATATTAAACGTTAAAAATATGAGTGTAAGGCCCTATATCATATGCTGATGTCTATTTAGTTGTTTACCACTTTGTAATGTGCCGGATACGCGAAAAATAATAGGAAGGCTTATCATTTATCATAATTTATCTCAATAGGGAATGGTACGGTTTCCCATTTGTAGGGATCACTTATTTAATGTAAAAATAAACATTTTTTCCCACTTTTTTGTGATTTTTAACAAAAAGGCTGGAAAAAATTAAACTTTGAAAGTTTCTGCAAGGTGAAGGTGTGTTAACATGACATAACAAGATGATGGGCTAGGGTGATTCACCCCATACAAATCCAAAACTAACACCACCACCAAATTAAAAAAAAAAAAAAATCAAAGACTGTGTGGCAGGATAACATACCTTCTAACTAATAGATTTCAACGTGTCATGGTTAATGGTTGCAAATCAGAATCAGTTTCAGTTACCAGTGGCATACCCCAAGGCAGCGTGGTCCATTACTCTTTGCTATTTATATTAATGATCTGCCCGACATAATTAACTCAACTGTATATCTTTTTGCGGATGACACCAAGCTTTTTAAATGTATCAATTCAACGCATGACCGTGATATTCTTCAAGAGGATCATGATAGTTTGAGTAGATGGTCTTCTGACTGGCTATTGAAGTACCACCCAGACAAATGTAAAGTCCTTGACATCTCAAGGCTTAACAATTTAATGTTTACCTATTCTATGCTAAAGCATACTTTAGATTTTGTCTCCACTGAGAATGATCTTGGTGTTACCTTTGACTCTAGCCTATCCTTCGATGCACATATTAATGAGGAAGTCAACAACAAAGCAAGCAAAATAGGACTTATCAGGAGAGCGTTTACCTTTCTTGATGATATATTGCTCGTACAACTATAAAAGGCCTTTGTCAGGTCACAATAAATTTTTCAAACTGTATTTGTTCTCCACACATGAAAAAGCTTTTGAGAGCATTCAGAGGAGAGCGACTAAATTAATTCCATCATTATTGCATCTATTATATTATATCGTAACCGGTGACGTAAATAGACGGTGTAGTCGCGATTTTAGGACCAAGGCGATTTCCATGTTAAATCAGATAGGATGGAGTTTCACTCTGTATTGCTTATAGTGTGTAGCATGTAGGGCATACAGAGAGAAATGTTATCTCACTAGGCAAATACAGACATATTCCTAGGCCAGTGTAGTTACGGAAAATGCATTACTGCTATTAGTGTATATATATATATCACCTGATAACAACACCACCCAGATTGATATGCAAATGGACTACATATACCCACGTGGAGTCATGATTATGAGTATTGCAGGCTTAGCTAGCCTAACATATGCGCTTACCCTACACTCAGTGGAAAGGATAGGATAAATGTATAACCATGATAAACTCGGGATCTTAAGTGAAATTTATTATCCATTATCTGGATGAATCATTATGTAAATTAATTGAAGAATATGTGAATGACATCCCCAAAAATAGATTAGGGAATTAGGTCTAGACTCAAAAATAATAAATCAAAAATTTGGAACCGCTAAATGACGCAGTTTGAACTTTAAATTGAAATGAAATCTGTCTTACAGTAGGTTGAAGTTAAGCTCTAATTTTACCGTTAAACTTTTCCAAAATTAATCCTTTTCAACTAGAAATTACTATTTAAAGTATAATATACGTCCACTCCTGTGAAGTAACACTATAGGCCCACACTAGACCCTCAAAAACGATAAAAAACATATAAATTTTTGGAGAAATGCTAAGTTTTAGATCTGCTTTTAAGCCCCCTAATTATTTTCGCAACAAACTGTTTTTGATATCAAAATGTGGGGCATCTTATAATCTTTGAGAATAACCCTTACTTCAATTTCAAAACCTGCCAAAACAGTCAGGAGCATGGGAAGTTTTAATCTATTTTTTTTTTTAAATTAATGCACTCTCGTTGATGGCCAATTTACCCCAAAAAGAACCAAAAAATATATTTCAAGTTGTTATTTTTCCAAAATTAACACGATAAGAAACCCAGGGCTACTTCAAAAATAACCTGCTTGGAACGGTTTGCTTATACAGACCGCAGAAGTTGAGGCACCTATTCCAAAACGAAATCACATTTGTCAAAAATGACCGGGTGGGCAGAGCTTTTAATCGTTTGATCATTCAAGTTATACAATTTTTGAGTTGCATGTTTTAAATGTTGTACAAGGTTTGTGCTTTTGTTCAAAGTTTTCAATGCTCAATATTTTGAATTTGCATTCCCCCCCTTCTTTTTTTTGCAACAGTAATTTGTACAAAATTCCAGGTCATCCTTCTATGGTTTGCGAAAAAGGGTGGAAATGTGCCCCAGCCCTCTTCTCTGCGGCACATGCTATGGTAGGGGGAGGGAGGGGGTCCACTGATGCTTCTATGTAGACAGGAGACAACAAATACTTGGAGAATGACAATCAAAATTGAATTGGTATAGGCCTACATGTACCTTGTGATATTATTACATTTCAAATATATTGAGATGGTGATAGCAGGGATATGTTGATGTTGAAACATTTTTGATGCAAGGGTTCCATTCTTATTGACAATACTAAATACATTGTTATATTAGTTCTTTGACCGTTCTATCATGACTACAACCTGTACAACGGCTAAGGATTTTTTTCAAATGTGGGGCGGGAGACTTCCTCAGGACTCCATGTAAACACCGCCATAGGGAGCTGGTGGGGTCCTGGGAAAGCTCTGAGAAAATCTTTATGTACCAAGGTTATTTCTGATCAAAAATGTGTGCCGTAAATGGCATATTTTGTACATGTTTCAACAGCAAGATCTTATGCTTTAAAACAACATTTTGGCAGTTGATGGACTGCAAACCTTGGACTGCAAACCTTGGACTGCACACCTTGGACTGCACACCTTGGACTGCAAACCTTGCCTAAACGGCCGTAGTTCTCAGGTACAGAGTGACCTTTCACCACATTTTCAGTTGGAACTTGAAAATGATTAAGTATAATTTTTTTAAGTTCTGCCAACTTGCTACGTTTTGATTCATTTTGTGTCTTAAAACTTTAGATGCTTCAATTAAGAAAATCGGTTGGTTTGGAGACCTTTGCCCATACTCCCTCACCCCCACTTCTGAGAATTACTGCCCTTATTTATGATAATCTAAATGAAAACGTTTGACCCTGCTTCTGAAGTTCTGTCAGCAATATAGAGCAACAATCCGTCAGACCAGCTTTAAAAAATATCTTAATATTGAACAAAATTTTGGTACTTAAAAAAACCGTGTATTGCACACATTCATTTTCTTTTTGGGACATTTAAAACTTTAAAAATTTGAGGTTTCCGGGGGCTTTTGGATTCCCACTGGGGCTTTGCCCCTGGACCCCACTAAGGTGGGCCCCTTGACCCCATGCTGAAAAGGTTTGTGCCTCCTCCAATATCAAACCTGGAAGGCGCCACTGTTGAAGACCTTTCCTGATTATAAATGGAAAGAAATGTGAACGGCTCCTATTCCTTTGAGAAAATGAATAAAACTCTGAAGAAGAAGAAAATAGGATCTGTTCAAAAGTGGGAACATGAAATTCATTTCTTGTGGTGGGGGAGGGGGGAGGGGTGGTGGAGCAGACCTTTCTTGAGTTTAAATGGAAAGAAAAGGCATTCATGCCTGGCAGCACCCCCACTTATCTGAGAATCAGGAATAATTCTCTAGATGCACATACAAATATACAACTCATCAATTGCATATCTACATAAGTTACTCAGAGAAGTAACGTATTCAAAGTCATACTAGATCTGAAAATTCTATTCACTGCACTGTGTATTATCCATGCATCAGAATTGGTTCATTGTAATCCCAAAATAAAACATATTCCCTTCATTTGTTTATAAAAATCTTTTAAGCTGTATCTCTGTTCTGATCACCAATAACCAAATTGAAAGGAAAATGTGAGCAAACCGCTTGCGTATAAATAAAATAAGATACAGTTTCTTTCAAAAAATATTGAAACTCACCTACTTGAGAGTTTTCTCCTCCCATCGTGGTTTTTCCCATATGTTACCCACATGGGTCATCCCTTATGTAGCTCACATGGGATTACCCAGGTTTTTTCCATATGTTGCCCACATAAGCTAGCCCATATAAACCCCCATATGGGCTTGACCATGTTTCCCCATGTGTAACCCACATGGATCATCCCTCATGCAGCCCATATGAGCTTGCCCAGGTTTTCCCCATTCGGTACCCATATGGGCAAGCCCAACTAGATTCCATATGGGTTAACCCATATATGCCATGTATGGGCTCAATATGGGTTGGCCCATGCCCAGATGGCCCAGTTTGTTCCCATATGGGCCCCATGTAGGCATGCTACCTGGGACTATGATAAAGTGGCCATAAGTGTGTGATTAACAATGTATTTTCATGATGATCGAGATCATATCTTGTGGGAAGGAGATCATATCTCGTGGGAAGGAGATCATATCTTGTGGGAAGGAGATCATATCTCCTGGGAAGGAGATCATATCTCCTGGGAACGAGATCATATCTCCTGGGAACGAGATCATATCTCCTGGCATTTGAAAATACAATTGCGAACCGTTACCCCGCTCCTTTCCACGGGAAGAACCTAGATAGTTGTGTAGCCAGCCAAATAGGCTTTATATAAACTTAAATTTTTTTAGGGGGACATAGGCATAGACATAGGCATATTCGTACCTCAAGAAAAAAAAATTAGGGGTGGGGGGAAGGAATGACCATCAGACCGTATTCCACATCAAATACTTTTTGTATGTAGCCCTATTTTCCCGTCCAAGTTCTTCTGTTCAATACATTATTTTTAAATAGGTGATAATGCATTTGAAAACACAACTGGGAGCCCCTACCCTGGAATTAACCCAGACAGTGGTGTAGCCCCTACCCCGGAACAAACCCAGACAGTGGTGTAGCCAGCCATATGTAAAGGCTAATATAAGGCTTCATTTTTAGGGGGAGAATTGTATTCGTCCCCCAACAAAATTATTGGGGGGGGGACATGTCTCCCCCCCCCCCCCTTCCCGAATTGCCACCTATAGTGCAAAGACATTGGAAAGTCTGCATATTCTTTCTAGTAAACATTTACGGTGAATTCAATATTCGATCTTCAATTGTTGACAGTTTTATCAAGGTCGTTGAGGTCATATCTGAAGCCTCCGTACTATAGAAACTATAAATACATTGGGTCTAATGGTTTGTTTTCCTGGAAAGTGCGTTCCAAAGTAGTTACGGTCAATCAGGACCAGATATATGCCCATTCAAGTTGTGCACATCACCATTGTTGATTACTTTTGGCACATGATGATAAACTTGGCAGCTGACCAAGTCAACCAAGCAAGTCGACCACACACTTTTGAACATCTACAAGTGGATGGACCTTTTTCTATATGTATGATGCTATGCTGCTACTACTGTAATAAGGAGGGTACTTTTAATTTTTTGAACATGAAGGTGTAAGTGTTTGAAATTTTGGTATAGTTACAAAATGATTTTTCTCGCCATATGTTTTGGTTGAATTGACGTTCGCCCCCATGCAACGCCAGTAATTGGCCGAGACATGATGACACCACCCATTGGTACACACATTATAATTTATACAAAAAGGCTTGTAACTTCTTGTTAGAAGCGTAATTTTTCAGACATCGTTATGAAGTGAAAATCAGGAAACTCATAATTTCATATATGTGTATTGATTTAAAAAAAATATTTGCCCACAGAAAAGGGCAAAAATTCACATTTTGCATTGTGATGTGAAATAATGCCTCACTGTTAGTTAGACTGCTGCCTTTGTCCAACCCCACCCCCAAAATCATGCCTGGCAGCACCCATTCTTATCTGAAAATCAACATGCTGCTAAACTTATGGCCTGATGAAGAGGATTAAAATAAGAAAACCTGTTTCAATGACTAAAATAACAACTACCCACCACTAACATGCATATGTCACATCAAGATTTTGTTGAGCCTCAACATCATTGATGTTCTGGGTTTTTTGTACATGCAGTATGAAATTGTACAATTTTGGTACCTGCAGTATGAAAGAAGTTAATTCTGATACTTATTTTGATTGAAAAAAATGCACCAACAGTATGACAATAATGCTGGAACAAGGCAATATTGGGACCTGCACTATGAAAATGATAAAGAAAAAAAACCCACCTGCTTTGGTCAGCACATATACTTCAATTATGGAAGTGCCCCTCTAAAAGTGTTCATGTCAAAAGTTGATAAATCCATCAAAGTGTATGAAGACTATGAACAGTTGTTCATCGTTCTTTATTTTTGTTTTTATTTCAGACTCTTAGGATCACAAGTAACATTTGTGCCTTGTTAATCTGACCAAGCTCTCTTGTGGAAAGATGATGAATGGGTACAGAGATGATGGCTACAGGGAAGATATATCTCTGAGTCCTGGCTTACCCCACTATGAACCCCCACCCCCTTGGATCCCCCCACATGAGGTAGGTTTAAATGTAGGTTGTCATGATATGGGTAAATGAGATATGGATTATCATCGACAAAAATATTATCCCGATATTTCTTTTTATTGGTTCGCATGCAAAGCATATTGCGAACCTATGTAATGGCGATTACGTCCGTCCGGCTGTCTACAGATTTGTCCTGAGATTTCCTCAGGAATGTTAAAGTTTTTTGAGAATTCCTTAAGAAAATGTTAAAGTTTCTTCAGAGTTTCTCAGAAAAAGTTGAAGTTTCTTCAGATACCCTTATGGAACGTTAGAATTTCCTTACAAAATGTTAAAGTTTTTCAGAGACAATTAAGACAGGATTGAAGACTAGTTTTCTTAAAAAGTCTACAAAACATTTGATATTTTCTTAGAACACAGTTGTAAAATGATATGATTTTCCAATATTCTTCAGAGATCATCAAGTCTCGTAGCATTTGAGATTTAAAATTCTTCAAAATTGTATCAGGCATGATTATTAAACTCCACCTTTATTATTGTGTTTATTTGCATAAAGTTGCTACAGTATATGAACTGACCAGACTTTTTTATTTAGTGTGCTTAGTCAGGGAGTGTGACAGGATGTGATTGCGTATGGACATAGGGAGGGATGCCATGTGGGACATATGATATAATATTTACCATGTGGTATACACCAAGGGCTATATCAGGCATAATTATTTGACTCCACCTTTTTTTTCCTTATTCAACAGCTCATTTGCATATAAGTTATTATATTAACTGACACTTTTATACATAGTATGCTTAATCAAGGACTGATAGCTAGGATGAGACTTTTTATGGAGCCTTATGGGACGTCATGTGAGACATGGGGTGGGATGCCATGTGGGACATGGGGTGGGATGCCATGTGGAACGGTGGAATGCCATGTAGGATATATGGTGGAATGCCATGCAGGACATGGGGTGGAATGCCATGGGATGGGATGGAATGTCATGCGGGACATGGGATGTCATGTGGGACATGGCGTTCCACCCCATTTCAACAAGTTATTTGCATATAAGTTATTATATGAAACTGACACTTTCATACATAGTATGCTCAATCAGGGACTGTGATAGCTAGGATGAGACTTCTTATGGAGCCTATGTGATGTCATGTGGGACATGGGGTGGGGTGCCATGTGGGACATGGGGTGGGATGCCATGTGGAACAGAGTAGAATGCCATGTGGGACATGGTGGGATGCCACGAGTAACACAAAGTGTGACATAGGTTAGGATGCCATGTGTGACATAAGGGAGGATGCCATGTGTGACATAAGGTGGGAAGCCACTGATGCGGGACACAGGGAGGGATGCCATGTGGGACATAGGGAGGGAAGCCATGTGGTACATATGGTTGGGTTAATGTGGGACATACATGTAGGATGGGATCCATGTGGGTCATACTGTGGGATGCCATGTGGGACATGGTGGAATGTCATGTGAGACACTGTATGGTGGGAGATATGGTGGAATGCCATGTGGGACAAGGCGTGTGATGTCATGTAGGACATGAAGTGGGATGTCATTTGGGACATGGGATGTGAGCAATGTGGGACATGGGGTGGGATGCCATGTGGGGCATGGGGTGAGATGCCATGTGGTACATGGGATGCCATGTGGGACATGGGGTGAGATGCCATGTGGTACATTGGATGCCATGTGGGACATGGGGTGGGATGCCATGTGGTACATTGGGTGGGATGCCATGTGGAACATGGGATGCCATGTGGGACTTAGTGTGAGATGCCATTTTTATTATTGGCTGGGTCATATGATATGGGTGTCAATTTGCATGGGCATGTGAACCATGACGGTATTTACTGTTGTAGTTTATGCTATGATTATTTCATTTTTAACATGTAGATTTCATGTATCCTTTAAAACATAAGAGCTAAGGAAGGAAGCAAGAATATGATTTGCTGCATATTTTCAGTTAAAATCTCATTCATTTGAAATGTTTCTGAAATTCAGTTTCACAAATGTTTGCTTTTAAATGGCATATCACGATATTGTGGTCAGGAAATTATTGATATTATGGAAAAATCAATATCATGATATGGCGTTAATTGACAGACTATTTGCATGTAGATGTGACAGATTATACTTTCTAGTAGTGGTTGGGCCAAATTAACAGAGTACCTTTAAAAGTTTAGTAAAGTTCAGAATGTTCATCATAAAGCTCTGATCCTAACATGTTTTGTTAATGAGTTGGCTATGTACATGCATATGTTTGAGTTTGAAAAATTGTGGTACATCATTAATAGAGCATTTACATTACTAAATATAGGGGTCTGCTCATTCTTAAATGAGTATAAAACTAAAACTTTAGAAAGCTGAAAATGGTCAATTTTTAATCAGCTTTGACTGGAATGTTTGCTTTTCCTTGTTTGGGGGATTATTAAGCTTTTGCTATGTGTGCTATGGATGTTATTCCTTGTTTGGGGCATTATTAAGCTTTTGCTATGTGTGCTATGGAAGTTGTTCCTTGTTTGGGGGATTATTAAGCTTTTGCTACGTGTGCTATGAAAGTTGTTCCTTGTTTGGGGGATTATTAAGCTTTTGCTACGTGTACTATGGAAGTTGTTCCTTGTTTAGGGATTATTAAGCTTTTGCTACGTGTGCTATGGAAGTTGTTCCTTGTTTGGGGGATTATTAAGCTTTTGCTACGTGTGCTATGGAAGTTGTTCCTTGTTTGGGGGATTATTAAGCTTTTGCTACGTGTGCTATGGAAGTTGTTCCTTGTTTGGGGGATTATTAAGCTTTTGCTACGTGTACTATGGAAGTTGTTCCTTGTTTAGGGGATTATTAAGCTTTTGCTACGTATGCTATGGAAGTTGTTCCTCGTTTGGGGGATTATTAAGCTTTTGCTATGTGTGCTATGGAAGTTGTTCCTCGTTTGGGGGATTATTAAGCTTTTGCTATGTGTGCTATGGAAGTTGTTCCTTGTTTGGGGGATTATTAAGCTTTTGCTACGTGTGCTATGGAAGTTGTCCCTTGTTTGGGGGATTATTAAGCTTTTGCTATGTGTGCTATGGAAGTTGTTCCTTGTTTGGGGGATTATTAAGCTTTTGCTATGTGTGCTATGGAAGTCGTTTCTTGTTTGGGGGATTATTAAGCTTTTGCTACATGTGCTATGGAAGTTGTTCCTTGTTTGGGGGATTATTAAGCTTTTGCTACGTGTGCTATGGAAGTTGTTCCTTGTTTGGGGGATTATTAAGCTTTTGCTACGTATGCTATGGAAGTCGTTCCTTGTTTGGGGGATTATTAAGCTTTTGCTACATGTGCTATGGAAGTCGTTTCTTGTTTGGGGGATTATTAAGCTTTTGCTACATGTGCTATGGAAGTCGTTTCTTGTTTGGGGGATTATTAAGCTTTTGCTACATGTGCTATGGAAGTTGTTCCTTGTTTGGGGATTATTAAGCTTTTGCTACGTGTGCTATGGAAGTTGTTCCTTGTTTGGGGATTATTAAGCTTTTGCTCGTATGCTATGGAAGTTGTTCCTCGTTTGGGGATTATTAAGCTTTTGCTACATGTGCTATGGAAGTCGTTTCTTGTTTGGGGGGGATTATTAAGCTTTTGCTACATGTGCTATGGAAGTTGTTCCTTGTTTGGGGATTATTAAGCTTTTGCTACGTGTGCTATGGAAGTTGTTCCTTGTTTGGGGATTATTAAGCTTTTGCTACATATGCTATGGAAGTCGTTCCTTGTTTGGGGATTATTAAGCTTTTTGCTACGTGTGCTATGGAAGTTGTTCCTTGTTTGGGGATTATTAAGCTTTTGCTATGTGTGCTATGGAAGTTGTTCCTTGTTTGGGGATTATTAAGCTTTTGCTACGTATGCTATGGAAGTCGTTCCTTGTTTGGGGGATTATTAAGCTTTTGCTCGTGTGCTATGGAAGTCGTTTCTTGTTTGGGGATTATTAAGCTTTGCTCGTGTGCTATGGAAGTTGTTCCTTGTTTAGGGGATTATTAAGCTTTTGCTCGTATGCTATGGAAGTCGTTCCTTGTTTGGGGATTATTAAGCTTTTGCTACGTGTGCTATGGAAGTCGTTTCTTGTTTGGGGATTATTAAGCTTTTTGCTCGTGTGCTATGGAAGTTGTTCCTTGTTTGGGGATTATTAAGCTTTTGCTATGTGTGCTATGGAAGTTGTTCCTTGTTTGGGGATTATTAAGCTTTTGCTACATGTGCTATGGAAGTTGTTCCTTGTTTGGGGATTATTAAGCTTTGCTCGTATGCTATGGAAGTTGTTCCTTGTTTGGGGATTATTAAGCTTTTGCTATGTGTGCTATGGAAGTTGTTCCTTGTTTGGGGATTATTAAGCTTTTTGCTACGTGTGCTATGGAAGTTGTTCCTTGTTTGGGGATTATTAAGCTTTTGCTATGTGTGCTATGGAAGTTGTTCCTTGTTTGGGGATTATTAAGCTTTTGCTCGTGTGCTATGGAAGTCGTTCCTTGTTTGGGGGATTATTAAGCTTTTGCTACGTGTGCTATGGAAGTTGTTCCTTGTTTGGGGGATTATTAAGCTTTTGCTATGTGTGCTATGGAAGTTGTTCCTTGTTTGGGGGATTATTAAGCTTTTGCTACGTGTGCTATGGAAGTCGTTCCTTGTTTGGGGGATTATTAAGCTTTTGCTCGTGTGCTATGGAAGTCGTTCCTTGTTTGGGGATTATTAAGCTTTTTGCTCGTGTGCTATGGAAGTCGTTCCTTGTTTGGGGATTATTAAGCTTTTGCTCGTGTGCTATGGAAGTTGTTCCTTGTTTGGGGGATTATTAAGCTTTTGCTATGTGTGCTATGGAAGTTGTTCCTTGTTTGGGGATTATTAAGCTTTTGCTACGTATGCTATGGAAGTCGTTCCTTGTTTGGGGATTATTAAGCTTTTGCTACGTTATGCTATGGAAGTCGTTTCTTGTTTGGGGATTATTAAGCTTTTGCTATGTGTGCTATGGAAGTTGTTCCTTGTTTAGGGATTATTAAGCTTTTGCTACGTATGCTATGGAAGTCGTTCCTTGTTTGGGGGATTATTAAGCTTTTGCTACGTGTGCTATGGAAGTCGTTTCTTGTTTGGGGGATTATTAAGCTTTTGCTACGTGTGCTATGGAAGTTGTTCCTTGTTTAGGGGATTATTAAGCTTTTGCTACGTATGCTATGGAAGTCGTTCCTTGTTTGGGGGATTATTAAGCTTTTGCTACGTGTGCTATGGAAGTCGTTTCTTGTTTGGGGGATTATTAAGCTTTTGCTACATGTGCTATGGAAGTCGTTCCTTGTTTGGGGGATTATTAAGCTTTTGCTACGTGTGCTATGGAAGTCGTTCCTTGTTTGGGGGATTATTAAGCTTTTGCTACGTGTGCTATGAAAGTTGTACAACTAATTTATGAAATGGTGTGATCGGTGAGAAGACTTGCTCCATCCACAGTTTGTAAGAGGATCAGTAAATTATTTTTTCATTTGATTTCTTTTTATGCATTTCAGAGACAAGGTCATCCAGAATATGACAACCAGCTGTCACTGTATCTCATGCGGTCAGTCAAGTTCAAGAGGTCGAAACAAACCCAACAGGTTTGTACCCCTATGCAATGAGGAATAAAATATTTATAGGTGCATGAAGTATACACACTGAAGGATAATATTTTGAAAGAGATGACATCAAGTCAAAGAGATGACATCAAGTCAAAGAGATGACATTAAGTCAAAAGAGATGCCATCAAGTCAAAAGAAATGACATCAAGTCAAAGAGATGACATCAAGTCAAAAGAGATGACATCAAGTCAAAAGAGATGATATCAAGTCAAAAGAGATGACATCAAGTCAAAGAGATGACATCAAGTCAAAAGAGATGGCATCAAGTCAAAAGAGATGACATCAAGTCAAAAGAGATGACATCAAGTCAAAAGAAATGACATCAATTCAAAGAGATGACATCAAGTTTCCTTATATTCTTGGCAAAGGTGCATGGATAGGGGTCACACATGTGTCTCTTGTTGTGTGATAAAAGGCAAACAAGGCTGTGCACAAGGTACTTTGGTTTCTGTTAGGAGATATTGAGCTTTACAGATACAGCAAATGAATGGTGTACCAAGTCTATGGTAGACCATATCAACCTGCTTACAACCCAATGAATATTGAAGGGACCAATTTTGTTTAAAAACTATGTATGTTTTAAAATCCCACCTAAAAGTGTTGGGGGTGGGGGGACAAGTCCCCTATTCTCTTACAGCCATGAAGGTACATTCCCAAACCCTCAGTGTGGTGATTTTGGCAGTGATTATAAGAGATTACTTAAGAGAGATTGTAATGAAGAATATATACAATGATTGTCATAAAATCATCAAATATTTAAATCGTAATTAGCATAAAATTACCACATAAAGCCTGTTGTTTGATTTTTTTCAGTTAGGATTCAACATACGTGGCGGCAAGGAGCATAAGCATGGTATCTATGTGTCAGGGGTAAGTAAGCCATGACAGTATCAACAAGTTTTGAAGTTAAGTCATGTTTGCCTGTGTGTTTACTGTTTACACCAGGGTATACATTGTGGGTCAAAATGAATGTTTGGTTGTAGTAAGTTGCAATTCTTTTATTTCTTGTTTGAGGTAGAATTACAAAGGAGAGAGATTATGCATATATGGCCTTTGCAGAGATTCTGTCTTTTCCCTGCTTGATCCTGCATGGAAACTTGGTTGTCATATAATTTAATTTCTTGTAGTTTCTTTTTGTCATGTTTTCTGCATTTGATGATGCCACCATTCACATACTCCCTCTATTGCAGATTTGCATAATTGTATAATTGTTTGGATAGAGAGCCTGAGTGAATCCACATGTACCTGTTGAGCTACAGCATCACTGATGCTCTATTTTTATGTAAAATGTTACTTACCTTTAAGAATGAGATAATTAATTTTCAAATTTTACCTTACCTCTCTGCTCTCCTGCTTGTGGAGATTGAGGCTTCATGTAGTAGCTTCTTCCATTTCTGCCTCTCTTGCAAATTCTGTCGCTTCCCTCCAACTGTTCATCATTACTGATCTTCATCATTACTGATATTCATCGTTGCTGATCTTCATCAATACTGATCTTCATCGTTGCTGATCTTCATCATTGCTGATCCTCATCGTTGCCGATCCTCATCGTTGCTGATCTTCATCGTTGATCTTCATCATTGTTGATCTTCATTGCTGATCTTCATCGTTGCTGATCCTTATCGTTGCTGATCTTCATCGTTGCTGATCTTCATCGTTGATCTTCATCATTGTTGATCTTCATTGCTGATCTTCATCGTTGCTGATCTTCATCGTTGATCTTCATCGTTAATCTTCATCATTGCTGATCTTCATTGCTTATCTTCATCGTTGCTGATCCTCATTGTTGCTGATCCTCATCGTTGCTGATCTTCATCGTTGATCTTCATCATTGTTGATCTTCATTGCTAATCTACATCGTTGCTGATCTTCATCGTTGCTGATCCTCATTGTTACTGATCTTCTCCATTGCTGATCCTCATCATTGTCGATCTTCATTGCTGATCTTCATCATTGCTGATCTTCATCATTGTTGATCTTCATCATATCCTCATCGCTGCTGATCCTCATCGTTGCTGATCTTCATCGTCGCTGATCTTCATTGTTGATCTTCATCATTGTTGATCTTCATTGCTGATCTACATCGTTGCTGATCTTCATCGTTGCTGATCTTCATCGTTGCTGATCATCATCGTTGCTGATCTTCATCGTTGCTGATCATCATCGTTGCTGATCTTCATCATTGCTGATCCTCATTGTTGATCTTCATTGCTGATCTTCATCATTGCTGATCTTCATCATTGTTGATCTTCATCGTTGCTGATCTTCATCATTGCTGATCTTCATCATTGCTGATCTTCATCGTTGCTGATCTTCATCATTACTGATCTTCATCGTTGCTGATCTTCATCGTTGCTGATCCTCATTTTTGCTGATCCTCATCGTTGCTGATCCTCATCGTTGCTGATCTTCATCGTTGATCTTCATCGTTGATCTTCATCATTGCTGATCTTCATCGTTGCTGATCCTCATCATTGCTGATCTTCATCGTTGCTGATCCTTATCGTTGTTGATCTTCACATCTTATTTTCATGATTTTCCTCCAGCAATTTGTTCATAACATCTTCATTTTATTTTCGTCTGATTTGGTAAATTTCCCAGGTTTCTAATGTATAAAGTAACACTAAAATAATATTGGTATGAAATATTCTGAAGTTTGGTTTTTCTCTTATATTATGTTTGAATTCTATATTTTACTGAGTTGCTTAAATGTCACTTGTGCTAAGGAGATTCTTCCTCTGATATCATTTTCGTTGCCTCCATCTTTAGACATTGTTGCACCCAAGTATACAAACTTGTCTACATCTTCTAGCTCATTATTTGACACAGCTATTGCTATTTCACTGTTAGTGTTCATCCTCATTGTCTTTGTCTTCTTTTCATTAATTTTCAGCCCAACATAGGTTTCAATTTCATGAAGTCGAGATGTTTTCTTCTGTAGATTTTCCCTTGTGTTTGAAATTAAAGCAATATCATCAGCATAATCCAGATCTTCTAATGTAAACATGTTCCATCTTATTCCAAGTCTATTGTCTGTGGTTGTCTTCAGAACCCAGTCTAGTGCTAGGATGAAGCGGAATCCTGACATTGCACATCCTTGTCTGACTCCAGTATTGATATTAAACCAGTTAGATAATTAACCATCACAATCTACAGCGTTTTTACTATCTTCATACCAAACATATATTATGATGATATATTTTTGTGGGATTCAGTCTCTTTTCATTATTTTCCATAAAATACTTCTGGTAACACTGTCAAAAGCCTTTGTAAAATCAACAAAGTATAGATACAGTGGTGCCCTCCATTCTATGCTCTGCTTTATCATGTTTCTTAATGTGAATATCTGCAGTTGTTCCCCTACCACATCTGAAACTGGGTGTTCAATTCTCAACGTATCATCTACTGCATCTTTTATTCAATCAACTATTTACCTTTCAAAAATTTTGCTCCCAGCTGGTAACAGTGATATCCCTCTGTAATTGGCACATGTTGTTAAATCACATTTCTTGGGCACTGCCACTATTATGCTTTCCTTCCATGTCTCAGGAACCTTTTCTTTCTCCATTATCTTATTAAATAACCTGTTTATAATTCTTCTGAAACTTCTCTGCTACCTTTCAACATTTCTGTTGTTATGTCATCTATTCCAGCTGCTTTTCCATTTTTTTATACTTCTATTTTTTTAACACTTTTCTCACTTCTTGGGCTGTGATTTTATCTGTAATCCTTCTTCATGTGGGTCCAATAACTCATCTAGTTCTTCATTTATTGCCTCAATGATGGGTTGTTTTAATGTGGATTCAAATAATCCTTCCATATATCTCATATTCTCCTGTAGTTAATTCTCCATGCCTTCTTCTTATTCCTGTGCTTTTTTCTTTCTTCTTTTATTGCATGTCACCTCTGGATGCAGCTTCTTCCGTAACATTTGCTGCATCGTCTACCATTCTTCTTTTGTCCGCACGTACTCTGCTATTCACCTCCTTATCCTTTTTCTCGTACTCACTTTGTATGATCTGCCTGATACATTCAGATTGTTGTTTGAAAAACTTTCTCTCTTCTATTGTGTCCGCAGATATTCAGGGCTTGTTTGAACCCTGTCTCTTCCCGAGTACTTTCATGGCTGTCTTGTTGTGTGCCGTTCTATCTGTTTCCATTCTTTATTTATATGTCACTCATCCTACTTGATGTTATCTTCTTCCATTCTCTTTCAATACTTCAATGCACTTCAATTTGTTTGATTTAAACACAGTTCTAATTTGTCCACATTTCTTCTGTGCCCTTTAATTTAGTTGTAAAACTGTCAGTAAGTAGGTTGTAATCACTGTGAATATCAGCTCCTCACTTTGTTCTTACCATGAGCTTCTGTATTTAAAAAGGATATCTGCCAAGACTGGCAGGGCCTATCCCCCTAGGTTTTATCTGGTTTTCCTTACATACCCAGAAACCCCTTCTGTTACTCATGCCGCAAAGGATGAGCATAAGAGTTGGTACCAAGTGAAGGTGGGGGTTGAGTTGTGAGGTGATTATGGACAGCTACACTTACAATATTGTATCTGTACATGGCAGAAATACATCAAAACAAAAGTGTGTTTAAAGTGACATCACACTAGTGAATTAGACTTACTGTACCAGTTGCATTGGAATGTACTGTGTGAACCTATGAAATTCCATAACTCCTAATTAAGTTGTGATCTTTTTTCACTAATTTATTCCATTAATTGCCTCTTTTGCATCAATCCACATAAATCAATCACAGGAATATCCTTTTAGGATTTTTTGTCTTGACCTCAATCATTTTTCAACTTACCCATGTTTTCATTTTCCATGATTCTGCATACTTCACATTCATTTCAATCATTATTACACTTGCATGTACCTAAGGGTTTTACCATCAAATATACATTATTTTTGAATGACTTTAATTAAAGAAACAATAACTATTCTGTTTATCGTTCCTAAGTTCTTTTCCGTGTGTGAAATCACATGTATTTCTTAACACCTGTGATAGCTGTGAACTTATCCTTGCATTTTCTGTCAATTCATAGTCTCATCGTTAATCATTTTCGTAATATTGGAAATGAGCTATTCTTATCCATCTTGTAATTCAATGGCTCAAAGGGTTAGTTCATGGGTCAAGCAAGTTGATCTGAAAAAGGAATTTAAAGAAAAAAATAATAATGGTGATTGAAGCATCCAAATCTCTTTGTAAAAGGAGATATTTAAGTTTAATGCTGTCTTATCTGTGTATTTAACAGAATAGGTCCCTGGTCGAAATAATTGGTGTAGTAAGTCCTTGTCTTTCATTCTTAACAATTGGTGATGTATTTTTAGCTCCACTATTCAAAAAATAGTAGAGCTATTCTACTACCACACTGGCCTCAGCGTCGGTGTCCGGTTAAAATTATGAATGGTGTATGTTCATGTAGCCTGGCATAGGGTTAGAGGACATGGGTACTGTTTAAATGAGCATGATGGGGGGTTGTGTGTGCATACTAATTAGCTTATTTGCATAACAATGAAAATAATTGTATCTATGATATGTTTTAAATTAAAGTGGGAGTGGGGAATTTGTTTACACAAATGATCATTTATGTGAAAAGCATTGTCTACACTTAATGGTGAGGTGTAATGTGCAAATTAATTAGGTTATTTGCATAACAATAGACTTTTGTAGAAAATATTTAACCTGATATGAAACTTGGTACTTGATACAGTTGTAGGTGGCATTGGTACTGTTCAGTTAAGTATAATTAGGGGATTGTATGTGCATACCAATTAGCTTATTTGCATAGCAATGAAAATATTTATATTTGTGGTAGCTTTTGAATTAAAGTGGGTGCGATGGTTTTTCTTAAACAAATGATCATATAGTTTATGGAAAGAGCATTGTTTACACTTAATGTTGAGGTATAGTGTGCATATTGATTAGGTTATTTGCATAAAAGTAGACTTTGTTGTAAAATGTTTCACTCGAGATTAAAAGTTTATGGCAGGTGAGACTTACTAACTTTACATTTCTAGTTTTGACATTCCTGACATGAATAGGAATCAAAATGTTTGTCTTGCCATGCATAAAGAAGAAAATAAAAATGTCCTTGCTTCTGAATAATTTTAAATTAGAGGTTTGGGAAATATAAATAATAAGTGGAATGTGGGGTAGAAGATGACCTGATGATAAATTAGCTGAAGAAATTAGGATGAGGTTAGGATTTCTTGTGGGACAGGGTGGAATTGTATGTAGTGCAGGGTGGGATGGGATGTTGGCCAGGATGCATTGACATGTTAGACAGGGTGGGTTGACATGTACTGTAGAACAGGGTGGGTTAGCATGTGGAACCGGGTGGGTCAACATATGGGACAGGGAGGCATGTGGTGGGGTGTCATCTGGATTTCAGTTGTGATGGCATGTGGTGGTGGATTGACATACAGTATCTGGTTTTCAGGTGTGATTGCATGGAGTATAGGCACGCAATGAAATTTGGGACAGGTTGGGATGGAATATAGGACAGTCTGGAATATGCATTATTAGCAGAGAGGGGATTTGGATCATTTTTAATGTCTAGATTGTCATACGTTAAGCAATATTGTTTTGCATAATTTTGCTTTAATGTTATTGTACATTTTTCATATTGCCTGACTTTGCTTGACACATATTTTCTTAAATTGGAAGTTGTATTACAATCCAGAATGTAGTTCTGGGAATGTGTGTAGGAGTAGTTGGGGTGGGGGCGGGGGAGACACAGGTTGGAAAGGGGGCTTAATGACATTCTTTCATTGACATTAGCATATTAGGCCTCTCCTTTTTTTCTTCTTCAATTGATAGAACTAAAAGAGGTGTTATAGTTATAAAGACTTAGCTTTTACATGTTTTCAGAGTTACTGCATAGGTGAGGTAACCTGAGCTTTTTTTTTTGTCTTTAAATATCTGGGAAAACTTAAAAATATTTTGAAGCTTGTAGTAATATGTTGTGCCAATTAACAGACCAAATGAAAATGTAAGTGCATCTTTCAAAGCTCAAACAATTTGAAATCATCTGCCCTGCTACCCTATTTCTGTATATACTTTCCTCAATAAGCCCATTCTCTATACTAGCTTTGAATAGTAGAGCATACTGTCCTTCTGACAGTTCTTGTTAAAAATGTAATAACCTTTTCTACTATTTGAATTTTTTTTCCTTAAACTTTTTATAATTACCCTTCCTATATTCTCTTTCACTTCTTTCCTGACATAACCAGTGGCATTTAAGGCCACAAAATCGCAGGACAAAAAAAAAAGAATACATAAAGACTTGAGGAATCTGGCTATGACATCACAACTAGTCTTGATTTCAGCCGTTTCTTTCTACACAAATGATACCAAACTTTAAACTGAAATATATCCTTAACAGAATGAGATTTTGAATGCTTTCTTTACCATTTTGAAGTCCTCTTTCATATAAAATGGGCTTGCCTGACCCCGCACTAATCATTTAAGTATCATTTACAGCAATCTTCTTATTTTGTGTGATTATTTCTTCATGTTGTCAATGTTTAATTTCTTTTTAGTGGAAAGTTTCGCTATTTTCATGGTCTATATAAGACATTAAAACAATCGAGTTGTTGCTTCTTCTAGCCAACATTATTACACTTTCAATAGTTGGAATGGTCAGTACATATTTGTATGTATTTCAATAATTTTTAGGAAAACATGCAAATAATTGATCATAACATTGTAATATCAAAATATCTGCCCTACGGTGGATTTCAGAAAGCTTAATCTTCCTGCATGTCAAAAACCACAACCCTTTCTGAGATATTAATCCTGTCTGAACGTTCCGCTTCGCTGATTTAATGAAAGGATCTATTGTTAATTAGCTTCATCACACAAGTGCAGTGTAATTGCTTGCCATATTAGTTCTGGATAGTGAAGCAGAAAGCTTACTGAGCAACAATAGTTGACTGTTTATTGTCAATTAAAGTTTTGTTTGGAGTGGGAATGCATGACTACCTTTAATTGTAATTGATGCAGTGAAGTTGTAGAAATATTTTCAGCACAGAGCCTAAAGGTTTTTACGCCTCATGTAAGAAATAAAAATGAAAGGATATATCACAATCTTGATATTCCAACGTAATTTCAGATAAAAAGAGTTGCCACAATTTAAACTTTTAGGATGCTTAAAAATTAAAGTTCTTGTAAAAGTATACTTGAATATAGAAAAGGCTTTAAATTTTGTAAGAAATGTTTTAAGTTTCCAAGGTATGGCTGGTCAAATGTTGGGGATTTTGTTATAAGCGCTTGTCAAACAAATATAATTTCCTCAATGCAAGTTTTGTAATGTACAATCAAAATCTTTTCAGAATTCTTTCATTTGTAAATTCCAGGTATTGAATATGATGGGAATGTATTTTCCAGCTATATTTTGATGAGGGGGTATGATTAAGATTTGAAAACATCCATACAAATTAGCATTATGACCCCCAGTATATTTGTCTTCACATTTTTACTAGATGCACCTATTCTCTAAACAAAATTCAGACCTATATGTGATGAGTAATCCTTACAGGATCCTAAATTATAAAATAAGCAACCTCTTTCAGTAAAATGTGCATGATATCCAACATTGATTAAAGACATTTTTTATATTTTGCTTGGATTCCTGTGATTAATTTGTATCATTGTGTTAGGCCATTAGATTGGAGTAACTACCTACAAAATCAACTAAATATATTTTTTTAATTGATCTGAAATGATAGTGCTTAAGGGTTAAGTGTGTTAAAGGTATGAAAAGCTTGAATATGCCCCCAAACAAAAACAAAAAAATGTACCTGTCAATGCACAAACATTTTTCAAGACAAGCAAAGCTGTGATGTTGGAAAGAAAAATGGCTCAAAATATTATGTTCCTGTCTTAAATTTGAGGGATTTATATCCCCAAAGTTTCAAATTTGAGGAATTTATATCCCCAAAGTCTTAAATTTGAGGGATTTATATCCCCAAAGTTTTAAATTTGAGGGATTTATATTCCAAAGTTTTAAATTTGAGGGATTTATATCCCCAAAGTCTTAAATTTGAGGGATTTATATCCCAGTCTTAAATTTGAGGGATTTATATCCCCAAGTCTTAAATTTGAGGGATTTATATCCCCAAAGTCTTAAATTTGAGGATTTATATCCCCAAAGTCTTAAAATTGAGGGATTTATATCCCCCAAGTCTTAAATTTGAGGGATTTATATCCCCAAAGTCTTAAATTTGAGGGATTTATATCCCCAAAGTCTTAAATTTGAGGGATTTATATCCCCAAAGTCTTAAAATTGAGGGATTTATATCCCCAAAGTCTTAAAATTGAGGGATTTATATCCCCAAAGTCTTAAATTTAAGGGATTTAAAATCCCCAAAGTTTTAAATTTGAGGGATTTGATATCCCCAAAGTTTTTTTATTTTCATATTTTAACCTTTATTGTTGGATTATTTGTGTGTTGAGTTTTGTTTTGTTTTGTAAAGTTCAGAGAACCTTGGGATTCTGTGCTATGTAAGCTTTGGGAAGAAAATAAGGAAGCAAATATGATCATCAGAATATCTTTACTAGCTAGTTTTTGCTTGGAAGTTCTGTTAAAATTAAAACCCTTTACTAGAATGTGTTTTACAAAAGGAAATCAAGCTTTGGCGTACATTCTTAACATTAGAAATGGCTTTGCTTAAAACCAGGAACACTCCGACCAGCCCTGAAGGTGGAGCAAGGCCGGTCTAAATGAAAGTTATCTATTTCTTTATTTCTCAAACCATAAAACTGTGATCTGTTCAACACTCCATACAAGCTGTTCAATGAACCATGTGTTTGATTTCCACCCAACACAAAGGAGTTTTTATTAAGGGGAGCAGCATCTCCCAAGGAGTATAAAATGTCCTTTGACCAAAGTTAATCTTGTGGAATGATGCATGTAATTTGTAGTTTCGAAAATACAGAACAAGTTTTTAAGCAGTTTCTGTACTAATGAATTTGTATGAAGGTTTTGCATGTTTATGCATCAAAATTGAATAGCTGTACAATTAATGCCAATTTGTAATTGTTTTTGATTTTTGTTCTTGTTGCTATTCTAATGGTTCCAAAGGATTTAAAAACAATTTATATTATGTTGATGCGACGTGTACATCTTTAATGCTTACATTTGTGCATTATCACTTCTTCTGTTTAATCTGTCCTTTTTACAACCTTCCTAGAGCTTCCCTCGCTGCCCACAACTCAGTGGCCGAGCTCTTCCAAAAAAACCTTCCTCTATCATGCTTCCCTCTACAACCATATTTAGTCCTCCTTCCCCACCCCTTTTCTCTCTACATTATTTTTCCACCCATACACCTCCTCTCTCGATCCCAGCTTTCTGGCTTTTAGTTCTCATGTTTCTCTCAATCTCCCCCTGTTTACTTTCCTTCCTACCTCTGGAATGATCTAACCTCTCAGGCACAATTTGACCTTTGCTGTTGTGGTGCCGTTAAACTCTCATCAAACAAACTATAATCTTGTTATATGTTTTGCTATAAAATTTGTTGATATTTAGGTACATTGAAATGAAGCATTTTGCAGATCAAGGATAAAAATGTTTTAAACTTTTCTCTCGTAAATTATAGGTGCTTGAGAACTCCAGTGCACATAGGCTGGGCATGAAGCCTGGGGACCAGGTTCTAAGTGTCAACGGTGTGGACTTTACAAGTATAACTTCCGATGAGGTAAGTAATCAATATAAAAAAGTAGAAATATTAAAGTCTCAGGGATAATTCTCATTTGGAGGATTTTTAGCTTAAAGACAACTGTGTCATTGAGGTTATAAAGTGGAAGAATCTGTAGACTTCTGTCACCCGGTTTTGCAACATATCTAGTCAAAGGGTTTTGGCCAGAAATTTGTCAAATTTGGCAGTATTGCATAGCAAGAAAATCTCTTCTGAGTATCTATTTAGCTTTTAGCTTGACTATTCAAGAATAGTAGCAGCTATTTTACTCACCTTGGCGTTGGCCTTGGCGTTGCTGAAACTTTTTTGGGGAGCAAAGTCTATAAAAGCTTGTCGTAATTTGAAAATGTACATTATTTAAAAGTGGAATAAATATATAGAATGTGCATAATGTCTGAATTAAAATTTGCAGTGTCATAGATGGTAACCAAAATAACAAATGATTAGGCTTGAAAAGAACTGAAAAGTTTTAAAATATCTGAAATATTTGTTTTAAAGATTTTTTAGTGGAAATTATTAGACTGCCTTAATTATTTAAGTTGACTGCTTTTTTGCATGGAGTTGATATAGAACTGACTTATTTATGTATGAGCACAAACAAACAAACATAGTATGCAATTTACATTTGAAAAGGACATAGACCATTGATTACTCTTTTCATTCTTCCAAGTACACAAATAACTTCTACCAATGCACTACAGGTGGCCAGTTATTTAATCAGGAATATTTTGCATTCCTACTCTAGCGCAGTCTCCTCTAATACTAATACCGCCCCCCTAACACAACTAAAATTGACTGACATGCCCAAACTGACCTCACCTGCCCAATCCTAAGCCCATCACCATTGCCAACAACCCAACCACACCCAAACCACCTCCACCACCACTTCTCTCCCCAACCTTCCTTCCTTTTCTAAGGCCCCTGCCGTCCCCTCTACCCCAACACCTCTAATGCCATCAAACTCAAGCCAACCTGGCTAACAAACATCAAACCAATAAACTAACCAACAAACAACCAATTAAGAAACAGCCCACCATCCAAACCCATATGTATGACACTGAAGAGAACAAGGATTGTTCGATTACCGAACACACCGATCATACTTCTCGTCCAACTTTCGAAAACAACAGCTCCCAAAGAAACAGGGACAGATCCAAAGAAAAAACCCCAACTCAGACCCAACAGATCTTCCCCCAGATAACCCCCTGCCTTCTTATGGCGTGCACCACAAACAAGTACAATAACACCCACAACATTATACAATGGAAGAAATTCTGAAGAAATTTACCTACTGGCCACAACCTTCAACCCAGTCATCTTCTGCCTAGAAGAAACTTTCTTAAAAACCACTGACCATTATTCCCTCAATAGCTTCGCTTGCTACCATAAACATCAAGTGGATGCTGACAGGGCCTGTGGGGGCGTCTCCATTCTCGTTAGATACGATATCCCACATAGCCCTGTTCATGTGAACACCGACCTTCAGGCCATCTGTATGTCAATCTCCCTACACAAAACCTTTACTCTTTGCAATATCTATCTCCCCCCCCCTCCCAATGCCAACCAGCCATAACAACCTCATCTTTCAGCTCCCTTCCCCCTTCATCCTTCTTGGTGACTTCAATGCCCACAACCCCCTATGGGGCTCTAATACCACCACTTCCAGAGGCAAGCTCGTCGAAAACACTCCGACAGCACAGCTTTCCTTTCTCAACACTAACTCCCCAACCTACCTTCACCCTGCCACAGACTCCCTCATCTGTATTGACCTGTCTATCTGTTCCCCCAACCTTCTCCTTGATTTTAGCTTGGAGGTCACTGCTGACCTCTGTGGTAGTGAGCATTACGTTTTTATTTACTCCAACCTTTAAGCCCCCACAGACCACACCCCCAATTGGAATCTCGAGAAGGCCGACTGGCCCCTTCTTGAAACCCTCTGCGACTCGCACCTCTCCCCCCATCTTCTTGAGGGTTAGGATCCCATGTCAAACTTTAGTAAAATCCTTATCAATATTGCCACCTGGTCCATTCCCAAAACCTTTAAAACCCCAAACCACCTCCCAACCCCTGGTTCACTGATGACTGCAAAACCGCCATCAAGAACAGAAAAGGGCCCTCAGGAACCTCAAAACTAACCCGACCACCTACAACCTCAACCTCTTTCGCATCAGCCGTGCCAAAGCCAGGCGCACTATCAAGGACAGTAAAACCAACACCTGGAACAACATCATCTCTTCTTTTACCACCAACACCCCCACTAAGAAGATTTGAAGAATGGTTAATAGCTTCCATGGCAGGGTGGGCAAGTCTCCCATCTCCCATCTCTCCTGGAATGGTAACCTTCTCACCACGAAAAAGGACATCATTAACTTCCTCGCCGCCTCTTTCAGCAACATCTCATCCTCGGCCAACTACCCCAATGCTTTTAAAACCAAAATAGCTCACGATGAAGCCCGGATTATCACCTTCCCTCTGACAACACCGAGAGCTACAACAAGCCTATCACCCTTTCTGAATTAAACCAAGCCATCCATGATGCTAGCTGCACCTCCAAGGGCCCAGATAACATCCCCTACTAGTTACTTAAACACCTCCCCAACAAGACTTAAACACCTCCCCAACAAGGCCACCACTACCCTACTCACCATTCTCAACCACATTTGGTAATCACACTCCTTTCCCCCTATCTGGAGGACAGCTATTATCACCCCCATTCCCAAACTGGGAAAGGACAATACCGACCCCTCCAGCTACTGCCCCATCGCCCTCACCTGCTGTCTCTGTAAAATTATGGAAAGGATTATTAACCAAAGACTAAACTGGTTCCTTGAGACCAATATAATCCTCTCTCCTCACCAAAATGGCTTCCGGAAACGTCGCAATACCTCAAACCACTTAATTGTGCTCGACACCACTATCCAGGATTCCTTTGCAAAAAAGCAAAACCTCTTTGCCATCTTTTTTGCCCTCGAGAAAGCTTTCGACACTACTTGGAATTATGGTATTATCCACAAACTTTACACCATCAACCTTAGAGGCCACCTCCCCATCTTCATTCAAACCTTCTTCTCACCCAGGCAGTTCCAATTTTGTATTTGCCACACCCTCTGCAACCCCTACCCTCAAGAAGAGGGTGTCCCCCAGGGCAGCATCCTCTCCCCCACTCTCTTCAACCTGAGGATTAACGACATCGCAGACATTGGCCCCAACATCAAATGTGCCCTCTACGTGGACGACTTCACCATCTTCTACTCCTTTCCTAGCTTTCCTCTTGTCGAAAAAAGGCTCCAACTTAGCCTCAACCGGCTGCAAGACTGGTGCAACAATAATGGTTTTAAATTCTCCAAAGACAAGACAGTCTGCATGCACTTCTGTCATTTCAACAACCTCCACCCCAACCCGAACCTTGTGCTCAATGGCAAACGCATCCCTTAAGTTGAGCACACTAAGTTTCTGGGTTTAACTCTAGACCCCAAGCTCTCCTACAAGCAACCCATTACCAGCCTGAAACAGATATGCAACAGCTCCCTCAACATTCTCCGCCTCCTCTCCAATACCGCTTGGGGTGTTAACCGCCTGCTCTCCTCAAAATCTTCAGGCTCACCATTTGTGCCAAGCTTGACTATGGCAATATTGTCTACTGTGTTTCTCACAACTCTTACCTCAACCACATCAACACCATCCAAAATGAAGCCCTCAGGCTTTGTCTGGGTGCTTACATGACCTCCCCAATCACCAGCCTTCACATTGAAGCCAACGAACCCCCCTTTCTGCTAAGGTGTAGAAAGCTTAGCCTCTCTTATGCTTTTAGAGTCCTCACCAACACCCAGAACCCTGTTTACAATCTCATGAGGTACCCCAATTTCTCCACCCTCTTTGATAGGACTAAAACTCTATCCCCTCCCTTTAGCTTCTGCATTAAATCAGACCTCTTCCATCTCCGCATCAATCCCGCCACTCTTGGCACTTTCTCCTGGCCCACTTTTCCTCCCTGGGCCACCCCCTCCCTTCTATCCACCTGGACCTCTCCACTCATCACAAATCTCAAACCCACCCTAACTTCTTCATCAATCTCCAAAACCAAATCAAAGACCAAATCTCAAATTACACCTCCATCTATACTGATAGCTCCAAGGAAGGCGACAAGACAGCTACTGCTGCTGTCATCCAAGACATCACCCTCAGTAGCAGGCTTCCTGACTACTCGTCCATCTTTTTAGCCAAGGCTAAAGCCATCCTCCTCGCCCTCAACTTTATTGAATACTCTCTGCTCAGCCACTTTGCCATCTTCTTCGACTCAAGGCCGTCCTTACTTCTTTACTCAATTTTAAATAGGATAAGTCCACATCCTACCTGCTCCTTCGGAAATTTCTTTTGGCCACCCTTTGAAGGAAAAGTATTCTTTTCTCGAGATACCCAGCCATGTTGGCATCCCTGGCAATGACAGGGCTGATGCAGCCACTAATTTTGCCCTCAACCTTCCCCCTACACCATTTCCCAAAATCCTTTCTGACATCAAACCGCTTATTGCTTCCCTTGTTCATGACTGCTGGCAAAACTCATGGGACTCCCAAATTGATAACAAACTCCAAGTTATCCAGCCCAACATTCCGATCACACCTACCATTCACAACCTCTCTCATGCCGACAACGTTCATATTACCGGTCTTAGAATAGGTCACACCCACCTCTCTCATTCGCACTTCCTTATTGGCTCCCCTAACACCTCTGCAACAATTGCCATTACACCCTCACAGTTCATCACGTTCTCCTTTTTACGCTTGCCCCCTTGAAAGATTTTTGCCGACAACCTTCCTAGAGCTTCCTTGCTCCCCCTTTGTTTTGTACAACTCAATTGTCGAAAGGTTGGCAGGTCTGCCCACAACTCTTCCAAAAAAACCTTGGATAAAATTATCTCCTTCCTTCATCATGCTTCCCTCTACAACCATATTTAGTCCTTCTCTCCCACCCCCTCTCTACCTTTTTTTTTTTTTACCCTTGCACCTCCTCTCTCGATCCCAGCTTTCTGACTTTTAGTTCTTGTATTTCTTTCAATCTCCCCCTATTTTCTTTCTTTTCTACCTCTAGAATGATCTGACCTCTCAGGCACAATTTGACCTCATTGTCATGGTGCTGTTAAGCCCTCATAAAACAAACAAACAAACAAACCTCTAGAATGATCTAACCTCCCAGGCACAATTTGACCCTCATTGTCATGGTGACGTTAAGCCCTCATAAAACAAACAAACCATCTGCAGTAGCTTCGCTTGCTATTGCGACCCTTTTCAATGTCTTTTACGGCAAAATACATCATTCGATTTTTCATAAACTTCCCAATTATTTCAGTATTTAGCAGAACTTCCCCCACCATCCTGTAGTGACTTATGGCTGCTGCTTATCCCCAATGCTGGTACTCATTTGCACAGCCTGAGTGGAGCTAAGACAAGTGGGATAAAGTGCCTTGCCCAAGGACACAACCTATCTGCTCTGCCAGGAATGGAACCTAAACACAAGAGTCCCTGTACGTTTAAATGTCTCTCGAGTTTTTTATAGAAATTAACATGACATTTCCCTTCTATTTTCAGGCGGTGAAAATACTGAAGAATGCAGAGGAGATTGAGATAAGGCTGAAGTACTTTCCCTATGGTAAGCTGCTCAATATTAGATGAATAGAACTTTCCAAATGATAATCAGCAACTTCTGGAGAACTTATTTAAATAATGTCACATGGTCAAAATTCATGTGTCCATTATGAACAAATCATATACTGTTGGAATCTTATCAACCAATCAAATACTGGGAGATTCTTGGCTGTCTGCATATTACGAGCACTGCATGGAAGCAAGCGTTTGAAAGAAAAAAGATTTCAAACCCCACTTTATTAATGTATGTAGGCTTTTATGGTTGCTATAGGTCTACATTACATGACAGATATTTGCACTAACGTAATTGTGAAACAAATCAAATCTTCAACAAAACTTAAATTGTTCTCCTTCAGATAAATAAAAACACCAAAAACAGATGTCAGAAATGGTGTTAAATGAAATACTTTGATAAACGTTTATAGTTAATTTTTTCCCAATGTTTTGCAGGGTATGAAAAAACGTACGGTCAAAATGATGGCTCACCAGTGTACGATCCAAGATATCAGCCAAGGAGGTACTAAACTTGCCAATCTCAGAGTGCTGTTTGTATAGATTGCGAACTGTTGGGAAAATTGTTTGATGTCATTTATCCGTCACACCTATATGTGAATAATACCTCTCCTTTTAAACCAATCAGTATTTGACGTTTCCTGTCATATTTATGAAAGGTCATCTTGATGGGATTATATTCTGCTTGCACCTTATTGTGCCAAAAATGGAAGCCCTAGATATACCACTAGAAAGCACATTTTAGTAATTTGATATTAGGCATAAATGCTTGTAGAGAAGTAGCCTAAGCTGCCATTTGGTGAGCAACAAGATATGTTTCATCAAAATTAAGCAAAGAATACATTTTTGATAAAAAGGGTGTTTTAAAATCACCATTAGGTATGGAAAGGGTGTTTTAGAAATTACCATTAGGTATGGAAAGGGTGTTTTAGAAATCACTATTAGGTATGAAAAGGGTGTTTTAGAAATTACCATTAGGTATGGAAAGGGTGTTTTAGAAATCACCATTTGGTATGAAAAGGGTGTTTTAGAAATCACCATTAGGTATGAAAAGGGTATTTTTGAAGGAGAATTCCGGCCCTGGTACTCATTTGGGATGGGGGTGTCTGCCAGTTCTCTCTCCAACTTTTAGTTAACTATTTTTTTGTGTTCTGTTGGAAAACAACTTGTTTGTGATGCTCCTCTACATGTCTGTTTTTATGTGTGATCATTGCAACATGACCCACACATGACCCACACATGACCCACACATGACCCACACATAACCCACACATGTTAGCAGCAGTAACTACCTTATTTGATAAGGTATGTCACTTTAAATGCAATTCCTCTACCTGAAATGAATTTGATATAAAATTTAATGGAAAATATTAATTGTCAAAAAAATGTAAGAAACTTTAAGAAATGAATGTTAGCAGCAGTAACTGCCTGTTTGTGAACGATATTGAAAGCTATTTTTATATCATATTTCACCATTTTTTTTGTATTTTGTAAAATTATTGATAATATTTAAAACTAATTGTAATTCATGTTTTATAGTCATTGCATGCTTACGCTTTTTTTCCTAAAACTTATTTTCAAGAATTTGTGATCATTTAAAAGATTGATGGTTTAAGAAGTTAAAGACATGTCGGTCATCTTGATGTACTTATGTAGGCGTCTCTGGATTTAGATTAAGTTTGTGTCAAAGCTTTGTGTGATGCATGTGATGCATAGAGTATATTTAGTTGTTCAAAGTATGTAAAGACTGCTTTGTTAAAGGACATGGTAAATTGCTACCTGAATAATAATGAGTCATGTATTCACACACATCAGTGCAAATATTCAATATGCTCAGCAATATGTATATTAATTTGATATAAAAGTATTCATTAATGAGTAAGATCCTCATCGTTTAGAATATCATTTTTATTATTTTTTCCATTACCTAATGAATATTCATCTAAAGTTTAAAATTTGCATGACTATATTGATGCTTGGTAGAAAATATAGAAATATTTCCAATATAAATCAAATTGAATATTTACAAGTTTCTCTTTTGTCATTGTAAAATGATTTGATATTATGAATGATGTTGATACCATGGTAACGATCCCCAGACTGCTAATTTGATGGCCTATAGAAATATGGAATTGTGACTATAGCTCAATTGCTTAAAAATGTTAATAACTATGAAAGAGTGATAATTAATTACGATTAATTGATTATTAATTATTAATTTGTCATTTTCAATAGATTTTTAAATTGTTCGAAAATCCATTAAAAAGCAGGGATTCAAGTTTATACCCTTCTACTGGAAGAAAAGGGAAATTCTGTCACTTTTATCACATGTCAAAACCAGATCAATTTCAGCGCTGATAACATTTTTTCGTTTGGGTGTTAAGTGGGAGTACAATTTGTATAATCGACCAACTTAGTGCCATTAGCGTTTGCTATGGATCTCCCATTAGGGTTAGTCAGATCTCTCATTAGGGTTTGCTTTGGATTCCCTTTGTGATATGCTATGGATCCCCCATTAAGGTTAGTCAGATCTCCCATTAGGGTTTGCTTTGGATCCCTTTTGTGATATGCTATGGATCCCCTATTAAGGTTAGTCAGATCTCCCATTAGAGTTTGTTTTGGATCCCCTTTGTGATATGCTATGGATCCCCATTAAGGTTAGTCATAGATCTCCCATTAGGGTTTGCTTTGGATCCCTTTTATGATATGCTATGGATCCCCAATTAAGGTTAGTCAGATCTCCCATTAGGGTTTGCTTTGGATCCCTTTTGGTTAGTCAGATCTCCCATTAGGGTTTGCTTTGGATCCCTTTGTGATATGCTATGGATCCCCCATTAAGGTTAGTCATAGATCTCCCATTAGGGTTTGCTTTGGATCCCCTTTGTGATATGCTATGGATCCCTTATTAAGGTTAGTCATAGATCTCCCATTAGGGTTTGCTTTGGATCCCTTTTGTGATATGCTATGGATCCCTTATTAAGGTTTGCTTTGGTCATAGATCTCACATTAGGATCCCCGTTTGCTTTCCCCATTTTGCTTTGGATCCCCAGATTTTAGTATATGCTATGGATCCCCCATTAAGGTTAGTTATAGATCTCCCATCGGGGTTTCAAATGGATCCCGTCTGGGTTTACTATGGATCCCTATCTAGGTTTATTATGATCCCCTTCATAGCATGCTATGGATCCCCCATCAGGTTTGTTATAGACTTTTGCTAGATCTCCATCAGGGTTTGTTTTGAATCCCCCACCCTCCCCATAAGAGAATGCAATGATCCCATCAGGGTTTGCTTATAATTCCCCATCGGGTTTGCTTTAAATTCCTTATCAGGTATTTGTTTGTTTGTTTGATGAGAGTATAACGGCACCACAACAGCAAGGGTCAAATTGTGCCTGAGAGATTAGATCATTCCAGAGGTAGGAAGGAGAGTAAACAGGGGGAGATTGAGAGAAACACGAGAACTAAAAGCCAGAAAGCTGGGATCGAGAGAGGAGGTGTATAGGTGAAAAAATAATGTAGAGAGAGAAGGGGTGGGAAGGAGAATTAAATATGGTTGTAGAGGGAAGCATGATGAAAGAAGGAGACAATTTTATCCGGAGGTTTTTTTTGGAAGAGCTCGGCTATTGGGATGTGGGCAGCGAGGGAAGCTCTGAGAAGGTTTAACATGGGGCAAGCAAGGAGAATGTGATGGACTGTGAGGAAGCAATGGCAATTATTGCAGAGGGTAGGGGGGAGCCAAAAAGGAGGTGGGAGTGAGGGAGGTGGGTGTGACCTATTTTAAAACTGGTAATATGGACGTTGTTGACATGTGAATGGTGGGTTTGATCGGAATGGTGGGCTGGATGATGTGGTGTTTGTTATCAATTTGGGAGTCCCATGAGGTTTGCCAGTGGCCACGAACATGGGAAGCGATAAGCGGTTTGATGTCAGAAAGGGTCTTGGGAAAAGGGGTAAGGGTGAGGGCAAGCTTAGCAGCTGCATCAGCCCTGTCATTGCCAGGGATGCCAACATGGCTGGGTATCCAGAAGAAAAGAATATGTTTCCTACGGAAGGGGGGCGAAAAGAGTTTATGGAGGATGAGGTGAGATGTGGGGTTATCCTATTTAACATTGAGTAATGAAGTAACAACAGCCTTGGAGTCAGAGAAGATGGCAAAGTGGCTGAGCGGAGAGTATTCAATAAAGTTGAGGGCGAGGAGGATGGCCTTGGCCTCGGCCAAGAAGATGGATGAGTTGTCGGGAAGCCTGCTACTGAGGGTAATGTCTTGGATGATGGCAGCAGCAGCTGTCTTGTCGCCTTCCTTGGAGCCATCAAAATAGATGGAGGTATAGTTTAAGAGTTGGTCTTTGATTTGGTTGTGGAGGTTGATGAAGAGGTTAGGGTGGGTTTGAATTTTGTGATGAGTGGAGAGGTCCAGGTGTATAGTAGGGAGGGGGAGGCCCAAGGAGGAAAAGTGGGCCAAAAGATAGTGCAGAGAGTGGTGGGACTGATGCCGAGATGGAGAAGGTCTGATTTGATCGTAAGCTGAAGGGAAGGGATAGAGTTTTAAGTCCTATCAAAGAGGGTGGAGAAATTGGGGTACCTAATGAGGTTGTAAACAGGGTTCTGGGTGTTGGTGAGGGCTCCAAAAGCATAGGAGAGGCTGAGCTTTCTACACCTTAGCAGGATGGAGGGTTTGTTGACTTCAACATGAAGGCTAGTGATTGGGGAGGTCATGTATGCACCCAGACAAAGCCTGAGGGCTTCATTTTAGATGGTGTTGATGTGATTGAGGTAAGAGATGTGAGTGACAGACAATATTGCCATAGTCAAGCTTGGCACGAATTGTGAGCCTGAAGATTTTGAGGAGAACAATCCGGTTCGCACCCGAAGTGGTATTAGAGAGGAGGCGGAAAATGTTGAGGGAGCTGTTGCAAATCAGGTGTGCTATGGATCCCCTTTATAGTATGCTATAAAGCCCCCACCATGGTTTGTTATAGATCCCCATTGGGGTTTGCTAGATCCTGTCAGCATCGGCGAGATTTGTTTTGGTAAGGGGGCACTTGCCCCTAACATTTCTTCGAATTTGTATCATTTTGATTTTTTGCATCTTGACAAGATTTTGTGGTTTTCTCCCCTAGTTTGGACTTTTCTCCCTACTTTCAGTGGCAAATCCTGCCCATGCCCACCAGGGTTTACTATGGATCCCCATCCACCAGGGTTTGCTATAATCCCCCATTGATTTTGCATTTATTTCTACCATCAGGGAATTCTTTGATCCCTCATCAGGGTATGCTATGGATCCCCATCTGGGTATGCTATGATTCTTCATCAGGGTTTACTATAGAACCCCAATGGTGTTTGGTCATGGATACCCCATTAGGGCATGTTATTGAATCCTCATTTGGGTATGCTATGATAGATCCCCCATCAGGGCTCGCTATGATCTCCCATCCAGGTATGCTATGGATCCCATGTCAGGGTATCCTACGGATCCCTCGTTAGGGTATGCTACGGATCCCTTATCAGGGTATGCAATAGATGCCCCATCTTGGTGTGCTGTGGATCCACCATCACGGTTTGCTATGATTTCCCATCAGGGTTTGCTATTGAACGCTCACCCCCCATCATGCAGGGTATGCTATGGATCCACATCTGGGTATGCTATGGATCCCCCATCATGGTATGCTATGGATCCCCTATCATGGTATGCTATGGATCCCCCATCATGGTATGCTATGGATCCCCCATCTGGGCATGCTATTGAATCCCCATCTGGGTATGCTATGATAGATCCCCCATCAGGGTTTGCAGGGTCACCTCCATCAGGGTCACCCCATCAGGGTCACCCCCATCAAGGTCACCCCATCAGGGTCACCCCCATCAGGGTCGCCCTCATCAGGGTCGCCCTCATCAGGGTCACCCCCATCAGGTTCACCCCCATCAGGGTCAATCCCATCAGGGTAACCCCATCATATTCACCCCCATCAGGGTCACCCCATCGGGGTCACCCCCATTAGGGTCACCCTCATCAGGGTCACCCCATCAGGTCACCCTCATCAGGGTCACCCCTCATCAGGTCACCCCATCAGGGTCACCCCCATCAGGGTCACCCCCATCAGGGTCACCCCCATCAGGGTCACCCCCATTAGGGTCACCCTCATCAGGGTCACCCCCATCAGGGTCACCCCCATCAGGGTCGCCCTCATCAGGGTCACCCCCATCAGGTTCACCCCCATCAGGGTAACCCCATCAGGGTAACCCCATCAGAGTCACCCTCATCAGGGTCACCCTCATCAGGGTCACCCCCATCAGGGTCACCCCCATCAGGGTCACCCTTATCAGGGTATGCTATGGATCCCCCATCAGGGTATATGTATCCTTCATCTGGGTATGCTATCGATCCCCATCAGGGTATGCTATGGATCCCCCATCTGGGTATGCTACAGATCCCCCAACAGGATATGCTATGGATCCCCCATCTGTGTATGCTATAGATCCCCCATCTGAGTATGCTATGGATCCACCATCAGGGTTTGCTATGGATCCCTCATCCCCATCAGGGTATGATAAGGATCCTTATCTGGGTATGCTATGGATCTGCATCTGGATATGCTATGAATCTGCATCTGGGTACGTTATGAATCTCCCATCCTATGATTTCCCATCAGGGCTGCTATAGAACCCTCATCCCCCATCAGGATATGCTATGGATCCTTGTATGGGTATGCTATGGATCCCCATCTGGGAGTGTTATGAATCACCCATCTGTGTATGCTATGTATCCCCATCAGGTATGCTATGGACCCCCATCAGGGTATGATATAGATCCCCTTTCAGGGTATGCTTTGGATCTCCATCGAGGTATGCTTTGGATTTCAATCTGGGTATGGTATGGATCCCCCATCAGGGTATGCTTTTGAATCACCATCTGGGTATACCATTAATCCCCATCAAGGTATGCTTTAGATCCCTATGAGGCTTTGCTATGGATCCCCATGAGAGTATGCTATGAATCCTTCATCAGGGTATGCTCTGAGCGGCGGAAGATGTCTGCATCTGGGAGGGGGGATATTGATCCCCCATTGGAGTTTGCCTTAATCCCCATTGGCTCTCCCATCAGGGTATGCTTGGACCTTCATCTGGGTATGCTATGGATCCCCATCTGGGTATGCTATTGAATCCTCATCTGGGTTTGCTATAATAGATCCCCCATCTGCATATGCTATTGAATTCTCATCTGGGTATGCTATAGTAGATCACCCATCAGGGTATGCTATAATAGATCCTCCATCAGGGTATGTTATTGAATCCCCACCTAGATGCCATTGATACCCCATCCTCCCATCTAGGTATGCTATAAATTCCCATCAGGGTTTGCTATGGATCCCCCATTAGGGTATGCTATGGATCCCCTATGTATGCTCTGGGCGGTGGAAGATGTTTCTATCTGTGGGCTGGGGGTCGGGGGGACAGGATCTAAGGGGCACTTTCCAACTCGTACTTTCAAAGCATGTAGCACACCTGTATAACTTTATAGGGTCAACCTACACCCACCCCCCCCCACCCTAATCCACCCCTAATCCCAATCCACCACCGGAAATTTCCCAAACTTTTATCGGTCCTATTATTGCTGCAGTGACCCATTTTCTCTTCTTTGATTAATTCTACAGCTTCAGAAATTCAAGATGTTTTGGTCCAAAATTCGTAAAATATAACAATTTATACCAACATTTTTACAAATTGGAAAATTGATAGATTATAAGCCTTGAAATTGAAATGATTATTTAGACT
>JAIGNY010001753.1:417500-535000 GCA_020152595.1 Chiridota heheva | reverse complement strand
AGAATGGGTGTTGCCCATGACTTGAGCTTGTTACTATTCCCAAGTGGTATGGGTGTTGCCCATGAGTTGAGAGAGCTTGTTCCTATTCCCAGGTAGCATGAGTGTTGCCCATGGCTTCAGAGAGCTTGTTCCTATTTCCAGGTAGCATGGATGTTTCCCATGAGTTGAGAGAAATTGTTCCTATTCCCAGCATGGGTGTTGCAAGGGTTCAACCGGGTTGTTTGACCCCCAACAGCTCCTCAAAAGGTAGAAAGGTCAGAAATTTTGCCAAAAGAAATTTGATTAAAGGTCCAGATTTTAATTAAAGGTCCAGATTTTGATTAAAGGTCCAGATTTTGATTAAAGGTCCAAATTTGGATTAAAAGGCCAGATTTCGATTAAAGGTCCAGAGTTTGATTAAAGGTCCAGATTTTGATTAAATTTCCAGATTTTGATTATAGGTCCAGATTTTGATAAAAGGTTTAGATTTGATAAAAGGTCCAGATTTTGATAATAGGTACAATTTTGGTAAAAGGTCTAAATTTTGATAAAAGGTCCAGATTTTGAGGGAATGATCTTCGTTTTATAAAAGCTGCTTTTTTGACACAATATTGGAATTTTGTGTGTGCCATCAGTGCTGTTTTTTTGCTCTATGACCCCCACCCTAAATCTAAGCCTGGCTACACCCATCACTTCCACTCTATATACCTATTAAACCTTCAGAAATCATTCTGAGCTTAGGTTTGGTCCTTCTTAAACATCATTTCATTAAATTGCAGTTTAACATCAAAAACATTTAAAGGAGCATTTCTTATCTGCCCTTAGGTAAGAAAATAAATGTGACCAGCTTTGATAATTTAATCTTAAGATTACAACACATTTTGTTGGTATATTTCCTCAATAAAGTTTAAGATTGCAGTAAGATTAACTCTCAATTTGAATCATAATCATAATGTCTTAAAACATTAGTTACTAACAAAGGACCCTACATCACAAGGACTGAAAGAATATCAACATTAATAACCCTGAGGAACTTTGAAAATATTTACAAGCCAATTACTAAAAGCATGGTTAACTTTAAAGTGATTAACCTCAGGGTGATTAGCCTTTAGGTAATTAACCTCAGGGTGATTAACCTGATAGTGATTAACCTAATGGTGATTGACCTCAGGGTGATTGACCTCAGAGTGATTAACCTCAGGGTGATTAACCTCAGGGTGATTAATCTCAGGGTGATTAACCTCAGGGTGATTAACTTCAGGGTGATTAACCTCAAGGTGATTAACCTCAGGGTAATTAACCTAATGGTGATCAACCTCAGAGTAATTAACCTCAGGGTGATTAACCTCAGGGTAATTAACCTCAGGGTGATTAATCTCAGGGTGATTAACCTCAGGGTGATTAACCTTAGGGTGACTAACCTAATGGTGATTAACCTCAGGGTGATTAAACTCAGGGTAATTGACCTAATGGTGATTGTCCTCAGGGTGATTAAGCTCAGGGTGATTAACCTCAGGGTGATTAACCTCAGGGTGATTAACCTTAGGGTGATTAACTTCAGGGTGATTAACTTCAGGATTAATCTTTGTTTTTGAGTGATTGTTTATTTCTAAATATATTTGTTATTTGAAAAATTAGACCAAAAAATGCACTTAGGTCTATGAATGTAGCTAATCAAGCTTTCAATATTAAGTAGTCTTTTACAAACCATGAATTTGTATGAATTTATGACTTGTCAATGAATGTAAATATATTCATTTAACTGACTTCTGTCAATGAATTTAAATATAACAATTTGTATGACTTATGTCAATGACTAAATATATTTATTTTACTGATTTCTGTCAATGAATGTAAATTAATGAGCTTGTATGAATCATTATGATTAATGGTAAGACCAATCAGAGCGCCATACTTCCTTCTGCCAATCCTTTCTTTTTAACCAACTGCCATCTGCAGCTTAAAAGACTAGTTTCCTCTATTTGTCCATACAAGCATTCCTTCAATTTGCTTATATGTCTTTTCAACATATTTGTGATTTAAAAAATTAAAACTATAAAGCACACACTTGGTAATACTAAAACAAAGAATGATGCCAAAATGACAAGCTTCAGATTATCAAATAAGATAAATATGAACTTAATTTTAAAAGATATTTTTGGTTAAAGAAAAAAGAAAAAAAACTCACACATATCATCAGTACACCTTAAGGATCTTTAACTTGAAAGAAATTTTACTACTGATGATCGTGAAATTATAATTAAAAGAAAAATACTATATTTTTTTCTCTTTACTGCAAAATATGTCTAAAATGATCGATTGTGTGAAGAACTTTGATTATTAGACCATGTTTATTTCTTCACGTTCCTTAATATTATATTCTTCTATGAAACTAATCACAAATATGTGCTGATTATTCATACTGTAAGTCATGAGTGACAAACATTGAACTCTTTGTCTACAAGTTTCACTTCGACCCATTTGGAAAAATGTCATAAAGCGTGCATAATACTTTTGCCAGTAAAAACCACCAGTTAGTCCACAAAAACAAACCTTGTTTGGCATTACAGTAAATGTCAAATTTGAGGCCAAATTCTCTACCTTTACTTCAGTCTAAAAGCAGGAAATATTTGTGGAAATTCACAAAGAAAAAATATATTTTTAGTTTCAAAATAAAAGATTCAATGGATTTGATCAAAATAATCAGCAAAAATGTCCTGAAATATGCAAATGAAGTAATTGATCCCTTATTGTGCATGTGACATGCTAACAACCCACATCAGTGAAGTGGATCACTCCTGAATAGATCAAACCTTTTAAGATCACGTCACGTCCTATCGTTGATATATTTGCAGATATGATAAGCATGGTGCTTGCACATCTTAGCAACCAATTTGTAGTTGAAAGGAGATGGGTTGGAATGAAATAAACTTCTCTGTCTACTTGTAAATCTACCACTAAACCAACAAACTGTGACTGAATTCACTGAAAGTGAACAAGATCTTTGATGCTTGCAATGTCAATTTAACTTCTAAGAAGAGTAATAACAGAGGTAGCAAAGCATGACCTACATTAACATTGTGTTTTAATAAGAGAGCATACTATCTGCATCTTTTTCCTGTTTCCAAAATTGCAGCTTGAACAAATATCATATCATTAAAGTTTGCTACTACTTAGTATCCAGAGCCGCTGGAAAATCACGAGGCTCCGGGCCAAATTAACATTTGGGGGGCCCCTCATCTCAAACAGATCTGAAGAGCAAAACTAAAAAAAAGTCTTCAGCTAATTTTATGGCTCCCGATATCTCAATACAAAAATTGCAGATTAAAAAAATAGTCTTCAGCTATTTCCAGGGCCACTCATATCCAACAAAACCAAAAAAAGTCTTCAGCTATTTCTAGGGCCCCTGATATCTCAAAAAAAAATCTTGACATTAAAAAAAAAAAGGTTTTCAGCTATTAGTCCAATTTACCGTATTCCCCATTGTCAAGCTTTGGATTTCGCCAATTTTTGCCCCTGTGGTTATGATTATCATGGTCAATTTTCCTTTTTGTTCCAGAAAATATACTCAGGTACATTTTAGGACCCCTGAGCCCGGGCCAACTTTCCTCTGGGCCCCTGCCACCATCTGGGCAGCACTGCTTGTCCCCACCCATTCCTCAGGAGAAGTTAATGTGTCACGCTAACAGTATACACATCATGGGGGTAGTCCAGGGAGCATACAGGGGCCACCATGGACCACTCAAAATGTAGCCCTTAGCCCGAAACATGAAAGGGTTAAGTGAACATGCATGTATATTGCTAGCCCCCTCCCACTAAATATGCACTTTGGATTCTTCCTAATCCCTAGAGTGGGTACATGCCACTGTTTAATTCTGGGCCCCTCAAAATTAAGCTCTTAACCAAAAAACAACATGACTGGCCCCCAACCCCTAACAAATGCACTTTGGATTCCCTTGGGTACATGCCACTGTTTCATTGGATTCCCTTGGGTACATGCCACTGTTTCATTGGATTCCCTTGGGTACATGCCACTGTTTTATTGGATTCCCTTGGGTACATGCCACTGTTTCATTGGATTCCCTTGGGTACATGCCACTGTTTCATTGGATTCCCTTGGGTACATGCCACTGTTTTATTGGATTCCCTTGGGTACATGCCACTGTTTCATTGGATTCACTTGGGTACATGCCACTGTTTCATTGGATTCCCTTGGGTACATGCCACTGTTTTATTGGATTCCCTTGGGTACATGCCACTGTTTTATTGGATTCCCTTGGGTACATGCCACTGTTTCATTGGATTCCCTTGGGTACATGCCACTGTTTCATTGGATTCCCTTGGGTACATGCCACTGTTTCATTGGATTCCCTTGGGTACATGCCACTGTTTCATTGGATTCCCTTGGGTACATGCCACTGTTTTATTGGATTCCCTTGGGTACATGCCACTGTTTCATTGGATCCCCTTGGGTACATGCCACTGTTTTATTGGATTCCCTTGGGTACATGCCACTGTTTCATTGGATTCCCTTGGGTACATGCCACTGTTTCATTGGATTCCCTTGGGTACATGCCACTGTTTCTTTGGATTCGCTTGGGTACATGCCACTGTTTCATTGGATTCGCTTGGGTACATGTTACTGTTTCATTGGATTCCCTTGGGTACATGCCACTGTTTCATTGGATTCCCTTGGGTACATGCCACTCTTTCATTGGATTCCCTTGGGTACATGCCACTGTTTCATTGGATTCCCTTGGGTACATGCCACTGTTTCATTGGATTCGCTTGGTACATGCCACTGTTTCATTGGATTCGTACATGCCACTGTTTCATTGGATTCCTTGGTACATGCCACTGTTTCATTGCCACATGCCACTGTTCATTGGATTCCCTTGGGTACATGCCACTGTTTCTTTGGATTCGCTTGGGTACATGCCACTGTTTCATTGGATTCCCTTGGGTACATGCCACTGTTTCATTGGATTCCCTTAGGTACATGCCACTGTTCCATTGGATTCCCTTTGGGTACATGCCACTGTTTCTTTGGATTCGCTTGGGTACATGCCACTGTTTCATTGGATTCATTGGATTCCCTTGTACATGCCACTCTTGGGTACATGCCACTGTTTCATTGGATTCCCTTGGGTACATGCCACTGTTTCATTGGATTCCTTGGGTACATGCCACTGTTTCATTGGATTCCCTTGGGTACATGCCACTGTTTCATTGGATTCCTTGGGTACATGCCACTGTTTCATTGGATTCCCTTGGGTACATGCCACTGTTTCATTGGATTCCCTTAGGTTGCCACTGTACATGCCACTGTTTCATTGGATTCCCTTGGTACATGCCACTGGTTCATTGGATTCCCTTTACATGCCACTGTTTCATTGGATTCCCTTGGGTACATGCCACTGTTTCTTTGGATTCATGCCACTGTTTCATTGGATTCCCTTGGGTACATGCCACTGTTTCATTGGATTCCCTTGGATTCCCTTGGGTACATGCCACTGTTTCATTGGATTCCCTTGGGGTACATGCCATGCCACTGTTTCATTGGATTCCCTTGGGTACATGCCACTGTTTCATTGGATTCCCTTGGGTACATGCCACTCTTTCATTGGATTCCCTTAGGTACATGCCATTGTTTCATTGGATTCCCTTAGGTACGTGCCACTGTTTCATACTCTTGAGAGTACTAAGGAAGACATTAAACCTATTTTCTCTGCACACACCATTACCTTACTTTTTAATCATATCAAAAATACATCTAGATTCATGCTCAATCGGAAGATTTTTTCAGATATTTTCGTGCATACATACTGTACAGGCAGTTCTTAAGCAATCATTTTGACAAACCCCAAATGATATTCTGTATGCATGAAATAAGATATATTTGGTTATCAAGAAATGTTGTAATCTAAATTTGAAACTTATTCAATCACACATTTAGTTGATTCAACTCTAGTTATCCTTTAATGAATGCAACATACTTCAAGCTGACTTTTAACATTTCATCATACTTTGAAGGAAACAAAATCATTTCACTTAGCAACATTTCTTACAATTTTTACTCTTGAAATTCTACCCAACAGGAAGAAATGCTAAAGTGGAAATACAATATCTTACACTTGCAATCAATAATTACTTCACCCACAAAAATAACGAATCTGAATATCATAGTAAGAATCTTATCAAGTTTTCAAAACCAAAGAAATGAAAATGGGAGTGAAAATTTGAAATTAGATACAATATTTAGAAACCTTTATGCTACAACCTTACCTAAATTTCCACGCTTTGAAATGAATTAATACACTTTGTGTTTTTATCATCAGTGAAGACACTAACAAACAAACAACTTTCTCTACATATTTTTCTCAAGATTCATAGTAAAATTAAAACAGATGTTCATTACATGTAAGAAGTAATATATCAAACATAAATGTCAGAGATAATGAGAGTGGGGGATGGGAAAAAGTGACTTTAGCTGTGGGGGTTATGAAATCAGGCAAAGAAAATAAATAATGCCCCAAGAAATGTTTGTCTTTCATTAAATCTTGTTACAAAAACTTGACAACAAATTTTTTAGAGCCATTTGGATCTAGCCCTACAAAAAAATATTAATCCTCCAAAATACCTAAATTTTACCCCAATATCAATTTTATAATTTAAGGGCATTTCCTGCTCTGCTCGCCTGCCTGCACCCTACCAAGCCCCACTCCTCCTTTCCAGCCCCTACTGCTTTCCTTTCAAGTGCCCTAATCATAACTTATCATAAAACTAGGAACAGATTACATGAACCATGGAAGTAGACTGGGAAAATCAAAACTATTCAAATAGACCAAAAAATATATATAATGTGGGTCCAAAAATTAAGTACTTTTATAATAATAACACAACCTTTTTGCAGTCAAAGAAATATCTTATATACTGTACCCACAAATAATGATAAATACATGTAGCTCAATGATGCTATGGATCACATGCTGACATACCACAAAATCCTACAGAAATGACAAGTATTATTGAAACATAACAGGAAAAGCTCCAGGCTGAAATTGTTCCCAAATGTGTAAAGGACAAAATGTGAGTTACAATAATGGGTGTCAGTGGCATAGCCCCCCAATAATATGGAAATCCTGGCTATGCCACTGATGGGTGTGTGATACATATCAATCTGTCTTCACTGTTGAATAAAAACTGTTTATTTGTCATTTAACTATCAACATTTACACCTTAAGTTACATAACTCCTTGCCAAAAACCACCCTTTCATGTTCAAAGCCCTTTTAAACAAGGTTGACAGCAATAAGATCAAATTCAGAGTAAAAGATGCATTTTTTCTTCTTTTAAAATCATGATTTGATAATACAGAAGCACTATAATAATCTAAGGAATAGTGAGTTATCCTATATTAAGCAGTCTTAAATCAAAAACTCTAATATAAATTGATTGGATTAGTAATTGACAATTATACTACAAAAATTGGCAAATTAATTGGTGGCTCAAAGACATACAGTATTTGTTTTTAGAAATTTGGATTAAAGAATGAAATATTTCTACAAAGTTTTTTAAACAAAAAAAACAACAGAAAATTAAATTCTCCCCATCTGCTGAAATGATGGGATTATTGGCATCCAGAGCTTTGAAAGGACCAGCCCCCCTCCATTTGCTGTAATTTTTTTTATAATTTCTCATGCTTAATTCAACCCAACTTGTGATGGTAAACCCCCTCTTTTTGAAGGTCTGAATCTGTCCCCTGTCCCTGGGAATAATAATATGCAGTTCTTATATAGGGTTTACCATGATGCATGCTCAAAATGCTCCCCCCCTCCCCACCCTTCCGAAGATGGCAGCCGACAAACAGCACACAAGCCTGTATCACCTGCTCCGATCCCAATATGCTGAGCACCAATCAAGAGGGCAGCAGGTTAAACGACTGATGTTCTACCAATTGAGCTGACCAGTGATGACAGAAATACTCAGGGGAGGAATCACCTGCTAGCTCCTTGATAAAACAATACATCTTACAATGACTGTAATTAAAGATTGTGACCATTTCTGGCATAGCTCAGGTTTTTACAAAATGATAATTTCGGCCATCGACTGAAGAACATTTTCGGGTACTCCCTTTTCTCTTAATATCTCCTCTATTGTTGTTTACAACTAATTAAATTATATAAAAAAATATATGAAACTTTATATTGAATACTATCATTAGTTTAGTGACTAGAGTCTGTGTCTTCTAGGTCCTGGGTTTGCATCAAGTTCATGGTCTAGTTTTGTAGTTTTCCAATCGACAGACGTTTCAACAATGTCTGAATGTATCATTGGTAATTGCCTGTTCAATATAGCCTTGAAAGGGTGATTATTGCTCGATATTAAACTTGTGCACAGATCAGAAATATATACCATACAAATGATGGAACAATTTACAACAATAATTATCCTTTTTTCAAGTGTATGAAACATTTTTATTGCAAACTTACAAGAGAATTTCATCTTTTGAGTCAATAGATATAAACACCATGCACTGATCCGCATGATTACCCAAGTGTAAACACAACTGTGACCTTATCCTCCTTCTATCATCACAACAGCTCTCCACTTCGCTGTTCCAGAACAATTCCCCCCAACCGTGAAAGCTTTCTCCACAAATAACCATCTTCAAAAAAATAGTACTGATCAATAAATATATATCATCACCCATCAACTTCCACAATGCGATTCCTTGCCATATATACATGATAACGAAAAGAGTAAAAATTGATTAAACTTCAATCCTTTCAAAGATGGACTTGCAAACATGGACTTGCAAACATGATTCACCTTTCTTTTGTCACGTTTAACTGTACCTGCGGGTCTTATAAAATGCTTGAACAAAATCAACATTTGGAAGTTGAATAGACCTTGATGTTGACTTCGTATAGGATTAGTTTAGAGGTCACACATTGTAGTATTGGCTCATGGGGCCGCAATTTGTAATATCACATATGCTACCTCAAACAGGAACATCCTCACAATTCAAACCAAGGGCAGATCCATTAAGTTCTTTACGGCTTTTTACCCGTCAGCATGAGTGCGAAGCCCTTTTTGGGCTAGGCACAGAGGGTAATCAAAGCCCCTGAGTGCTTGGGTATTTCAGGGGTAATATATTAGGCATCCGATTACCTATGTTTCTGCATAACATGAATGCGTTTCAGGGTCACCCCCACCCCCAACAAGCGGGAAAATTGCACTGGTAAATTAAGTTTACATTAAACATTGCCACTTATCAAAAAATATCTGTCTATTTTCAGGAAATATTTCAATTTTGAAGAAATTTTCTTCATTTTATCAATTTTTGAGCAATTCTTTATTTTACTGGAAATACTTACAAATGTTTCTTAATTTCATCAAGTTCAACCTCAATTTTACCCAGTTATCTTTCAATTTGAACAATGTTGTTCAGTTTTATTTTGATAATTCCCATTCTCGTCACAGAGGGAAGTCCCCCTCCCCCCCCCTTACATGCCTCTGGAAGTCCCCCCCCCCCCACATGCCTCTGGAACTAATCCTTATGGTTCAATGAGAAAAATGAATACAATATGCTGCCCTCTACATCTCAGGTTGACTCATTATCATCTCGTTCGTTACCACTGAAGATGTTCGTTGCAGAAGTACTTGCTTGTCCATAGGAAGGAATGCCACGCCCCTTCTTATCTCCTCCATCATTTCCATCCTCACCTGATGTTCCCGCCTCTTCATTTCAAGCTCCTCCTGCATCACAGACATTCTCGCTTTGTGTTCCCGAATCAGCAACTCTTTCTGAAGATGTTCTAAATCCATGTTCCGATAGTCGACAGGATTCAGTAATGGCTGATGTTGCACATGGACTGATTTCTTGATATCATCTGGTGACGCGAGTGTGCCTTGTCCACCCTTCTTTGAAAATCTCTTTTTCATAAACCGTAACGGACTTGGGCTTGAATGTGGGGAGGGTCCATTTGAGCTGGACTGGGAGTTTAATGTATGCGTACTGGAATAATGAACCGTGGGTTGGGAATTAAACTTATGGGGCGGATTTATTATACGAGGCGGAACGTGCGGCAAGTCTGCCTGATTGACTACGGGTGCACTTTTATAACGGTATTCATCCCTGTTGTAAGGATGCTGGGGTGCGATGAACGCCGAATGATTTTGTGGAGAAGGAATGGAGTGTTCTGATTGGGCGGTTCTTGAAGTGGTTTGACTTGGAAGGGAAGACTGGTCATGTGATACAGGCACATTACTGAGAATGTTTTCTTCGGGAATAAGACCAGGTTCAGGATGACTTTGGGGAGAATCAAACCCCTTACTCTGAGGAGCAATTTCTTTTTCTTTACCCACATGATTATTTGGCAACGATTTTTCTTGAAAAAGTTCAGGTGGTGGAAGTGGCAGTGCACGATTTGACTCGACTATACCATTTGTGGGCTCCGGAGGGGGAGTTGGTGGTGGCAACGATGAGCCTGTAAAACAAAGATTGAAGAATGGAATATGATTTATAATGAAATGGATTCTGTACATGAAAATTGCAAATGAAATATTGTACATGAATATCTTAAAAAGAAGCATTTGAAAGGAAAGAGCAAATTTGGAAAAATCTAATGTATATATACTCCAGAATTATACTCAAGGTCTATGGACGAGATGAGACAACATGAGATGAATTGCTAACAATGTATTGAGTTGTCTTCTGAATCATAAATTACAAAAGATGCAAATGAAGAAATTATAGGGGTAACAGGGGCAGTGAAGCATTCAAAATATTGGGGGGGGGAGATCGGAGGGCTAATGAGATCAGGTAATATGTGATAACGATATTGAAGGGGGTGCTAATTAGGTCGGGTAACGTGAAAACTCATGTTCACCTATAATTATTAGGGGAGGGGCTGAAGCCCCCCAGCTCCACCGCCCCTGGGTGATACCAAAACGAATGCCAACTGAATGCCCATTGAAACACACACAAAAAAAGAATGTCCATTGAAACACACAAAAAACCGAATGTCCATTGAGTTTACTGCATGTACAAACTGCGTAGCTGTGAATGCCCGTTGAGTAACACACAGTAATTTCCATACAAAACAATGCCCGTTGAGATGCACACTATCACGGATAGCGACGGAAATGTATAAGTGCCTTAACATGACAAAGAAATATAACTCGGGTTAGGTTGGGGCTAACCATAACTCTAACAAATAGATATTACTATGGAACTACCGTGCAGCATAAGTGCCATAACAAAAAAAACATTTACGGTACAGCAGTAGGTATTGGCATTCATGTTTTCAATGGACATTTGGTTTTTAGTGTGTGAGTCAATTGACAATCGTTTTAGTATTACTCAAATTATAGTATGATCAGAGAGTAAAAATGATGAATCTATAAGAAGGGGTGAATATCAGGGGTAAATATCAGGGTTGAATATCAGGGGTGAATATCAGGGGTGAATATCAGGGGTGAATATCAGGGGTGAATATCAGGGGTGAATATCAGGGGTGAATATCAGTGGGCATAAAAAGCCCCGGGACAAGCCCCAAGCAAAATCTAGACTTTTGCTATCTCTACCACATGTAACATTGTCTCTACATATGGCTCAACACTGTATTTCAAGACCTATTTATTCCTCCAGGCTTTTCATTTATCTTTTTTTATGCCTTGTTTTGTGTATTTCCTGGTTTGCAAACAAACTGAATGCACATTTTTCAATAAGCTTAAATTAATCAATGTATCCAGTCTACCATTCACATCAGTAAGAAAAAGCTTTGGAATGTACCTTCGTCGGTTCACACCTCGCCGCTATTCCCACTCCCTTCACTTGAATAAAAGGGACATATTAGTTTTTTACTTCTTAGAATATGTAACACTCTATGAACTCCCACTCCCTCCCATGAGAAATTTCTTTCCTTACATTTTTGTCACATTGAGAAATCAAATGCTAACGCTGCATTAAGAAAGCTGCATTGAGAAATCAAGTTCTAACGCTGCATTGAGAAATCAAGTTCTAACGCTGCATTGAGAAACAAATTCTAATGCTGCATTGAGAAATCAAATTCTAAGGCTGCATTGAGAAATCAAATTCTAATGCTGCATTGAGAAATCAAATTCTAACGCTGCATTGAGAAATCAAATGCTAACGCTGCATTGAGAAATCAAATTCTAATGCTGCATTGAGAAATCAAATTCTAATGCTGCATTGAGAAATCAAATTCTAACGCTGCATTGAGAAATCAAGTTCTAACGCTGCATTGAGAAATCAAATTCTAACGCTGCATTGAGAAATCAAATTCTAACGCTGCATTGAGAAATCAAATTCTAACGCTGCATTGAGAAATCAAATTCTAACGCTGCATTGAGAAATCAAATTCTAACGCTGCATTGAGAAATCAAATTCTAATGCTGCATTGAGAAATCAAATTCTAACGCTGCATTGAGAAATCAAATTCTAATGCTGCATTGAGAAATCAAATTCTAACACTGCATTGAGAACTCAAATTCTAACGCTGCATTGAGAAATCAAATTCTAATGCTGCATTGAGAAATCAAATTCTAACGCTGCATTGAGAAATCAAATTCTAACACTGCATTGAGAAATCAAATTCTAACGCTGCATTGAGAAATCAAATTCTAACGCTGCATTGAGAAATCAAATTCTAACGCTGCATTGAGAAATCAAATTCTAATGCTGCATTGAGAAATCAAATTCTAACACTGCATTAAAAAATCAAATTCTAAAGCTGCATTGAGAAATCAAAATCTAATGCTGCATTGAGAAATCAAAATCTAATGCTACATTGAGAAATCAAATTCTAACGCTACATTGAGAAATCAAATGCTAACGCTGCATTAAGAAAGCTGCATTGAGAAATCAAATGCTAACGCTGCATTAAGAATGCTGCATTGAGAAATCAAATGCTAACGCTGCATTAAGAAATCAAATGGTAATGCTGCATTGAGAAATCCAATGCTAACGCTGCATTAAGAAAGCTGCATTGAGAAATCAAATGCTAACGCTGCATTAAGAAAGCTGCATTGAGAAATCAAATGCTAACGCTGCATTAAGAAAGCTGCATTGAGAAATCAAATGCTAACACTGCATTAAGAAAGCTGCATTGAGAAATCAAATGCTAACGCTGCATTAAGAAAGCTGCATTGAGAAATCCAATGCTAACGCTGCATTAAGAAAGCTGCATTGAGAAATCAAATGCTAACGCTGCATTAAGAAAGCTGCATTGAAAATCAATGCTAACGCTGCATTAAGATTGAAAATCAAATGCTAACGCTGCATTAAGAAAGCTGCATTGAGAAATCAAATGCTAACGCTGCATTAAGAAAGCTGCATTGAGAAATCAAATGATAACGCTGCATTAAGAAAGCTGCATTGAGAAATCAAATGCTAACGCTGCATTAAGAATGCTGCATTGAGAAATCAAATGCTAACGCTGCATTGAGAAATCAAATGCTAACGCTGCATTAAGAAATCAAATGGTAATGCTGCATCGGGAAGTCAAATGCTAACGCTGCATCGGGAAATCAAATGCTAATGCTGCATTGAGAAATCAAATGCTAACGCTGCATTGAGAAATCAAATGTTAACGCTGCATTGAGAAATCAAATGCTAACGCTGCATTGAGAAATCAAATGCTAACGCTGCATTGAGAAATCAAATGCTAACGCTGCATTGAGAAATCAAATGCTAACGCTGCATTGAGAATCAAATGCTAACACTGCATTAAGAATCAAATGCTAACACTGCATTGAGAATCAAATGCTAACACTGCATTAAGAATCAAATGCTAACACTGCATTGAGAATCAAATGCTAACACTGCTTCTGCTGTACATGAACAGTTGATATGCTAAATGATTAGTTCAGGGGTAAAGCAAGTTAAGATGATATTTCAAAGTTCTGTATCATTTGTGTAGAAATTAATGACCGAAATCAGACTAGTTGTGACATCACAGCCTCAGATTACTCAAAGTCTTTATGTATTTGATCATAAGTTGTCCTGTATTTTGTGGCTTAAAATCCATTGAATATATCAGGAAATTAGTAAAGCAGAATCTTATGAGGGTGATTATGATTTAACACCTGAAGAAAGTTCAAGGAAATATAATTGAAACAATCAAAAAGTTGCATCAATTTTCTTTAACAATTGTTAAGAATATGAGGATGAGGGCGCCAATACATATTTCTACATATATAATATATATCTCCTTAACGGAATAAGATTTTTGAATGCATTCTCGGAGTTGAGATTAATGATAAAATTTCGAACGGTTTTGAATAAAGGTGTCAAAAATCTTCCCACCAAAAATTGCGATAAAAATAACATAAATGTAGTAAATACATCTTCATATACTTCCCTCTTTTTTGCTAGTTTTGAGGGTGGACTCAGCCACCACAGCTAATATTTTGATATAGTCAGGTCATTTTAGAATTTGATGAAATTCTTAGGAAATGAATAAATCTCTCTAGATATTTTGAGTGTAACAAAAATACACCCCTTACATACACCCCTTACATACGCCCCTTACATACGCCCCTTACATACGCCCCTTACATACGCCCCTTACATACGCCCCTTACATACGCCCCTTACATACGCCCCTTACATACACCCCTTACGTACATACTGTACCTGCAATGTTATTAACTCCTTGTTACTCAATTATTTGGTGTCGAGTGAAGTTTAGTATTAATTTGTTTATAAATCAAGGTTGGAAAAACCACTCACCTGAAGAAAAAATTGTGGCGAGTACGAATTTTATAACATACTGTGGTACTCGCCACACTTAATCAATTAAGCCTCGCCAAGTTTGGTGAGTGACTTTTTTAGGTCATTTTTCCAACCAATGAACCAATGCCCTTTGTGTAACGTATTTTGTAAAACAGTTGCTGTTCCTTGAAGAGAGGGGCGTGCGGCAAGCATTGCTGCATGTCGGGAGCTCGTTCACCCCCTTCCCCCAGCTAAAGAATCAGCTCTACATCACATTGCATTTACCATGTGTATGAAGATGAAACAAACAAATAATATATCCTTGATGAGCTTTTGTGGAGAGAGGAAAAAATGGAAAATCATCTGCGACATGATCTTAGCTATAACCACATGATAAAAATGTCATATTGTTTGTTTTTAATGAATTTATTTACATGCAAAAGGCACAATAAAATCATATATCAGTTCCCCATATTTTCATTGCAAACTCTTCGTTAAAAATCAAATTCCTGTTTCACAAACCATGCTTTACGCATGCAAGCAACATTTAACAAAGTCACACTGGAGAGGGATAGCAGAAGGGTCGCATCAGCAGAAAAGTCTGCAAGCAAAGCATTGTAAACAATGCTTCCTGTACAAAGTCTGCAAGCAAGCTTTGTAAACAATGCTTTCTGTACCTGGAGTTACTAAAGACGCACAGACAGATATTACTCACGTATATGCAAAGAAAATGCAAAAAAAGAAATCAAAGGGAGTTAAGGGTAGCAGGAGCTTAAAAAAATTAAATTAAATTTTAAAAAAGGCCTATGGACATGTAGCAATTTCAATGAGTTGAAAGAGCATTAGAATATGTCTCATCGAAGTTAAATCAGGTTTTGTTTGTTTGTTTGATGAGGGCTTAACGGCACTACGACAACGAGGTGAACAACTCAAAATCTTGACGTAATTCTTGAAAGTGCTTTCCTAGAAGTCAGTCACTGGTCATACTTAGTCATACTCATGCTCGGAATTTGCTGCACTACTGTAAGTTGAAAGAATTATAATAAACATTTAAAGGGCTATGGACATCTATAGGCAACATGGACTTAATTGGTTTGAAATATGATCCAAACCATTAGAACAGCAAAATATTCCATTAAAATTGGTTAAAAATTGAACAACTTATAGAATTTTGGATTTTTAGCTGTTATTGCACAATAATGTATGACATCAAAGAGGGAAGGATCCTTCATTACCTGTTTTTTTTATTCCTCTGTCAATCATGACAAATAACTCAGGCTATAAACTTCTGGTCCCATTTCTTCATTATTGATACACTTAGGCAAATACTACCAACTCCATAATTTATTCATCCTTCAAAATCCAATTAATTCCTGATTGCTTAGAGTCGATGATGGGCGTGGTGGTATTAGTTACTTGCGTAGGGCTGGAGTCTAAAAATAGCACCCGCAGAAATCCACGATTCTGCGGGTGTGAAGACCTAATATTTATTGCAAGATTTATTCGTAATGATGTTGTCTGAAAAATAGAATTGGACTTCGGTCAAAATTTATGGAACTTTGTCACACCCTGAATCATCATGTATCTAGAAAAGACATTCTGAAATTCACAAAGTAGCTGGAATTGAAGGACAGAATTAAAAGAATTGTGTACAGATTTTGAAATGTGTTCCTTTTTAACAAATCATGAAACTTTGTTTAGTCATAACTTAAAAACTAAATAAGCTTTTTACAAATTAAACAAACTATTCTATTCAGAATTCCATGCCCTTTAACAAATCTAAAATCTGCTTGATGTCCATGGTCCTTTAGAAAATCCAAAGATTAACAAAAACAAATACCAAGGTCGCTCTGTTATAAATAACAAAATTTGCATAAAATAAGCAAAATTGATGCAGGAGATTAAAAAACGCTGCAAAATGGTCAATTGATTTTAATGGAAGTTTTTGATACAATTTTGTTCCTTATAGTTACAACAATTTAAAGTCTCTTTGCAGACGGCCCGGGCCTTGTTTTGTTTTTTCTGTTCGAAATTGCTATTAAAATGGTAAATTCTGATTCAAAATTTGAAAAATATAGGCCCCTAGGGCTTGATTCAAAGGAAAAACATGGAGAACAGCAAATCCTGATTTGGAAAGAATTTGTACTGTTTCGGAGAATTGATGTCTTTGTGCATCTTAGAGAAAAAATGCATCTTGGAGAAAGATGCATCTTGGAGAAAAATGCATCTTGGAGAAAAGATGCATTTTGGAGAAAAGATGCATCTTGGAGAAAAGATGCATCTTGGAGAAAAGTCAAACTTTACCACTGTGTCCATGCATTCATTGTTTGATCCATCTTTTTGATTGGATGTTTGATTGATACGATTTCCACTCAGGATGTGAATTTGTTGAAAAGCAACAAAATAACTCCTCTGGCATCAGGGGAAACCATAGGTATCAACTTTGGCAGCTTCCTCCTGCTATCAGGGAAACCTTAGGTACCAACTATGGCAGCTTCCTCCGGCCATCAGGGGAAACCATAGGTACCAACTATGGCAACTTCCTCCGGCCATCAGGGGAAACCTTAGGTACCAACTATGGCAACTTCCTCCGGCCATCAGGGGAAACGTTAGGTACCAACTATGGCAGCTTCCTCTGGCCATCAGAAGAAACCTTAGGTACCAACTATGGCAGCTTCTTCCGGCCATCAGGGGAAACCTTAGGTACCTACTATGGCAGCTTCCTCCAGCCATCAGGGGAAACCTTAGGTACCAACTACGGCAGCTTCCTCTGGCCATCAGGGGAAACCTTAGGTACCAAATATGGCAGCTTCCTCCGGCCATCATGGGAAACCTTAGGTACCAACTATGGCAGCGTCCTCTGGCCATCAGGGGAAACCTTAGGTACCAACTATGGCAACTTCCTCCGGCCATCAGGGGAAACGTTAGGTACCAACTATGGCAGCTTCCTCTGGCCATCAGAAGAAACCTTAGGTACCAACTATGGCAGCTTCTTCCGGCCATCAGGGGAAACCTTAGGTACCTACTATGGCAGCTTCCTCCGGCCATCAGGGGAAACCTTAGGTACCAACTATGGCAGCTTCTCTGGCCATCAGGGGAAACCTTAGGTACCAACTATGGCAGCTTCCTCCGGCCATCAGGGGAAACCTTAGGTACCAACTATGGCAGCTCCTTTGACATTTAAATACAACATTTGTTTCTTTAGATATACACAAAATTAACATTCTTTCATGAATAATAAAACCATAATACCAACTAATAAGCTTCCTCCAGCCATCAGGGGAAATCTTATAATAATAATAATAATAATAAACCTAATACCAATAAGCTAATAATTTAAATACAACATTTGTTTCTTTAGATAATAATAAAATTGACATTCTTTCATAAAATAATAATAATAATGAAAATAATACATAAATTTATATAGCGCTAATTTTGTAAAAACATTCAAAAGCGCTTTACATACAAGGAAATTAGATACGAAAACACAAATAAGAATACAGAAATGACAACATAAATAGAAATACAATGGATCAAGCTGCACATTAGATTAATGTCTTTTTAAACAAACAAGTTTTAAGCTTAGTTTTGAAGGAAGTCAGGGATACATTACCAATACATTTAAGTTCAGTTAGGAGTGAATTCCACAACCAAGGACCTTTATAAGCAAAGGCCCTTTCGCCAAGAGTTTTATGCTAAATACAGGAAACAAATAGGGAAAGTTTCACATCACTGCTATAAGTAAACACAGAGAAACTATACTCTTTAATATTCTTCTTTTTAATCTTTTTACAACTATTATAAATATTGTATAACTTATAAAAAAGCTATACATTAGCTCAGTAAACGTTGATAGGAACATAAATCTTTCATCAAGTTCTCCTGGCTGTCTGCAAATGGAACATGCAGGCTTTGAGGAGTTGTGACAAAACTTAGATTAACATACCTTGTAAAGATAACTTACTTTATCGTCCTACCTGATCAATTTGGATGATTTTTGCATATTTTTTGTCAAAATTTACAAACATCTCCACCTACTTTTTGAAAATGTAGGTCAGATCTTAAAGGTCTGTGAACATGTTTCACTTTCTTTGTTGGTCGAAAGAGTTTCAACATCTGAGCAGATCAGTTTTTGAATTTTGAAAAACACTTTCAGTGTTTGAGTCACGGCTGATCAAAGTTTGATCTGTTATTAATTCATGCAAAATTTGAGATGTACATGTGTGGGCAAACATCACAAAATCTGTATGTACATGTGTGGGCGAACATCACAAAATCTGTATGTAATTCTTTTCATTTCTTTCCTAAATCTTATAGTCACTCAAAATGACCGGAATTTAGCCTATTCCTGCTCGAATTTGATTGGGCAGTCTTAAAAACCTTTGGCCAGAGCTTGCTGCACCACTTCAAAGAATTATGATAGACATTTAAAAAACAAAAGGTTTGAAATAGAAAATACCAAGGTCACCTTGAAATACATAAAATTTGCATGAAATATGCAAATTGATGCCTGAGATTTTTAAAATGCTGTATAATTGTTAATATGTAACCAATTTTAAATAAATTTTCTGTTGATAAGACTGGTTAGTCTCATAAAGGCTACTTTTTCTACAAATAATAAAACACAAAAGCAACATAAAAAACTAAAACTGAGATCTTACGATGAGAAATTGCAAATGATGAGCGAAGATGATTAATCTTGACTGAAAAGAAACTGATTGTAGACAATAAACAGAGTAATACAGCATGCATCACTGCCCGATACGCTGAAGACAAGACAGCTTTACATGTTAATTTACCTTGCCTCTATAATGAAAATAAGACCACATTTATACATTTACATTTATGAAATGAAAAACGAAGTCTAATGTTTTAATTGTCATGCTATGGAACCATGACATCCAAAGCAAACAAAACTGGATGAAAAACTACAAAACGTAAAAATAAAACATGAACAAAGTTACACATTTAAAGCACTGTTACCACTTACATTTTCTTTGAATAACCCAGGGAAAGCTCGACTAAGAAGAAAGAGAAACTCACAAAAAGAGAATCAGAATTCATTCACTTCATTTGATACTATTAAAATCATTCTGAAAAGCAAACAGTGGTGTATCTTAAGGGGTTCCTCCAAGGGATTCCTTCAAGGAGTTCCTACAAAGGATTCCTTTGAAGAGTTCCTTCAAGGGGTTCCTCCAAGGGGTTTCTTCAAGGGGTTCCTTCAAGGGGGTTCCTCCAGGGAGTTCCTCCAAGGGGTTCCTTCAAGGGCTTCCTTCAAGGGGTTCCTCCGAGGGGTTCCTCCAAGGGGTTCCTCCAAGGGTTCCTCCAAGGGGTTCCTTCAAGGGGTTCCTCCAAGGAGTTCCTTCAAGGCTTCCTTGAAGGGGTTCCTCCAAGGAGTTCCTTCAAGGGGTTCCTCCAAGAAGTTCCTTCAAGGGGTTCCTACAAGGAGTTCCTCCAAAGGGTTCCTTCAAGGGGTTCGTCCAAGGGGTTCCTTTAAGGGGTTCCTCTAAGGGTTCCTTCAAGGGGTTCCTCCAAGGGTTCCTTCAGGGGGTTCCTCCAAGAGTTCCCTCAAGGGGTTCCTCCAAGGGTTCCTTCAAGGGGTTCCTCCAAGAAGTTCCTTCAAGGGGTTCCTCCAAGGGGTTCTTCCTGCATGCCATCATTTCCAGCAACTCTTCCTCAGCAAACACTTTGTGGAGTAATTCAACTGTAGCACTTTGGGGTGTCCACAGCTTATGATACCCAGAGCAAGGGCTGGAGTTTCTGCATATCATCCTTTTCCCTTAGCCAACACTGCTCATGGTGTCAATTAAAATGTTCCTGTGCACCACCAGCCAGTCAACATTTTCCTGCAGTCAACAATTGTCAATCTACCATACCAGAGGTTGTCCACTCATGTCCACTGTTGTTGTGATACCCAGGTCCAAGAATTTAGTTACACAGGTTCAAACTTGATGTGTAGTGTCATGTCTCGAGACATTGAATTATGTAAGAAATAGTTCTCTCAAGTTTCATTCTGAAAATCACGTTGTTGGCAGAGCATATGGGATAAGGTAGGGAATGTGAAAGGAATGGAAAATTAAGAAGGGGAAGGAGAAGAGGGGACTCAATGGGATGGGGAAGGGGAGGGGAAGAGGAAGGGAAGGGGAGGGGAAGGGAGGGGAGGGGAAGAGAAAGGAAAGGGGGGAAACTCATGTATGCCCCCACATCATTAGCTACATTGATTTCATATCTATAAGAAATGTAAAGATTTTGAGCTTTCTTCTGATCATAAATCGATTTTTTTTTTTCATATATTGAAAAATCCTCAGACTTAATCAGCTGTAGTATTTAACAGAGAACAGCTAAAGATGTCATTTTCAATAATGATTTAAGACTTGTTATGTTCAGAATTGAAAGCTCTATTAAACAAGGGACCAATGTCCACATATCTTTCCAATACATCTTGTGGTACATCTAGGGCAGTCAGTCATTTTGTGTACCATCTAGAGCTCATGCCCCTGGAAAGTGAAGCTATAAAAACAGAAATGTCAACAGTGTTTGTTTTAATGTTGCTTTCTGAAGTCATGCTCTATAACAAGCACTGTGAAATTTCAACCATGCAAAACTGGTTACCATAGTACCATGAAATAAGGACTTTACCCACCATTGCAATTCTAAACAAAGAAACGGGTCTAGATCTGCATGCAGAGCAGAATACGTTTTTAATTCAGAACCCAAATGTGCTTTAAAGGTGCATGGGCTGTGACGGAAATTATCTCTATTGCTTTTACGTAGCCTTTCACTTTTAAAAACGTATTATTTTTATTTCCCCTCATCCTAAAGTTGAAATATTTGTGGATAAAGAGGCAAAATGTGTGATGTGGGAAAAAGCAGACAGCCAAAAACTTTACATTTCTTTCCTAGCTGTAGTCACTGAAAATGATGAAAACAATTTTCTAGTTAGCTGTTGGTTGTAAGTTTGCAAAAAACACCCAAAAACTTGTTATCAGAATCTTAACTGTCTGAAATGTTGTGCTGTTAATTTTTTATCTCTTACTTTAATTTGCTCCTTTTGAATTTATTTTTTGATTAAATTTTGAGATTGTATTCTTTACATTTCATGACTGTATGGTTTGCAATAACAGACAACAATAAACATTCTAAGAAGTGTGACATCATGGAACAACTTAGCAACCAATTTGGATGATTATTCAATTTGGCTTCAGTATTAAATGATCATATGGCTACCGTATTCCACTATCACATGATTTTTTTAAAAAAATTATGGTGCTGGGAGAGGAGGGGAGGGCAAATTGACAGATGCATATGAAAATGCTAAAATGCTAAAATGTTGTGACAAAAAATAACAGTGAAAACATTTTTTCACTTCATTTCACAAAAAAGATACAAATTATTTGCAGGTCTTTTTAACAATAATTATAAGTGTAATTACTTCACAGATTGTAAAGAAAACAATGATAATTTGTCAAAATACACAATAAACATAAATAAGCAAACAACAGCAATTTGACAAAAAGTGCCCTCTAAGATTTTAAGTTAGCGAGTGTGGAATACCTCGCTGTACTGACATGTCTAGGTAAATGTAGATGCAACATTAGACAAATTTTAAAATACAAAAAATATAGCAATTTAGCCATGAAAACAACTACATGTAGACCAATTAAAATCAGTTATGTTTTACCTATTTCAAATCTTTTGAATGTTTCAGACCTCAAGCAATTTTTTCTGCATGCTATCTTCCTTAAAGATCTATGCACAAAAGCACTTTATTTGAGCTTCAAGGAGGAAAATGTGCTTTATAGCATGAAAATAGTCAAAAATTGCACCAAAATCATTGCAAATTGCCAATTTTACAGCATTTTGAATTTTCAGCCTTAATTATTATAATAAACTATGACAAAAGTTTTTAAAACTTTGATTTGCCAAACTCAAAACTATTGTAAGATTTTAAGTTTGAAACCATATAGAAATAAATGCTATGTGTCTATAAACCATTAATGAATATCAATTTATTCTGACAGAACAATGTTGATCCTTACCATGCCCCAAGAAGAATTAGATCCTTACCACTCTTGTTGGGGGCATGGTAAGGATCTAACTATTCTTGGGGGTGTGGTAAGGATCAAACTCTTGTTGAGGACGTGGTAAGGATGAAACTCTTCTTGGGGGCGTGGTAAGGATCAAACCCTTCTTGGGGGCATGGTAAGGATCAAACCCTTCTTGGGGGCATGATAAGGATCAAACTCTTTTTGGGGGCATGGTAAGGATCAAACTCTTCTTGGGGGCATGGTAAGGATCAAACCCTTCTTGGGGCGTGATAAGGATCAAACTCTTTTTGGGGGCATGGTAAGGATCAAACTCTTCTTGGGGGCGTGGTAAGGATCAAACCCTTCTTGGGGGCATGGTAAGGATCAAACCCTTCTTGGGGCGTGGTAAGGATCAAACCCTTCTTGGGGCGTGGTAAGGATCAAACCCTTCTTGGGGGCATGATAAGGATCAAACCCTTCTTGGGGGCATGATAAGGATCAAACCTTCTTGGGGCGTGGTAAGGATCAAACCCTTCTTGGGGGCGTGGTAAGGATCAAACCCTTCTTGGGGGCGTGGTAAGGATCAAACTCTTCTTGGGCGCGTGGTAAAGATCAAACTCTTCTTGGGGGCGTGGTAAGGATCAAACCCTTCTTGGGGGCGTGGTAAGGATCAAACCCTTCTTGGGGGCATGGTAAGGATCAAACCCTTCTTGGGGGCATGATAAGGATCAAACCCTTCTTGGGGGTGGTAAGGATCAAACCCTTCTTGGGGTGGTAAGGATCAAACCCTTCTTGGGGGCATGATAAGGATCAAACCCTTCTTGGGGGCATGATAAGGATCAAACCCTTCTTGGGGGCATGATAAGGATCAAACCCTTCTTGGGGGCATGATAAGGATCAAACCCTTCTTGGGGGCATGATAAGGATCAAACCCTTCTTGGGGGCATGATAAGGATCAAACCCTTCTTGGGGGCGTGGTAAGGATCAAACCCTTCTTGGGGGCATGGTAAGGATCAAACCCTTCTTGGGGGCATGGTAAGGATCAAACCCTTCTTGGGGGCATGATAAGGATCAAACCCTTCTTGGGGGCATGGTAAGGATCAAACCCTTCTTGGGGGCATGATAAGGATCAAACCCTTCTTGGGGGCATGATAAGGATCAAACCCTTCTTGGGGGCATGGTAAGGATCAAACCCTTCTTAGGGGGGTGGTAAGGATCAAACCCTTCTTGGGGGCGTGGTAAGGATCAAACCCTTCTTGGGGGCATGGTAAGGATCAAACCCTTCTTGGGGGCATGATAAGGATCAAACCCTTCTTGGGGGCATGATAAGGATCAAACCCTTCTTGGGGGCATGTTAAGGATCAAACCCTTCTTGGGGCGTGGTAAGGATCAAACTCTTCTTGGGGGCATGGTAAGGATCAAACCCTTCTTGGGGGCATGGTAAGGATCAAACCCTTCTTGGGGCATGATAAGGATCAAACCCTTCTTGGGGGCATGGTAAGGATCAAACCCTTCTTGGGGGCATGATAAGGATCAAACCCTTCTTGGGGGCATGATAAGGATCAAACCCTTCTTGGGGGCATGATAAGGATCAAACCCTTCTTAGGGGGGTGGTAAGGATCAAACCCTTCTTGGGGGCGTGGTAAGGATCAAACCCTTCTTGGGGGCATGGTAAGGATCAAACCCTTCTTGGGGGCATGATAAGGATCAAACCCTTCTTGGGGGCATGATAAGGATCAAACCCTTCTTGGGGGCGTGGTAAGGATCAAACCCTTCTTGGGGGCGTGGTAAGGATCAAACCCTTCTTGGGGGCATGGTAAGGATCAAACCCTTCTTGGGGGCGTGGTAAGGATCACTCTTTTAAAGATTTACATAGGATTTTTTCAGTGGTCAGTCTTACAGTATATGAAAGAGGAAATAAAATGGTCAAGAAATTACTTCAATATCTTAATCCAATAAGGAGATTATTAAAGCTCTGTCTTATCTGAGTAGAAATGACTTGTTTGATAAGTCTACTATAGAAGGGCAATGGTTCCCTCATTCTCACTTTCCCAACAATTGTTCATTTCATTTTTTACTGTTTGAATTATTTTTTCTCAAACTTTCTTCAGATGGTATTTTAAAACTACCCTTCCTAGATTCTGTTTTACTACTTTCCTGACATATCCAATGGTTTTTAAGCCACAAAATCGCTGGACAAAATATGATAGAATACATATTATAAACTTTCAGGAATCTCAGGCCGTGATGTCACAACTAGTCTGATTTAGGTCATTTCTACACAAATAATACACAATTTCAAACTTAAATACCTCCTTATTAAAAGGAGCAAGATTTTGGAATGCTCTCTTCACCGTTTTGTTTCTTATGAAGTCCTCTTTCATATATAAGATACTCTTGATTGAACCCTGAACTAATCTTTTAAATTAAATCGTCTGACCATTCAAACATCACAAATTTTGTAAAAATTGAAAAATCTCAATAAAGAGTGGATCAGACTAAACCATTATTTGGAGGCTTTCACTCCAATAAAGAGACAACACAGACAAGATATACAGCAAAACAACATCTATATTTCTACAAAAGAGCACAGATTTGATATTATATATATATATATATATATATATATATATATATATATAAAATATATATTATATATTGATATAAATGTACATATATATAGTTATTTGTTGATCATAAATGTTTATTAGTGAGTTTTGATATATCAAATTTCTAAATATTCATTATTATAATTTAAATAATATATAATGTATATAAAAACTTGTTGACAGTTTGAAAGGCACATGTCTTATATAATACCTTAAAAAATATACCCATCATAAATAAAGTTTTCACAAAAGTCTAAACTGTCCTGTTGTAGATAAGGCATCATAGGGCCCCAACAATAATTGGGGTAAAGTTTCTTGAAATTATGTTTCTAACAGTCGATGCAGAAGTAGTTAAATTGAACTTGTTTTATTGCTAAAGACGTTTCCCCCATTATGGGCCACCTCATAGCATCTGGGCCCAGTCATAATCCCTGCAAGACACCTCATAGCATCTGGGCCCAGTCATACCCCTGCAAGATCCTCAAGAAGATACAAAATTTCACAGGAAATAAAATAGTTATTATAATAATAATATATGATTAAATATTTCAATAAAACCATAAAGTTAAGAAGTCAATCCACATGCATCAACATTACTACAAAGACTTCAGTTCCTAAAAAGTATAAATACTTAATTGCTCAGAAATAAATCTGACTTTATTTTATGCAGTTTGTGACAATACTCAAGTCAGCAGAGAGCATTCATGAATCCAGCTCGAAAGTGTAATTGAGAGAAGAATCATTTGAAATTTGAACATAAATTGCATATATATAGCCTGTGTTAAATATTACTGACAATTCCAAGAAATAAAGTTTAATGGATTCACCTCTTCCAATATAAAGGGGAGGGGGTGGGAATAAAATTTTCTGAAACTATTTACAAATTTAAAATTAATTTCAAAAATTTAATTTAATTTCAAAATTATTATTTTTCAAATTAAAAAAACAAACAAATTGAGCAAAAAATCTAATCATGGTCATGTCTTTTGCTTTGATTAATGTAAGTATATACTTCACAGTGGTCCACAATTTCACCTCTGGTCAATCAAATTGATAGGGACAGGCTGCAATTAAATGAAAAACAATACATTTGGAAGACTATTCAGATCACATAACCTGACATTCACTTCAGACTCCTGATTAACAACTATCAAATTTATGTATTTTTATCCATTAAAAAAATATTTATCCACAAAACATTTTGTTCCAATATAAGTTGTACATATGACCTTAATCATCATGATTTGAGTTTCTACTGAATAGGACTCAAAGTAAGCAAAACCATGGCCATGAGATAATTAGCTGACATTTTGTATTTTAAATATCACAGATAATTATAATTATCTTTCAAATAATATTTATAATACATGACATGACCATAATGAATGTGCACCTTGCTGCACCCCTGGGTAGAGGAAAATTATGTCCCTCCCTACCCAGCAGCCAGCTGTAATTCAGGAAAAATAGATTGATGCATTTAGGGAAAAAAGGCAATTTGCAAGATTAAAAATGATCTATTAAATCAAATAAGGATCACCAGCCTGCCAAAGAGCAAAACTTCAAGAAACGTACAAGAAATAAAACTTGTTAAGTACTGGTTTGATAAATTAATTTGTAGAACAACCCCTGAATTGTTTCCTTGATGAAAACATGACTTAAAGATAATCGTTACATCCAACAAATTTAGAGGAACTTGTCCACATCATTGCACAATCTCCTTAAATCAACGCCTTAATGGATTAGTTTAGTGGTCAAGCATGTTCATCTTCTTTGAAAGAGGACTTCACTAGAAACAAAATGGTGAAGAAACATCCAAAAATCTTTTTCCGTTAAGGAGAAATTCAAGTTTAAAGTTTGGTATCATTTCTGTATAAATGACTGAAATCAGACTAGTTGTGATGTCACAGCCTCAGACTCCTCAAAGTCTTTATTATGTATTTAAAGAAAGTTTATTTAAATTTTTCACTATTTAAATTATTTATCCTCTAACTTTCTTTAAGTGGTATATTATAAATACTCTTCCTAGATTCAGTTCTACTACTTTTTTGACATATCCCATGGTTTTTAGCCACAGAATCGCAGGACAAAATATGATAGAACACATAAAGACTTTGAGGAATCTGAGGCTAAGACACCACAAGTAGTCGGATTTCAGTCATTTCTACACAAATGATACCAAACTTTAAACTTGAAATATCTCCTTAAAGGAATAAGATTTATGAATGCTTTCTGCACCATTTTGTTCTTTTGAAGTCCTTTTTCCATATAAGATGAACATGCTTGACCAATAAAGTAATCCTTTAATAAGGCTTTTGCAAGCTGTAATATAAACCCAACACACAAATTACACTACAGAATATTTTATGCCCAGCAATCCAGCTAGGAATTCTCTTTTACCACAGACGAGCACCAAGTTAGTTCCCCTAATATTTGTTAACCATTCACCCAACCATTGAATGCTGGTCAGTTGTAGCAGGCAACCAAAGCAAACATCATTCAACTCCTATATTAACAATACAATAGCAAAGTAGATATCATCATTTATGATAATATGACCTCATTCAATTACCAGAAATAGACTTTACCCCATGATAAGAGACCTATAAATCTATTTACAGAAAATTAATGATTAAAGAAAATAAATGGAAGAGAATAATAGGGTTTGTGGCCATATAATTGATATCCTTACTCATACTACTATAATCTTGATTGCTATTGAACTAACAGCAACTTCCAGATTATTTTTACAGCAAGATAGTTTGATCACCTTGTCAACTAGGTAGGGAGCTGTTCAGCAAGATAGTTTGATCACCTTGTCAACTAGGTAGGGAGCTGTTCAGCAAGATAGTTTGACCACCTTGTCAACTAGGTAGGGAGCTGTTCAGCAAGATAGTTTGATCACCTTGTCAACTAGGTAGGGAGCTGTCCAGCAAGATAGTTTGATCACCTTGTCAACTAGGTAGGGAGCTGTTCAGCAAGATAGTTTGATTACCTTGTCAACTAAGTAGGAAGCTGTCCAGCAAGATAGTTTGATCACCTTGTCAACTAGGTAGGGAGCTGTTCAGTAAGATAGTTTGATTACCTTGTCAACTAAGTAGGAAGCTGTCCAGCAAGATAGTTAGATCGCCTTGTCAACTAAGTAGGAAGCTGTCCAGAAAGATAGTTTGATCACCTTGTCAACTAGGTAGGGAGCTGTTCAGCAAGATAGTTTGATCACCTTGTCAACTAGGTAGGGAGCTCTTCAGCAAGATAGTTTGATCACCTTGTCAACTAGGTAGGGAGCTGTTCAGCAAGATAGTTTGATCACCTTGTCAACTAGGTATGGAGCTGTTCAGCAAGATAGTTTGATCACCTTGTCAACTAGGTAGGGAGCTGTTCAGCAAGATAGTTTGATCACCTTGTCAACTAGGTATGGAGCTGTTCAGCAAGATAGTTTGATCACCTTGTCAACTAGGTAGGGAGCTGTTCAAGCACCTTGTCAACTAGGTAGGAACTGTTCAGCAAGATAGATAGTTTGATCACCTTGTCAACTAGGTAGGGAGCTGTTCAGCAAGATAGTTTGATCACCTTATCAACTAGGTAGGGAACTGTTCAGCAAGATAGTTTGATCACCTTGTCAACTAGGTAGGGAACTGTTACAACACACCACTCATTGCACTCAAATGTTAAATTTCAATAATTCAAAAATGTCCATTAACAATAATGTTGCATATCAATATTTAAACACTGCACACTATTGCAGTCAAATTCACAATCACTTCACCAATCCATCATTTTGTTAATCAATTCACCAATTATTTCCCCAATCAATTCACCAATTATTTCACCAATTATTTCACCAACTTTCTTTTCAGAATGATGCTGTGTTCCGTTGCGTTAATTTTCACATGGCATTTAAATCTGATTTTCACCAGTTGTCAGACTGTCTGTCACCATGATGTTGCATTGGACAAATTACAACACATTTCACTAATACATTTAACAATGCAGTGTTCACATTGAGGTGCGGGATTCCGCACATATTATCAAATATCAGCTCAAAAATAATTAAAGGGGGGTGGGAGGGGGAATTCCGCAAAAAAAAAAAAAAAGCCAATATAGGCCTTTTTCATCCAAATTTGGCCTTTTTGGGGTTTGACTTTTTGGAGAGTTTTGGCCTTTTTGGGGAGGCCTTTTGGTCCTTTTTGGGGTTTTGGGTTTTGGGGTTTTGGCCTTTTTGGAGTTTTGGCCTTTTTGGGGTTTTGGTTTTGGGGGATTTTTTTTGGGGTTTTAGCCTTTTTGGGGTTTTGGTTTTTAGGGGTTTTGGCCTTTTGGGAGTTTTGGCCTTTTTGGGGGGTTTTGGCCTTTTTGGGGTTTTGGCCTTTTTGGCCTCTGTGTAAATATTTTTATCCTTTTGCAATTTGGATTTTTTTCCTTCAAAAAATCACACAGGGGAGGGGGGAACCCCTAAAATTTTGAATTCTAGTGTGAAGACTGCAACAATGTGCAGCATTTTAAGACTTTCTGTATAACCAGGGAGTTGTATAACCACAATGTTGTTTTTATTTCCTTGTTCGCTTGCAACACATACTAATTCTGATCAAATATAATTTTCAAGCATTTTAAGATTTTGTTTTGCATGCACCACTGCATTAATCATCATCACCTTTTGCACTCAAATAAAAAAAAAAAATGGCTTTCTGAACCTAACCTGAATAACAAAGCACATTTTGCACTAAATCTGCTTTTCACAATATTGTAGACTTCCTTCGCAACAATAGTGCGATCGGTTGCCTTTTTGTAGCTCTTTTAAATTAAAAAAGTAATAGATTGCTATTTTGACCAACTCATCATTTGTTCCCTTGGTTTCCCTTTGTCCCTCTTGGTTTCTATTTGTTCTCCTTGGTTCCCCTTGGTTTCCCTTTGTTCCTCTTGGTTTCTATTTGTTCTCCTTGGTTTCCCTTTGTTCTCCTTGGTTTCCCATTGTTCCCCTTGGTTCCCCTTGGTTTCCCTATGTTCCTCTTGGTTTCCCTTTGTTCCCCTTGGTTTCCCTTTGTTCCCCTTGGTGTTCCTTTGTTCCCCTTGGTTTCCCTTTGTTCTCCTTGGTTTCCCTTCATTCCCCTTGGTTTCCCTTCCCCCAATACTACCCTACTATTCCAAAGAATAAGACAAAATTATTATTTTCATTAGAAACATAAAGAATATAATTATTCACTTCCAACTGCAAAGTCTTTCCTTCATCAATATTTTAGTAAGAAACATAAAGTAAACTGAATATTTACTTTCAAGTGCAAAGTCCTTCATCAACTCCTATTTTAGTAAGAAACAAAACGAATAGTCATTTTCAAACTATAGCAAACTACAATTGTTTCTCTACACTCTATATACCAGCGGCCAATCATTTGTTGGGCTGCGTTTAAAAATAATAGTGTTATGAAAGCATTCTACCTAATCTGTATTCTCTTATAGCTGCTAAAGAATAGCCAAACATACTTAATCTGTATTCTTTTATAGCTGCTAAAGAATAACCAAACATACTTAATCTGTATTCTCTTATAGCTGCTAAAGAATAGCCAAACATACTTAATCTGTATTCTCTTATAACTGCTAAAGAATAGCCAAACATACTTAATCTGTATTCTCTTATAGCTGCTAAAGAATAGCCAAACATACTTAATCTGTATTTTCTTATAGCTGCTAAAGAATAGCCAAACATACTTAATCTGTATTCTCTTATAGCTGCTAAAGAATAACCAAACATACTTAATCTGTATTCTCTTATAGCTGCTAAAGAATTGCCAAACATACTTAATCTGTATTCTCTTATAGCTGCTAAAGAATAGCCAAACATACTTAATCTGTATTCTCTTATAGCTGCTAAAGAATAGCCAAACATACTTAATCTGTATTCTCTTATAGCTGCAAACCAAACATACTTAATCTGTATTCTCTTATAGCTGCTAAAGAATAGCCAAACATACTTAATCTGTATTCTCTTATAGCTGCTAAAGAATAACCAAACATACTTAATCTGTATTCTCTTATAGCTGCTAAAGAATTAGTATTTTGTTATAGCTGCAAACATACTTAATCTGTAATAGTTGCTAAAGAAAAGCCAAACATATTCTCTTATAGCTGCTAAAGAATAGCCAAACATAAATTTGTATTCTCTTATAGCTGCTAAACCAAACATACTTAATCTGTATTCTCTTATAGCTGCTAAAGAATAGCCAAACATACTTAATCTGTATTCTCTTATAGCTGCTAAAGAATAGCCAAACATACTTAATCTGTATTCTCTTATAGCTGCTAAAGAATAGTCAAACACTTCAATATACAAAGATTTATACCTCAAATTCAAAATTCTGAATACTCTATTACTCTTGGTCTTTAGAACATGTATTGCAAATTCTAAATAGATTTTTATCATAAATTAAGTTGAATAAAATTCAAAGGTAAATGACAAAAGGAATGAAACAAGTTTCACAAAAACTACAAGATTTCTCAAAGTTAATCACAGATGTTGAAGATGAAAGTAATCAAATGATGAGAATAATATGGAAAATCAGCTGTTTATACAAAATGTGGAAGTAATTGGGCCTTTTTTTTTTGGAAATGAACACAAACATTCACATAATAAGATATCCACCCCTTGTTTTATAACTGAATCTGAAAAAAAAACACAAAAAAAACACAACATATTTCCCTAAAACAGTTAGTTTAAGTTGAGAACATGCCACTTATTGTATGTTAAGACGCAAGACACACCCACGTAAAACTACTAAAGTACCAATAAAATCATATTTAAAACATTCCCATGAAATGTAACCACACTCCGACATCCAACCTTCCCTTCCCCTCCTGTTCCCTCAAGGAAGAGCTTTCTTACACTGGCATAGCCAGGATTTTTCAACAGGGAAGTGGTGGGGGTTGGGGAGGGAGGGGGGGGGGGCTAATCATTGAGACTTGTTTATTTCACCAATATGGGGGGGGGAAAGGTCTAAAGGGAAGGGAATTTTTCTTTATTATTATTTTTGGGTATTGATGGGGAGCTAGTGTGTAAATCCCGCATGCCATGCCCACATTGGGTGTTAGGGAACTGGATAGAGTATGTGCATTGATGTCATCTGATGTCATCTATCCCCAGGCCCGCATCATCAAAATGGACATCTATGGCTCATCAAAATGGACGAGTAAATAATGCCTCCCCCGAGCCTGTTTTGCTCTCAAGGGACCCTGATGGAATATGTGCATTGACAGCATCTACTCTATGGCATATCAAAAGGGGCCACATGTACAAGAATCCTCCAGGCTCGCATTGGCTCTCAACGGCCCTGATAGAGTATGTACATTGATGTTATGTTACTAATTACAAATATCTCAGTTTGATTCTTTTTAATTCTGGTTCTTGGGCTCCAGGCCCGCATAGAGTATGTACATTGATGTTATGTTACTAATTACAAATATCTCAGTTTGATTCTGTCTAATTCTAGTTTTTAGGCTCAAACTTATAGTAGATTAGCAAATCAAAATACCAAACCATTTTATTCTTTATTATAAGAAATCTGTTCAAAATTTTGGTGATGTTCCCACAAAAACTATGTTAAAACTATTTGACTACAAAATTCAACTGTTCAGGGCTGGAGGAGCTAGTGAGAAAGAAAAAGTACATTACATGTTTTGTACAAATGTTTTAAAGCTGCCTATTAGCACAAGTAATTGTGCAGTGAGGGAAGAATTAGAGTGCCACTTTCTTTTTGTAAATAGAGCCATGTCTGTTTTAAAATATTGGTGGAGACTTCTTCTTCGTTTGCCTGATGATCATTTATGTTCTCTAGCTTACCAGGAGCAGGTTGCCTGGTGATTGTTTATGTTCTCTAGCTTACCAGGAGCAGGTTGCCTGGTGATTGTTTATGTTCTCTAGCTTACCAGGAGCAGGTTGCCTAGTAATTGTTTATGTTCTCTAGCTTACCAGGAGCAGGTTGCCTAGTGATTGTTTATGTTCTCTAGCTTACCAGGAGCAGGTTGCCTAGTGATTGTTTATGTTCTCTAGCTTACCAGGAGCAGGTTGCCTGGCGATCATTTACGTTCTCTAGCTTACCAGGAGCAGGTTGCCTGGCGATCATTTATGTTCTTTAGCTTACCAGGAGCAGGTTGCCTGGCGATCGTTTATGTTCTCTAGCTTACCAGGAGCAGGTTGCCTGGCAATTGTTATGATCTCTAGCTTACCAGGAGCAGGTTTACTGGCGATCGTTTATGTTCTCTAGCTTACCAGGAGCAGCTTGACTGGCGATCATTTATGCTCTCTAACTTACCAGGAGCAACTTTCTTTAGCAGAAAGGTTTCGTATGTTGGACCTTTTAACTTAAAAATGTATTCTTTTCTGTGAGTTTTGGGGAAGCTTGGTTGAACCAGGGGGTCTGAAGCAAAATGGCTTTTACAATACTTTTTGAGCAAATACTCCAAAATATCTATGTTTAAAATTGGACTGGGAAATAAATTCAAGTAGGAGATTGATAACGTATCGTACCTTTAAAGCTGATTTCATTTGTGAAAAGTATTTAAATTGCATCTCAGTTTGTGAATATAAACAAAGTCTTTGTAAATATCGTTTGTCTAGTCATGATTTAAGACTTGAAACTGGGAGATGGAACAATAACCCGTTTGAGGAAAGAATAAGTGTGCTTTAGGTTTTGTAGAAGATGAATTCCATTTTATTCTTGTCTGTCCCTGTTATAAAGATTATAGAAACAATGTTATACCTGCTTATTTCACATGTTTCCCTGACAGACAGAAGTTTTTAAGTTTGATGCAAAAGAATAATTCCCTAATTTTAAATAATTTAAATAGATTTATATTCGTTGCCTTTTAAAAAAGGTCAAGATTTGTAAAATAATATTTAAATTTCAGTGTTGTGAACCGCAAGTTGTTATTCATTGAATTGTATTCATTTCATATAGGCTGAGTCATGTATATATTTCATAATTTGCTCAATTTTTAAAGTATGTATCAGTGATTATTATTGTACTAAGGGCCAGTGGCCTATAGTTATGTTGATGAATAAATTGTGTGTGCATTGACATCATCTACTGTATAGCTTATCAAAAGGGGAAACAAGTACAAGAATCCTTCAATTGGCTCTTGACGGCCTTGATAGTATGTGCATTGATATCATGAATGCATGGTGTGAGAGTCATCCAACCACTGGTCAACGAATACAATACACAAAATCCACACTGGCTCTCAACGTACTTGTTTTGCGACCATTTTTCACATGAAACCTGAGCATTGCTAAACTGAAAGTCATGCATTTATGGTTTCTTGTGATTTAAAAATATTATTAAATATCTTTTAACTACTTTTTAGTTGTACATGTCATTGCTTTCCACATTACAAATATGGTCAAATATTTTAGGAGATCCAGTTCTAGCTAGAATTGGAAGCATAAACAACTTCTCATTACTGGTCAGAACTGACCAGCCAGATTAATTTCCTCCTGCACTTCCTAGCAAAATATGATAGATTTACAGATTTGGGGATGACAACTTATTAGAATAGAAACATATGCAGATGAGGATGAGGTTATCAGAACTTCAAAACTCACCATTAGGCTTAAAGTAAGAAGAAATGACAAAGATGCCCCGGTTCAAAACGCCAGTAACACTTCCTCGTAATGATGACGCCATATGATCCACATAAATAATTATCATTTTGTTCAATTTCTCACAAACTATTCAGCACTTATAAAGTGTTGTCACTTTTCCTTTGACGTTATTTCTTGTAGTACTTTCTGTGATGTAAAATTCAAAGTCTGAACATTTGTTAATTGAACAAATTTGCTTGATAAGGGAGTTGAAATCAAAATCAAAAATGACTAACCATCCAGGCCAAAAAGGGTGGGGGGTGGTGGAGGGGAGAGGACGGAGGATGGTGGAGGGGCACATGTCCAGTTAACATCAGTCCAAACAATTAATCATTTTCTTAAATAAAATTCAGTAATTATGTCCGAGACTATTCTCCTGTAAATATAACCTTTATTAGTGGACCTCATCCTTTTTATCCAAGTGACAAGATATGCCCATATATAAGAATGAGCTTACTGACTACAATTTCAACAGGTCTGTTTCTTCTTGAAATGAAATTCACTATGAAATAACTGAAGGGCAAACAGTCAACATCTAGAGGCAAATAGTAGTCAGATTGCTCTCAAAGCAACACAAAATCCCATTAAAAATTGATCATTTTACAGCTTTTTTTGCAATTTTGGGCAAAATCATATTTAAGCAAATAGACACATCTGTGATGTCATCATTTGACTACAGTTTTTAATCCTCATAATGTCAAGTCGCTGTTGTGCACTTTTTTGACAACAGTTTGCAGATCTAAGCCTGACTAAAATTTCTAAATCCTGCCCCCAATCAACATTTCAATTGATGCAAAAAAATATCATATCATAAGAAATATCATATTTCACCCGAAGTTGAAGCTCTGTTTTGACCTACAGCGTGAAAACATAAATCTGGTATATGCTGGTATAGTAGTACTACAATCTTAAAAATAATCACAATCTGCCCTCAGTTTTCCATGATCTCAGGAACAATGAAACTTTTCCTTAAAAAGGCTGCTGGTTTTTGTTTATGATGTACATGTACTGTACTCCATCATGTCTATGCACATAAAGATAGCAATATGCAACTTGTGACAAACCACAGAAGAGAGTCAAAATGCATATTAAACTGATCCATCAAATTGTTAATGAAGCATAAGTAAGTTGTGAATATTCATCAAAATGCATTATCGGGCATGAGGTCACTGAATAAAACAATGATTAATGTCAATATTGTCAGTGTTTCAATTCTATCCACATAAAATCACAACTATAACAACCAAAAGTATACACTTAACACCACAACAGAAGCACTGTCAAAACAATTACCCAAATTCCATAATATGAAAGTATAGTTGTTACCAATAACTTCCAAAGTGAATGAGATGTACCATGATACTAAGACCCTTACAAAAAAAAAAACTATTACATTGCTATATGCCGTAGTATTAAAATGGACATGAAACAAAGTACAGTGGGTAAAATCTATATGAAATTTAACCTTTTTGGTTTGCAAATGTGCTTTTGAATAATGTGAACTTAACTTCACTTCACACACTTTACAAAGCATGCTGAGTTTGCTCCCGACCGCTTTGTGAAAATGTATTTGTTCTGTATTTGTTCTTTGCTATAACTACAATGTCAGGTTTCCTACTCAAAATTACGTCAGTATTAAAAAAAAAAAAAATGCAGTCAATAATTGATCATTTCAAATAATGAACATCTCAATGACTTGTTTTGTTAAATATCTGAGCCTTTGTAAAGATATCAACCAAAAAAATATTCTGTTCTCTTAATAAAATAATAATTAATTAAAATTGTCATTAGTTCTCCCTATTCCCATGTCAAACTTCTGATTTTAAAAGAAGATTATTCTACATATTTGGGTTAGAATGTTAAGTTTATGTATTAATGAGAAAACATTTATTTTGACACATATACCAAGTGCGGTTCTGTGGACAAATCTTCCGCTATCATACTGACTGAGCGAGGAACCACTGTTAATGAGAAGAAAGAATATTTGAGAGTAGAGAATTATAAGATGCAGAAAACATATTTACCTGAATTGCTGTCACTTATCTGTGGCCAACAAAAACCAAACATAAAGAATTCAGATTTGATTCTAGGAAGGGATGACTAAGAAGGGAAAATGCATTTTGTACAAGGTCAGGTTGCATTTTATTCCCAAACAATTACTATTAGGTTCTATAAAACACTTTTTTCTGCATGCTTAAAGCATGTTACAATATAAACTGTCTTGGGTAGGGGCGAGGGGGAGGGGGGGGGTGAGTCAACAATGGCACACAAATTAAGAGACTGTTCAATTTGTGGACCCAATTTGCATACTTCATAACAACCAGTGGCAGCTGGCCATAGAGTGCTTTTCCCCAAAGATTTGCTAATCAGTTTTTATGTATAATATAAAATATAAAAATCACTTTTTCCCCTTATATTTTGTCTCCCCCCCACCCCCAGTTATATTTTGTCTCTCCAAGTAAAATCTCTTACAGTCACCAATGACTACAATCAACATTATTTGAATAGGAGAAGTTGAATTATATGACCAAAGGGTTTGGAATCTCTGTCATGCTCTCTACCAAAATTAGTCAAAAGCTACAGTGTGGTGATCTTCAGTGACTGAAAATTAGGATAGAAATTGAATGAATTACATTACATTAGTTGTAACTCAGAAGCAAGTGCTTTTGAGAAATTAAATGAATTACATTACATTAATTGTAACTCTGGAGCAAGTGCTTTTGAGAAATGTAATGATTTGCATTACATCAGTCGTAACTCGGGAGCAAGTGCTTTTGAGAAATTTAATAGATTACATTACATTAGTCGTAACTCAGAAGCAAGTGCTTTTAAGAAATTTAAAGAATTACATTACATTAATTGTAACTCAGAGGCAAGTGCTTTTGAGAAATTTAATGAATTACATTACATTTTTCGTAACTCAGAGGCAAGTGCTTTTGAGAAATTCAAAGAATTACATTATTAGTCGTAACTCAGAAGCAAGTGCTTTTGAGAAATTAAAAATTACATTACATTAGTCGAAACTCGGGAGCAAGTGCTTTTGAGAAATTCAATGATTTACAATTACATTAGTCGTAACTCGGGAGCAAGTGCTTTTAAAATTTTTAATAAATTACATTACATTAGTCGTAACTCGGAAGCAAGTGCTTAATTTAAAGACTACTCTGTTCTGTATAGTTAAAGGTTTTCTGGAGAGTAGTGTAACCTGTACTTAGACTTGTACACATAGCGTTACAGCGAATACACAAACATTTCAAGAAGAATTTAATTACTTTAAACTTTGGTTACAATCTGTTAAATCTTTCCCCCACTGAATTGAATATCTACAGCTGATATCAAATCCAGGTCATACAACTTCAGCATGATCTAAACCATTAATTACACACCAAAGACGTACGGTGTTGACGTATGATATAGCATTACCTGCGATTAAACAAAGATTATGCAGCATTTCTAATCCAAAGTTGGCAATACTGGCAGCCTATCAAATGGTTATCTATACTACAAGTAGGTAGAGAAACATCATGATCTATCTAGCGATGGTGTTCAGACGTCATTAAGTGTGAATTGTGTTTGTCTATCATGCTATGACGTCATCTGATTTTCCATTTGGGAGATGATTGCTGCTGTCTGTTATTTACATTTGCAGAACAAGAACGGAAACGGCTCTCATGCATAACATCATAATGGATATTTAATGAGAGCAATGGTTTTCCATGCCCAAAAGAATGACATTCAATACAAACATCTTGTTATGTGGGACACACTCAATGGGTCGTGGTTAACTTCAAAAACAAAATGTATATTGTCCTAAGCAGAAAACTGGAGTAGTTAAATAAATCTTTTTTTATATTCTTTTTGTATATATTTTTTTTAAATTTCATGTTTATTCAAAAAATATCAAAATGTGTGAATCATAATCAACTGAAGCGCACTCTTATTTTCTAAATCTTTTGCCACATTTATAACATGAAGAATTACATGCCCCCTGCTCTAAATAAGAATATCATCAATGCCTGAAATTGAATAACAACACTCTATGTATGTTACAGTGTGCGTGACAAGGCATCAAGATCTAGGCAAAAAATGACCCATCCAATTATTTATGCATATCAACCACCTTTTTCTATATCATTCAAAATCTTTCAGTGACTTTTCACACCAGTATTTTGACAATTGGATTGTCCAATTATTAGGGGTGCTTTTTGCTTTTGGAGTACAGATTTAAATCAAACTTTGTTCCAAATTTAATTACAAAAGCAAGTTTTTGTACAGGATGATGAATTCGTGTTTGATGATGTCATAGAGGCAATTTCATTGCAAATGTTTATGTATTTCTTTGAACGTTATTTGGTTGTTTCTGTATGATTAAAAACAATTTTCCAAAAGTGATTAAAGTAAGGTATATTTGGCAATGTATATAAATACCTAACTTTAATCAGTTTATTTTTCTAGCAGGATTTATTAACCAGAACCAAAGGTTTTGTGGTTCCGAATGCTTTTTTTTATTTGTGGTTCCAAAGCTTTTTATCATATGCTGTTTGATTTGCAAGTTTCATATTAACTGTCATGTCATTGCATATCATGAAATATTTGTTCCAGGAAATTCATAAGCCATGACCACCATGCATGATGCAGATCAATAAAATAGACTTACCTATTGACAACACTAGCATGTGCACCATAATTAACAACATTATCATAGCAAGTATAAATGCAAAACAGACATAGGGTTGCTCATGTATCATATTTGAAGAATTTAGGTTAAGCCTCGCCTACTCATTAATATGCATGGTATCACTACCAAAACCAATAAGGCACATCCACAGACCATGGAATATCTGTGTATCACATATGACTTTAATCCAGTTTATCATTCTTTAGATACTGTAATTACAAGCTTTTTTCAGCAAAATGATTATAAGCCCCGCCCACTATGCATACTAATGAAATTCAACGTTTTTATACCATGAAGATGTACACATTAGCAAACATAACTACCAAATATGAAACAAAACATATATGTAGTTGTTATAATATGAGCATTTCAAAATTTTTACATTAAGCCCTGCCTACTCATTAATATGCAGGAAATCACCACCTAGAACAATAGGGCACATCTACGGACCATGCGCAATCTGTGTATCACATATGACTTTAATCCAATTTATTGTTCTTTAAATATCGTGTTTGCAACCACTTTTCAGCAAAATCATGTTATATATATTAATGAAATTCAAAGCCTTTATACTATGAACGTGTACACACTAGCAAACATCATGACTGTACCAAATATGAAACAAAACATATATATGGTTGTTAAAATATAGGCATTTTAAGATTATTACATTAAGCCCCGTCTACTCATTAATATGCATGACATCACCACCAAAAACAATAGGACACATCTACGGACCATGGGCTGTATGTATAAGACATATGACATGAATCCACTGAACCATTCTTGAGATATCGTGTTTACAAGCTGGCCATCATATACACACATACACGCATCCACCCACCCACACACACGCCATCATGACCGCATAGGTTCCTGATGCAATCGCATCTGAACCAATAAAAAAGGATGACAGATTTGAATGAAATACATCAACTGTGTGGGAGAATGTGATGTCATACTGAGCCTTTTCCTATTCGTTTATTGGCATTTTTTTGTGAACCTTAAATATCTCCTGGCAGGAATAACATATCAACATGATTTCTAAAAAAATTCTCTTTCTTATGAATGATTAGGAAAAAACATGGAAATATTCCTTTAAGGCCATATACCATATGATCTTTTTTGTAAGATCTCATTTTACATTAATGTTGGAATGTTATAATACACTTAACCAGAAATCCCAAGAGTTAAAGGATAGAATTAATGTATTTATTGAAGAAAACATATTTATTTGTGATGTCACCAGGGGAATTTCAGTTCTCCATATCTTTATGTAAAGGTCAGTTTTGAAGAATTAAATGATGAGGAAGCACATCAAGGTAATGGACATATACTTCATCAATTGTTTTTTTTTTTTTAAATTGATCAGCCATAAATCAATATATAGATATTTTCCCAAATTTTAAAGACTGAGTTACTCAATGGTTTTTCCAACCATTACTCATCCTTTAACATAGAATACTAAATAATCAAATCAAAATACGAAGAACCTTTTAGTGGTCTGAGAGATTTATTTTCTTTTAATGACTTTTTGCATAGTAAAGTATAAGGAATGTTTACACAACCTACATATTGTATGAAAGAATTAAAAGAAAATGACAGACACAGAAATAACCAAACTAGAAAACAATCTGATATGATATATAGAATGCAGTGTACATGTGAATATTACACTATGTACACTATATTATATGCTTTAAAGAATACAGTGTAAATCTGTACACTATACTATGCAGTGTAAATATTGGGACTATGTAGGACCTACAGTACTATTCTATTGAGATAAGCTTCATGCCTTTGACATACGTTTTTTGACAGGTTTTGACAAGGTTACAAAATTTGCTAAAGTTATGGATGGGTAACTGCAGATATAACTAGCAAGTCATCATTATCATATCATATCATATCTATATCATAGCATTAGAGGTGAAATCATCATATGGACACAAAATTAGAATTCAAATCAAATTGTTTGATTGGTTGAAATTTCAATCATTTGCTGTGCAATTCATTGGCCCTTGTGTTAAATAAAACCCTAATTATTGACATCGCTTGACATCGCCCAAGTTAATTAAGGTGATGGACTTCTGTATTTATTATTTTTGTTGAACCAGCAGTTGTAGGTTTGAATCCCAGGGAATCTTTTTTTCGGTTTCAGCTTTATCTTGTTTTGATCAGTCATTTTCGTCTAGTGACTACCATTGTAGTATTATCTTACTAATATTTTACTTTTACTTTTTCTTTCTGACAAACAAGTTAGAAAAAAATAAGATAAAATAAGTTTCTCATAATACTGTGCATGAAACATCACACACACACACAACGTGCCACTGTCTGACTATACAAGCAGGCAGGGATCTTGTGCGTTCACAACAGGAAGTGGTTGCACTCCTGCAATAGGATATGTTGTTCGCACTCCTGCAATAGAATGTGTTGCTCGCACTCCTGCAATTGGATATATTGCTAGCACTCCTGCAATAGGATATGTTGCTAGCACTCCTGCAATGGGATATGTTGCTAGCACTCCTGCAATAGGATATGCTGCTCGCACTCCTACAATAGAATATGTTGCTCCCACTCCTGCAATAGGATATGTTGCTCGCACTCCTACAATAGAATATGTTGCTCCCACTCCTGCAATAGGATATGTTGCTCGCACTCCTGCAATAGGATATGTTGCTAGCACTCCTGCAATAGGATATGTTGCTAGCACTCCTGCAATAGAATATGTTGCCCGCACTCCTGCAATAGGATATGTTGCTCGCACTCCTGCAATTGGATATATTGCTCGCACTCCTGCAATTGGATATATTGCTAGCACTCCTGCAATAGGATATGTTGCTAGCACTCCTGCAATGGGATATGTTGCTAGCACTCCTGCAATAGGATATGTTGCTCGCACTCCTACAATAGAATATGTTGCTCCCACTCCTGCAATAGGATATGTTGCTAGCACTCCTGCAATGGGATATCTTTGTTGCACTCCTGCAATAGAATATGTTGCTCGCACTCCTGCAATAGGATATGTTGCTCGCACTCCTGCAATAGAATATGTTGCTCGCACTCCTGCAATAGGATATGTTGGTTGCACTCCTGCAATAGGATATGTTGATAGCACTCCTGCAATAGGATATGTTGCTCGCACTCCTGCAATAGGATATGTTGCTCGCACTCCTGCAATAGGATATGTTGGTTGCACTCCTGCAATAGGATATGTTGCTCGCACTCCTGCAATAGGATATCTTGCTAGCACTCCTGCAATGGGATATGTTGATAGCACTCCTGCAATGGGATATGTTGGTTGCACTCCTGCAATAGGATATGTTGCTTGCACTCCTGCAATGGGATATGTTGGTTGCACTCCTGCAATAGAATATGTTGCTCGGCTCCTGCAATAGGATATCTTGCTCGCACTCCTGCAATAGGATATGTTGCTAGCACTCCTGCAATAGAATATGTTGCCCGCACTCCTGCAATAGGATATGTTGCTCGCACTCCTGCAATAGGATATGTTGCTAGCACTCCTGCAATAGAATATGTTGCCCGACTCCTGCAATAGGATATGTTGCTCGCACTCCTGCAATAGGATATGTTGCTAGCACTCCTGCAATAGAATATGTTGCCCGCACTCCTGCAATAGGATATGTTGCTCGCACTCCTGCAATAGAATATGTTGCTAGCACTCCTGCAATGGGATATGTTGGTTGCACTCCTGCAATAGAATATGTTGCCCGCACTCCTGCAATAGGATATGTTGCTCGCACTCCTGCAATAGGATATGTTGCTAGCACTCCTGCAATAGGATATGTTGGTTGTGCTCCTGCAATAGGATATGTTGCTCGCACTCCTGCAATAGGATATGTTGGTTGCACTCCTGCAATAGAATATGTTGCCCGCACTCCTGCAATAGGATATGTTGCTAGCACTCCTGCAATAGGATATGTTGCTAGCACTCCTGCAATGGGATATGTTGCTAGCACTCCTGCAATAGGATATGTTGGTTGTGCTCCTGCAATAGGATATGTTGCTCGCACTCCTGCAATAGGATATGTTGCTAGCACTCCTGCAATAGGATATGTTGCTAGCACTCCTGCAATAGGATATGTTGGTTGTGCTCCTGCAATAGGATATGTTGCTAGCACTCCTGCAATAGGATATGTTGCTCGCACTCCTGCAATAGGATATGTTGCTCGCAATCCTGCAATAGGATATGTTGCTAGCACTCCTGCAATAGGATATGTTGCTAGCACTCCTGCAATAGGATATGTTGCTCGCACTCCTGCAATGGGATATGTTGGTTGCACTCCTGCAATAGAATATGCTGCCCGCACTCCTGCAATAGGATATGTTGCTAGCACTCCTGCAATAGGATATGTTGCTAGCACTCCTGCAATGGGATATGTTGGTTGCACTCCTGCAATAGAATATGTTGCCCGCACTCCTGCAATAGGATATGTTGCTCGCACTCCTGCAATAGGATATGTTGCTCGCACTCCTGCAATAGAATATGTTGCTCGCACTCCTGCAATAGGATATGTTGCTCCCACTCCTGCAATAGGATATGTTGCTAGCACTCCTGCAATGGGATATGCTGGTTGCACTCCTGCAATAGGATATGTTGCTAGCACTCCTGCAATAGGATATGTTGCTAGCACTCCTGCAATAGGATATGTTGCTAGCACTCCTGCAATAGGATATGTTGGTTGTGCTCCTGCAATAGGATATGTTGCTAGCACTCCTGCAATAGGATATGTTGCTCGCACTCCTGCAATAGGATATGTTGGTTGTGCTCCTGCAATAGGATATGTTGGTTGTGCTCCTGCAATAGGATATGTTGCTAGCACTCCTGCAATGGGATATGTTGGTTGCACTCCTGCAATAGAATATGTTGGTTGTGCTCCTGCAATAGGATATGCTGGTTGCACTCCTGCAATAGAATATGTTGCTAGCACTCCTGCAATGGGATATGTTGCTAGCACTCCTGCAATAGGATATGTTGGTTGTGCTCCTGCAATAGGATATGCTGGTTGCACTCCTGCAATAGAATATGTTGCTCGCACTCCTGCAATGGGATATGTTGCTCGCACTCCTGCAATAGGATATGTTGCCCGCACTCCTGCAATAGGATATGTTGGTTGTGCTCCTGCAATAGGATATGTTGCTAGCACTCCTGCAATGGGATATGTTGGTTGTGCTCCTGCAATAGGATATGTTGCTAGCACTCCTGCAATAGGATATGTTGCTCGCACTCCTGCAATAGGATATGTTGCTCGCACTCCTGCAATAGGATATGTTGGTTGTGCTCCTGCAATAGGATATGTTGCTAGCACTCCTGCAATGGGATATGTTGGTTGTGCTCCTGCAATAGGATATGTTGCTAGCACTCCTGCAATGGGATATGTTGGTTGTGCTCCTGCAATAGGATATGTTGCTAGCACTCCTGCAATGGGATATGTTGCTCGCACTCCTGCAATAGGATATGTTGCTCGCACTCCTGCAATAGGATATGTTGGTTGTGCTCCTGCAATAGGATATGTTGCTAGCACTCCTGCAATGGGATATGTTGGTTGTGCTCCTGCAATAGGATATGTTGCTAGCACTCCTGCAATAGGATATGTTGCTCGCACTCCTGCAATAGGATATGTTGCTCGCACTCCTGCAATAGGATATGTTGCTAGCACTCCTGCAATAGGATATGTTGGTTGTGCTCCTGCAATAGGATATGTTGCTCGCATTCCTGCAATAGGATATGTTGCTAGCACTCCTGCAATAAGATATGTTGCTCGCACTCCTGCAATAGGATATGTTGCTAGCACTCCTGCAATAGGATATGTTGCTAGCACTCCTGCAATAGGATATGTTGCTAGCACTCCTGCAATAGGATATGTTGGTTGTGCTCCTGCAATAGGATATGTTGCTAGCACTCCTGCAATAGGATATGTTGCTCGCACTCCTGCAATAGGATATGTTGCTCGCACTCCTGCAATAGGATATGTTGCTAGCACTCCTGCAATAGGATATGTTGCTCGCACTCCTGCAATAGAATATGTTGGTTGTGCTCCTGCAATAGGATATGTTGCTAGCACTCCTGCAATAGAATATGTTGCCCGCACTCCTGCAATAGGATATGTTGCTCACACTCCTGCAATAGGATATGTTGCTAGCACTCCTGCAATAGGATATGTTGCTCGCACTCCTGCAATAGGATATGTTGCTAGCACTCCTGCAATAGGGTATGTTGCTCGCACTCCTGCAATAGGATATGTTGCTCGCACTCCTGCAATAGGATATGTTGCTCACACTCCTGCAATAGGATATGTTAATTGCATTCCAGCAGTATTGAAAGAAAATTTCTTCCCTCAATTCAGGCAGAATTTCTTAAGAATGAAAAACAAATAGGTCAAACCTATATCCATGCAACCTACAAGTTAACTTCAAAATCACATGTTTTGAGGTAAAATTATTCATAAACAAAGAAATTAAACTTCTAAATTCATAAAACAATGAGAACCATTTCAAAAAATCATTTCCATGATAATAAATTTAACATGTGATACAAAATTATTGCAAGTTACTTGCACCACAAGAAATATTACTTGGGAATGATACACAAGCGAGTCAACTAACAGCACCTAAAGAAAAGCCATCACTCTAAAGGAGTATTTGGCCAAAATATGAAGCCATATTTTTCTGGAACTCTAGATTATTCAAACACTTTATGTAGACGTGATGGCAGGCCTGCATGATGACAGGCCTGCGTGATGGCAGGCCTCAGGCCTGCATGATGGCAGGCCTGCGTGATGTCAGGCCATTACGCAGGCCTGCGTGATAGATAGCACATGATGACAGGCCTGAGCGATGGCACATGATGGCAGGCCTGCATTATGGCACTTGATGGCAGGCCTGCATGATGCAGGCCTGCATGATGGCAGGCCTGCATGATGGCAGGCCTGCATGATGGCAGGCCTGCATGATGGCAGGCCTGCATGATGGCAGGCCTGCATGATGGCAGGCCTGCATGATGGCAGGCCTGCATGATGGCAGGCCTGCATGATGGCAGGCCTGCATGATGGCAGGCCTGCATGATGGCAGGCCTGCATGATGGCAGGCCTGCATGATGGCAGGCCTGCATGATGGCAGGCCTGCATGATGGCAGGCCTGCATGATGGCAGGCCTGCATGATGGCAGGCCTGCGTGATGGCAAGCCTGTGTGATGGCACATGATGGCAGGCCTGTGTGATGGCACGTGATGGCAGGCCTGCGTGATAGCAAGTGATAACTGTTGATACAAATGTTCGTATCCACTTGTCTGCATTTTTGAGTGGGAGTAAGTTTATTCTTTAGCTTTTGAGTTGCAATCAAAATTATTTTGAAGTTTCACCAGTATATTCTATTCTACAAAAAAATAGAAAATAAAAAAATAAATGAGGTATTGGAGTCACTTCTTGCACCAATCATTTCTATTTTTCAATCTTCACACTTTACTGCTCCGTAACGCATGCTTTAAATATTTTTTAACATTTTGTTCCATTTGTTGTCCTCCATCATATATAATGAACATATCTGATAAATCAACTTATCCTGTAATGTATATTATAACATCTAGTCCTGTGGTATAGACGTATCACAATTAGTGTTTTCTCCAAAAAATACAAAAAAGTTATTTTCATTTGAAATCTATACTATTATCACATTAAAATAGAAATATAATAATCACATATAAATATATATATATATATTGATCTTTTTTCTTATCTTCTCCATGCTATGTGAACCAACATTCAAAGAATAAATTAATGCATTATTGCTCTGAAATGCTTTGTCCACCCCATTCCCCCCTCCTCCGCCCCAATGGTCTTTTTATGCCATAGAAGGAGAAGTTCTGTCTGTAAGGTGTTGAACCTAAACAAGAAACCAGTCACTGGTACTAAAAATCTAAGAAGCAGTAACACCTACACTTGATAAGGGGCAAAGGGCCAAAACTCAAGGAAAGGGCACACGTGATAAAGGGCAAGGGGCCAAAACTCAAGGAAAGGGCACACGTGATAAAGGGCAAGGGGCCAAAACTCAAGGAAAGGGCACACGTGATAAAGAGCAAGCGGGAAAACTTAAAAAGAGTGCAATTTCTAAGATGTTATAGTTCATAACGAATAAGTCATAGCATGCTGATAAACAATTATTTGTATTTACTTGGAATTGGAGCAAAAATGGAAGATTAATGAATGAATTTTTCAGACCATTTGTTCAAGTCAAGTTTTATTCTATGATGGTAACCAACATCTTCCTTTTTCATTCTTTCCAAAATCAGTCATTCCTGACAGTTCCTTTTGACCTATTTTGTCAGTCACCAATAACCTACTGGGGAGGGTGCTTCTGGGGGAGTGTGGTTCGTTTGAAATTCATAACATTCTTCCTGGATATAAAACCTAATGCTATCCTGCAAAAACAAGAGGTACCTTTATAAAGGAATATAAGTAAAGTTGGCATAACGTGTAGTTAAAAACTATATACCAACAGTCTGATTTAAGGTATGTATATATTCAGAGACGCCATTCTATATTTGTCATTTAACTGTCAGATACTGCCGTCTGTATCACAGAAAATCAATCCTTTTGATATTAAGCAATGCAAAGTCTGCAGCTTCTAACAACTAAACAAATATAAAAGGAGAAATACCTTCACCATACAATGGCAGAACTGTAACGACCTGCTGTGTACCATTAAGCTATGCCATCTAATCAGCTCACTGACATATTTCAGCCATCAACTAATATTACAATTTTCTTACTAAAAAAGGTTATTTATTCTAAGGAAAAACAAACACAGATGGAAGGATCAACACAATTATACATGAACTAGTTAGGCACAAGCTGTCAACCTGGTGGCTTAAAATCAAGGTCTGGTCATTCTAAAGATGTAACCCCTTTGCTCCTGGTGTGCATGGGAATAGCACGGGTATTAATTGGTTCTTTAACAACTGAGCAGCCATTATGGCTGCATGAGCAGCCAATATTAAAACTGCATGAGCAGCCATTATTATGGCTGCATGAGCAGCCAATATTATGGCTGCATGAGCAGCCATTATTATGGCTACATAAGCAGCCATTATTATGGCTGCATGAGCAGCCATTATTATGGCTGCATGAGCAGCCATTATTATGGCTGCATGAGTAGCCATTATTATGGCTGCATGAGCAGCCATTATGGCTGCATGAGCAGCCATTATGGCTGCATGAGCATGAGCAGCTATTAATTTTTCTATGTTGAATTTACCTATTCTGAATGTACTCTGAACAATAATGCAATTCTGTCACCATATCAAGCTTAATGCTAAAATAAACCAAGCTACCTCCATCTGCTTGGGAGTTACCCTTTTCCTCAATAGTAGATGCAGGTACCAGCGAAGTACATGTGCTGCTGTTACTGCAAATACCAGCTAGTACTGGCGATTGGTGCAACCAATGCAAACATTAATAAATCACTTAGCCCAGTGTGTTTTATTATATGTAAACCTGTCAACCTTTAAGCTACTGACTGATGATGGTAATCCATCATGACTCCTATACAAACTTTGCAATTATAATTAAATACAATTCATACAAATAAAAGAAGGTAAACCCATCACCTCAAAACACTTATGTAGTATGAATTAAAACACTGCAAACCAGTGCAGCTACTACAAACTATACTAAAGCATGATATTCTATATCAAATATACCCCAAACGCTCAGACCATCAATTACCAAAATAACTCAGAAGAAAGGGTAAATAATTATTTCTGATTGGGTGCAACTGCAGGAAAGCAAATCAGAAAACCCAGGGACGAACAGCACACCAAGCTATTAATGCTTTCAAAAAATGGAAAAGGGGAAAACAAATCTAAATTATGAGTCTTTCAAACCAAAGCTCTTTTCAGATTGAAGAATATTTAGTCAGTCAGTGGTTGGTTGAGGAAGTAACAGAGTGAAGTAGGTTACAAAACAAAGGTGAGAGGTCAAAGGCCATAATTAAAGAAATCACCTCCTTTGAAATCCTCCTCTTTAAGATCGCCATCATCTAAAGATTCCTCCGATGAGAAACTGTTCTTGGACATGATGTCGGCCATCTTGAGCCGTGGTAAAGACATTTGTTCCGGGTATATCCATGGTTTGTGATTGGGATTGTTGACGCTCTTCCAGGCGGGGTATCTCTGACAGGCTTTATGGAGTTTCCTCAAAATCTGGAAGAAAGAAATGAACACTGAGTTACTCAGCAAATCTGGTGCACTTACTTACATGTACCCCCTTTCTACAGGTATAAAGTGACGAGTGTTCAAGTAGCACTCAGCAGTTATGATATGAGTAAATCAGATAACAATTATCATGGCTCATGAAGAACTGTATTGTGATGTATAACGACATTTAAGTTGTGACTACAGAGGTACAGTGGCTCAGTGGTTAACGAGTCATGCTCATATGTGAAAGGTTCTGGGTGTCCTTGAGCATGACATTTTTCTCTACTTGCTAGAGTCAACTCAGCTGTAAAATGAGTACCAGCACTGCTGGCACCTGCAATAGGAGGGTGGGGGGAGAAGGGCAGGTGGGTGTCGGAGTGCACGTGATACAGAAAAGTCTCATTTAAAAGTCTGACAACATTTACACAAAATTTGTTGTACTGTAAATCATTAAAAACCTTTCTTTTAGACAATCCATATATTGTTAACCTGCAATGAACTGGCATTCCATCTAGGGGGAATCATGTACTCTCATCCACTTGTGCCATGGAAACCAGGGATAAGCACCAGTCCTTCCTGTATAATGGATTAAGCTTTAAGTTGTGACTATTCACAAATAAGGTTTTCAACAAGTACATTTCATTTTTCATTCAGGATAAATGGATGGCAGCACAAAAGAATAAGATTTACTGCTAATATTCCATTCAAATTTTACTCACTTGGAATGTGTCTGAAGTGTTCTTTCACATATACTATTGTTTTAATATGCAGTTAACATATGAACGAGACATATCAAAATAACTTAGTCAGGTATTGGCTGGTATTTTTTATATCATAGAAAAAACAATATCGTGATATCATGATACCCAACATATCATGAACAAATTGAAGTCTCATCTGGTTGGGCTCTGTTTGTTACTGCTGTGCCTGATTACGTATGTGCACCATCTATTACGTTAATACACAATATAAATCAATGTTTAACAGCTCGGATGCCTCAAATGTAACCCCAGGGTAAGAAGCACAATTCATGCAAGGTTTGTAAGGGCGACGACGACGAGTGAACACACAATTACAATGACGGGGTCGTCGCCTGCGTATCGGTTATGTTTGTTTGTTTGTTTGATGAGGTCTTAACGGCACCACGACAACGAAGGTCAAATTGTGCCTGAGAGGTCAGATCATTTTAGAGGTAGTAAAGAAAGAGACCAGGAGGAGAATGAGAGAAATTCAAGAACAAAAGCCAGAAAGCTGTGATCGAGAGAGGTGCATGGGTAAAACAAAAACAAAGTAGAGAGGGGGTGGAAGAGGAGAATTAAATATGGTTGTAGAGGGATGCATGCTGAAGGAAGGAGATTATTTTATCCGGAGGATTTTTCTGGAAGAACTCAGCAATTGAGTTGTGGGGAGCGAGGGAAGCTCTGGGGAGGTTGTATAGGGGGCAAGCAAGGAGAACGTGTTGGATTGTGAGGATGCAGTGGCAATTGTTACAGAGGGGTTGGGGGGAACCAATAAGGAGGTGGGAGTGAGTGAGGTGGGTGTGACCAATTCTAAGACGGGTAATATGAATGTTGTCGATACGAGAAAGGTTGTTGATGGTGGATTTGATCAGGATTGTGGGCTGGATGACATGGAGTTTGTTATCAATTTGGAAGTTCCATAAGGTTTGCCAGCGGTCACGAACAAGAGAAGCGATAAGCGGTTTGATGTCAGAGAGGGTTTGGGGAAAAGGGGAAGGGAGGAGGTTAAGGGCAAGCTTAGCGGCTGTATCAGCCCTGTCATTGCCAGGGATGCCAACATGGCTGGGTATCCAGAAGAAAAGAACACTTTTCCTGCAGAGGGTGGGAGAAAAGAGTTTCCGGAGGAGGAGGTGGCAGGTGAGGTTATCCCATTTAAGATTGAGTAATGAAGTAAGAACAATGCTATCACAAAACGCTTAATACAACCGGACGAGAACACAGGTACGACGTACGGACAGACATAACATCGATAACCAAGTCAATGTCCACGGCCTTTGATAACCAGTTGTGGTGCACTGGTGTGTCTACCTAACCCAGGCTTAAACCCAGGGCCTCATGGTCTGTAGACATGTATGATAACCGCTACACCACAGTTGGTAGATAAGGTTTGTAAGAGTAGTTACCCCATATCTTTATACTGCAGGTCAGGGTAGACATACATAATTTACAGGGACTGCACATGTACAGAAAAGTCAATGGGACAATACGTTCAAATTACAGGCTGTCCGCAAGCCCATAAGTCAAGACTTTTTGCAGGGGAGAGGGGGTACAAACACTTAATGAGGGGGGCACTTGGGCAGGTCCTCCATATACCCTTGTGTAATATTATTTCTATTGAATTTTCACATGAGAGGTGCATACCATCACCAGGAGCCAGGGCACGATTTAGTAGCATAATGATATGCAATAACCTATTGTTGCATCTAGGGAACCTGGACAAATAGATCCTCACTTTTTGTAAGGCGTATAAATTCTACCTCCACAATTCCCATAAAGGGAACTGTTGAAATTTACATATATTTTCAAAATAAAAAGAATCAAATTTCGGAATTTAATGCTCAATGTTCTTCTTAAAAGACAATTCAATAAATAGCTTAATTTATGTGTCAGACATGATAATTTTGAACACACATACAGTAGCAAGCTCCCTTTAAGCTCAAAAATTCATAAGAAGATAAGATAGTAAGATTGCAATTGAATATAAACCCGTCTTCCAATCAATCATTGACATTTATAGAGCGCTTGTATGGGTCAACAATGAGCTAACCGCAAGACGCGTACAAACAGTGAGCTAAAATCAACAATGAGCTGACCACAAGATCCATACAAACAGTGAGCTAAAATCAACAATGAGCTAATTACAAGATTCATACAAACAGTGAGCTAAAATCAACGATGAGCTGACCGTAAGATGCATACAAACAGTGAGCTAAAATCAACAATGAGCTGACCACAAGATTCATACAAACAGTGAGCTAAAATCAACAATGAGCTAACCACAAGATTCATACAAACAGTGAGCTAAAATCAACGATGAGCTGACCACAAGATTCATACAAACAGTGAGCTAAAATCAACGATAAGCTGACCACAAGATGCATACAAACAGTGAGCTAAAATCAACGAGGTGACCGTAAGATACGGACAAACAGTAAGCTAAAATCAACGAGATGACCGTAAGATGCATACAAACAGTAAGCTAAAATCAACAATGAGCTGACCGTAAGATGCATACAAACAGTGGGCTAAAATCAACAGTGAGCTGACCGTAAGATGCATACAAACAGTGGGCTAAAATCAACGATAAGGTGACCGCAAGATACATACAAACAGTGAGCTTAAATGAATAATGAGCTGACCGAAAAATGCATACAAACAGTGAGCTAAAATCAACGAGGTGACCGTAAGATGCATACAAACAGAGAACTAAAATCAACGATGAGCTGACCGTAAGATGCATACAAACACGTCAGCTAAAATCAACAGTGAGCTGACCGTAAGATGCATACAAACAGTGAGCTAAATCAACGATAAGGTGACCGCAAGATACATACAAACAGTGAGCTTAAATGAATAATGAGCTGACCGAAAAATGCATACAAACAGTCAGCTAAAATCAACGAGGTGACCGTAAGATGCATACAAACAGAGAACTAAAATCAACGATGAGCTGACCGTAAAATGCATACAAACAGTCAGCTAAAATCAACAGTGAGCTGACCGTAAGATGCATACAAACAGTGAGCTAAATCAACGATAAGGTGACCGCAAGATACATACAAACAGTGAGCTTAAATGAATAATGAGCTGACCGAAAAATGCATACAAACAGTGAGCTAAAATCAACGAGGTGACCATAAGATGCATACAAACAGAGAACTAAAATCAACGATGAGCTGACCGTAAGATGCATACAAACAGTGAGCTAAAATCAACAGTGAGCTGACCGTAAGATGCATACAAACAGTGAGCTAAAATCAACGATAAGGTGACCGCAAGATACATACAAACAGTGAGCTTAAATGAATAATGAGCTGACCGAAAAATGCATACAAACAGTGAGCTAAAATCAACGAGGTGACCGTAAGATGCATACAAACAGTCAGCTTAAATCAAATAGCTGATCGCAAGATGCGGACAAACAGTAAGCTTGCATGATCTACCGGTTTTGTAACTCAAACCGCTTTCGCAAAATTACGGCTGAAGTCTCTGATTTATGTTTTATAAAAAAAAACTAGAAAAAACAGAAGTACCGAAAAACAAAATCACTGCAAAAAAAATAATTTTGGTTTGATTTCAATACAAAGAAAGTTCATGCTTTGTGTAAGAAGGTATTTTGAAGTATCTTTTGATATTTATGCAGATTAAATCAATAAACGATTAATATGTGATATTTATGCAGATTTAATCAATAATACGATTAGTATGTGATATTTATGCAGATTAAATCAATAATACAATTAATATGTGATATTTATTCAGTCAGATTAAATCAATAATACTATTAATATGTGATATTTATGCAGATTAAATCAATAATACGATTTATATGTAATATTTATACAGATTTAATCAATAATATGATTAATATGTGATATTTATGCAGATCTAATTAATAATATTATTAGTATGTGATATTTATGCAGAATTAATCAATATTACGATTAGTATGTGATATCTATGCAAAATTAATCAATAATACAATTGAGAAATAAGAATGTTTGAAAATGCAGTCATGAATATTACATGTACCTGTAATAACAGGCTCAATTCTGCTCAATAATGTCTCTTTCTGTCTTCTTTCTGGGCTAATATTTCCACAAACAAAATAACTGCACCGTCATTTCTTTATAATCCCTTCTTAATTTAACCCTGAACATTTTCTCCCAAGTTCTTTTGTTTTGTAAAATACTTTTTCAATCTATTGTAAGTCCGGGCGATAACAATACCACATCGCAAGACCATTCACTTATAAATTCACAACCATCCCCGCCCTACATGTGCAAGACCACATCCAGACTCCATTAACTTCAATTTACAACACATTGTGTATAGGCGCGACAGTCCCTGGTTATAAAACTTGTGAATGAATATCATGACTTATGAGCATGACTTCAGTGCCGTCATTGGTCAAAAAAGTTAACTTTATTCCCACTGTTTGTAAATCAGTACAAGAGGTGATTTTTTCCCACGCACCAAACAACAAGCTAGCGGGATTTCACATCTTTTTCACTTGCCGATAATTTGTTCCTTGACGCTGAGTATCATATCTTCGACAGTTTTAAAGTTTGATTCTGGGAAACTGTCCTATAAAACAGCATGGCTTAGAGGAGTGAAATTCGTTATCGTTATGGCCCGGGAATAACAAGATGCAAAGATAAATTATCCCCGTGTTATCAGTATTACTTATCAGGAAGCTGCTATATGATTCACAATGAGAGCACAAGAGAAAACAACCATTCATGTACTCAAATAGTTTCTTTTCCAGTCTGATCTCATTTTCATATGTAACTTATACTTTTGAATTGTCCTTATCAAAATTGTTCAGATTTAAAAAAGAACGAAGGATTTCATGCATTTTGTTTTGAAAAATTTCTTCCGTTCTCCGTAATTATGTTTACTCATAATTGCACTAGCGATGGAATCTTCCGTACCAATCACGTGTGTATGTAATTGACCCATGGCAGGTGTGATTCACTTGGGGTACAAGTTCAAATGATTTCATTGGTTCAAAGTGGAGGTAGTTTATATAAGTTTTTTGTGTTAGGTGATGGCCTGTTGGGTATGCATAAATTAATAATATTATCTCTGCATTCCACTCTGCACATCATTTCGTTTCATAAGTAGAAAGAACAAACAGAATGTTCAATTATGGATGAGCTTTGCCTTTTATACAATTCTGAGTGACCAAGAATATTGCTTATTATTGAAGTGTTTTAAATCAATATAGAACTCAAAATCTTATCTACAGAGTGCTGAAGAATTGATTTTACTTGGGTGAGTGGCCGTGTTGTAAGAATAAAATGTTTTTATAGTGCATTGCTGAAATAAGGTCCTGTTTAAGTATGGAATACGATGTTTGGTTTGGTTTGTTGATGTTTAACGGCACCGCGACAGTCAGTCAAATGTGCCAAGAGGGTGTTAAAAACTAAGGTGCCCGAGTTAGGACAGAGAGGAGGGATAGAGGAAAGGAGGGATAGAAGGTGAATACAAAAAGAAGTTAAGACTATAATAAATGAAGGTGAGGAAGGTAAGGCAGAGACGGGAAGGAAAGGGAGGTTTAGATCAGGTGGAATAAATTGCTGTTGCAGAGAAAGGTGATGAAGTTGGAGGTAGAATGTTCTTGAAAAGATCGGAAATGGTGGAGGAAAGAGGTGTTCTGGTATATGGGACAAATTAAGTGAATACAATGAAATTCAGTTTAATTTTCAATTATGATGTATTCAATCATCATATATCGTATCATTTGTATAGAAATTGCAGGGTATACACTTATATTTTTTTCATTTTGATCAAAATACAAATTTGATGGGGAGTGGGACACTGTTCATTAGCTGGCATTTTCTTTTCTGTACACTCCCGTTCATGCAATTTTGGGGAATACCTTATAAGGCTGTAGGGTAGGACCAAATTTGATGGCTTAACTATAATTAAAAATGCCACCGCGATGCACAAAAGAGGCCAATTTAAATTAAAAGCATAGCAAGAATGATTACTGAACTTGAAAAACAACAGAGAGGTATGCAAGATTAATGATTTTATTATTATAAATTTTTTTTTAAGGTTAATGTTTCACAGAAATGTTGAGTATCAGGTGGGTGGGATCTCAACTAAGATTTTCCCATTGTAACGTTAGGCTATATGCAAATCAGCAAAAATTGTACTGCATGATCAAGTATACGATGGCTAGCATCACATCATAAGATGATGCATTTAGATCTGGCTAAATTTGTATCTGTTTTACAAGTATCCAACAAATTTCTTTTCTTTTTTACATGCAAGAAAATTGATATCATCTCTATGAATAGAAACCGTGAGCAAATAAGAGCATATAAATGGCCTGTCGACACAGTCTTTTTCATAACTTTTTTATGAACTGGGCTTAGGACATTGTGGAACTGTTTAATGCTTTTTGGACCTAGACTGGCAAAAGGGGAAAAATCTGCATCATTTGAGGAGCAAATGGGGTAATAAAATCACTTTACACGCAAACAACACTAAAGTTTATTAATATATTTTATTCATCAATTCATCCGTTATCATTTTTAACATTATTTACAGATAATACTGTAATACAAACATCGTAACTGCTATCATATAACAGTGCATGCAGTGACTGTAATGCACTTTATGTTCAGGACTTATTAACATTACGGGTAAAAACCAGTTTTCCGGTGAAAACTGGTTCTCCAGTTAAAACGGTTTTTGTTTTGGAAACCGACCGGTGTCACGTCAAGGCAAAACCGTGCAAGCTTAACAAACTGTGAGCTAAAATCGAGCTCACATTTTAGTAACTTTTAAAATATGTGATAATATCACAAATATATTGTCATGGCAACCAAACCACTTGTATCAGGCTGGTATCCCTGCACCCACTGGGTTTCCAGCTAGGCAACTGGCCTCCCAATAACAACCATCAGGAAATAAATACCATTCAGATTGTACATGAGCAAAAATTATGTTTATAGGTAATCAGGAAATAGTGCTTAGAAACTGAAATTATAAATTATGTAAAAAGATAATGCACACAAAAGGCATACAATCAGTTACACACAATGAAAATGAGGTTAATCCCTTCATCATATACCACCCAAGCAGAAATAACCTGGAAATAGCTGGTAACAAGCTGCTTTTTTCAGGATAGGTCAAAATTATGTGTAGAATTACATACTATAACTCCTGAAAATCTTATCATAACTTTGCATCCAGAAAGGTGATAAGTAAGAAATAAGTGTCTAAACATATGTTTTAAGGGACAAGTAATCCACTTGGAAGCATCACTAAGAGGTTATAACATCTCATAATGACCAAAACTAAGATGACATCATTTTTGACACCATTTTTTTATTTTTTTTATATCATTTATACCTGACAAGTTCACAATACAAAAAACAAAATCAAAAAAATGACCAACAATATGTTCTAATGAACAAAGAATCCATCAAAAAAAATACTAAGAGGTTACAAAACGATAAGGCACCAACCAAAATGACCAAAATGCCGTCCAAAACTCTGCCAACCAGGTCTCACAATATAGCATATGATTATCACAAAATCCCCTCATACACCTTTGTACACATCAAATACGTTTGTAACCTTTCTTATAATCTGTTAATTTATAGAAACTGTGACCCACCTAAATGAGGTGATTTTTTGAAAAGTGAAACTTTTACAATGGAAAGAAGGAGACACGTCAGATTTTTTCTCCCTATGGACATTTTTTTGTTCAAAGAAGATTGGAAGATATGAATCACCTGTTCTTAGAAAATTCACATTAAGAATTTTCCACCATTTCCACTTGCAAGAGTACCATCCTGTGATCGCCATCCCCAGTCTGTTGGAGGCAGAGGATTTCCCGTCTATTGTTGAAGTGTGAGGTATTAGAGTGCGGTGTAGGAATGTTGCTTTGCTGCAGCACTAGTTGGGGGTAAGCTTGCCAGCTGGAATGATGAACTAAGGGAACTCATACCAATCACTTGTTTATATGCTATATGGCGGTATTCATCCAGAGATTACAAGTTGCTCCTCCGTACTTGAGAATGAAACTTTCTCCTGTTTCTTTCACCTCTGCACGTGTGCATTCAGCCTTTGTGAACGTGTCCAACTGATCATAGTTCTGTTTTTTGTGCACAAGATTAAATGCCTTGTGTTTGCCCTGATGATAGATGGCAGAAACAGTATCACATCCTGTTATAGCATTTATAACCATCAATGCGTGGCTGCAGTCTCCGATCGCCAGCTGAATTTCATGTTTGTTGTACAAGGTTATCGGGTTGCTGCGGTATAACATGTACACAATAGTAGAAGTAGTTGCCCGAGCCATAAGCATGACCAATAAGTCAGTGTCTGTTCCTACAACAAGTGGCAGCTCTACTGACTCTGCTATGGCAAGTGCTGTGGACACAATTAGTGAATCTGCATCTGCCTCTGCCTGCTTACCACAGATTTTGAATTCACACTGTTTGTCAAGAATGCTGATTGAGGAGGATAATTGCTGTGTTATTATCAAATATGACCTCACCGAATGTACACTTCTAAGCTCTCCGCCTGTGCTGAGCTACCTTCATCAAAGCATGGTGCTGCCATAACCATCAAAAACCACTGTTGATCCAATACCATAATGCTTCAGGATGTACGGTATATATGACTGACGTACATCACCATAGGTTGACGGATGATGCCAAGTGACAATTTGAAGTAGGTGCCACCATCTAAAGTGAAAAACCAAGTCCATGATACGTTGGATTGCTGTGCAACAAAAGATTTCAAATGGACACCAAGAAAACTCTTTGCAGTCTTCCGCATTACACCATCATGGAAGAGGGAAGGTGGTTGAGAAGCAAGCTCGAAAGCGGAGAACGCTTTTATCTAAGAACTTTTATTAAGAACACACATAATTCTGTAGAATATCAAACTTGCGTTGACTTCTGTGTTCTGTCCTGTGATTTTGACAATCTTTTTCTTGGTACTGATTGTATCCACCTTATCATTGCAACGTAGTGTGACAAATATTTACCGCATCATCGCAGTTGACTGATGCATCTGCAATAATTTCAATTGATATGGAAACTAGACAATCTGGTTCGTATCCAGCAAATGGTGGATGTGCCTGTAGCCACTGTAAAAAGTCACACTGATGTCTGTTGTCCCTGGACTGGGTACTAGAACAAAGGTCTCTTTGTTGCTCAGATGTGGCAGTGAACCGCTCCAGTGCCCGACAGGCAGGAATGCAGCGAGGTAATGCATGGACCCACTTTGTTAATGTACTATCTGTGATACCATGGCCATGAGTCATTCCTCCAGATATTTTCAGCATTCACATTAATAACTGCTCAATGGTCTGGTTTGAAAAAATTTCACTTCAGAATTGATCAAGATGACGGATAGTGAAGTATCCCTTCTCTGTAAAGACTTTGTACTCCACAACTGGCATTGTCTGCTCTGAAGCTTCCATTTGTTGTTGATACAGCCTTTGCGTAATGGTGGTGACCTGCGACATGAAATGTGAATCATTTATCTCAAACAGTAGAGGTGAAGTTTCCATTCACCCGTCCTTTCAGCACAAATGAAGGGTTGAATGAGTGCCACTTGCCGGATATACTGCACCCAGAGTTTTCCAGTCTTGCTCTGACTTACTGTTTGGCCAAGTAATGTTGATATGAGTTGGTTAAACACTTTAAAGTCTCCTCCTCAGCTACTTCAGGGGCATTAAGTGTTGGTTAAGAAGGCCTTTGTGAAAGGTTCTCTATGTCTATGCTGTCCAAGGAACCAGGTGTACCCATTAAAACACAAATGAAGGCTGATGATGTAAGAACATGAGCACTGAGTTCACGAGTGAAGGCATGGCCAGTTAACATGTGTACAACGGATCCTTTTACGTACACCGACTCCCAAAGCTCCGCTATTTCACTTCCAGACATAATCTGCTCAATGCTGCTGAGATAAGACATCAGGAGATGGAATTCATGAAGGCGCACAACGACTTTGTGTAGATCTTTTGCAGCAGCTACAATCTCCCAGCTTTAATGTATAAAGGCTGGTCAGATGTAACTGGGCATACCTGAAAGTCATGTTTTTACACTGCTCTTGAGCAAAGCATATAGCAGAGTAGATAGTGATTAGATTGATTGGATCCAGGTTGCTGAAGGGAAGAGTTATGATTCTGTTTCTTTCAAGCTGATCGTTCGTCATTGCCACAGTCATAAAGCTACTCCATGAGGGGCATGGGGATATTTCTAAAATGCAGCAACACACCCACAGGGCATCTAGGGCAACTGCTGATCCTAGGCATGATGGTTCTTGGCTAGAAATCTAAAGGGGCTCCATTGTAACAGACTGTAGACCTGGAACACCTGGCTGCTATACCTCTTCATAGGAACTTGTCCAAAGGCAACAGTGATTTCAGCAGAGTGCAGCTTTACTTTACTTCACAATTGATAGGTGAGCTATTTACAATACTAGATGGTGTTTCACAAGCTATGCCACCCATAGTATGAAAAGTGTTGTGTCCCGTAACTGTAGCTACATTGAAGTCAGCGTTATCAAACACAAACTGTGCAATCATTCAGGTCAAATGACAGGTCACTATCTGACTTAAGAGCTTGCTCAAACCGCTGCACCTCTGTAGTTATCTGCAAAGCAAATGCTGCTAAGAATGTCAATCAGTTCACGGGAGGCATAAATGCGGTGTATATACACAGCTATACCAAGCAATAGAGGTGAGAGCATGACCTCTATGACAGACCTCCATGACAGACCTCCGTGACAGACCTCCGTGACAGACCTCCGTGACAGACCTCCGTGACAGACCTCCGTGATAGACCTCCGTGACAGACCTCCATGATAGACCTCCGTGACAGACCTCCGTGACAGACCTCTGTGGTGTAGTGGTACTTTGACGATTCACATAAATCACCTTATCAGTAATCCACTTTTTATGGAGGATCCTGTGTGTTGAGTCACGGAAACTTATGACACTTGGTTTTCCAGTAATACTGGTTACAACTACTATCATCACCGTAATGTTCTTTCAGTTTGGCCTTGAATTGCTTCACTGAGTATCCTTCAAATCCATCCAAGAACAAGCTCATGTATTCTAGAAGCTCCTGCACTGAGTATTGACACTCATCATTATCACCTAAAACTCGCAAACTTTCTTAAATGCTTCCTCCCACAAATTATCATTTGGCCTTTCCTCACTCTGTTTTAAGAAATAATTAGGCACACTTTCAATGAGACTTAGCCTCCGCTGCTACAAGGTCATATGTCTGTTGTAGACGTTCTGCAACAACATTGCCCCAGTGGTCTTGTTTTTTTTATTGCACATTTTAATACTGTTGCTTGAATGTCCAAGGTTGCTTACTACTCTCCTTCTTTTATATGGTTTCTTAATGTCTAATTTGACAGGCTCCAAACAGAACATACAATATTTTTTTATGTCAAATGTCCGAGAAGTACTTGACCTTAGTTGAGGTACTTCTACTTTTTGTTCAAGATTGGCAGACCTTTTTTCAGCTGCTATGGAACTTTTTCGTGTGTAGTTTTTGCCACAAAGAATGATTTTCCTGTTGGGCTTATAGGTTTGGGGTAATGATTTGTGTAGGGTTATTATTTATGATTGGATGTTTAGGACCATATGAACCAAATATTTCAATGGATTCCTTCTGCCAATTTAGAACATGTTTTGACACTGTGTTGATATTTGTTACATTCCGCAATTATGGTAAAAATAGATAAAATGGCGGACATTTTGGACGCCATCTTGGTTTTGGTAATTTGGGATGTTATAACCTCTTAAATGATATGCTTTCAATGGATTACTTGTCCCTTAAAACATATGTTTAGACACTTATTATTTTATTCATAAGCTCCCTGGATACAAAGTTGGGATACAAATTTAAAATGGCGGCCATTTTGGACGCCATCTTAGATTTCTGGGAAATCTTAAGGAGGATTTACAGGAACTTTTGGTATGTAATTTCACACATAATTCTAATCCTAAAAAAATCAGCTTGTAACCAGCTATTTCCAGGTTTAGTCTTTTTTATCTCAAATTCTTGGCTATAAATATAACATCTGTAGCAAATTACACTGTGGCTATGCAGATAAAGAACCCTAAAAAACTCAGCTTACTGGTACTGCACGTTCAATGCTAGATAATATGAGCTAATGCAGATATATATATAGTATGATATATATGCAGATATAATATGATCAGTGCAGATAAACAACCCTACATCACGTAAACTCAACTTACTGGTACTGCATGTTCAATGCTAGAAAATATGAGCCACATTGTAATGTACAAAGCAGATTGCCATGATCAGTACAATTTGCAAGAGTATTTAGTGCCAAATTATGTGAGACAAAAACACTAGAGACAGTTCAAACAAGAACACACAGTTGCAAAGATATGTATAAATACTAAATAACCATTTTCGGTTTCAAACAAATCTTCAGCACCATGTGTGTTACAAGGTGTTTATAGAGTGTACACACTCTCATGTCCACTGTACTCTTAGCCTGAACAACACCACTTAACTGAGATCAGACACACACTTGTGACAATACGAACACTTGATGGAATTTACAGTAAGCCCTATTAAATGCCACTTAAAAAATAATATGGCATATATACTGGCAATAAAGTATCTGAGTGGGACGTATAACAATCATAATATACTTTTCATTGGATAACGTGACTCAGCTTGCAAGCAACATCACGACCTATTGGGGTTGGGGGAGGTACTGATAAGAAGATTCTCAGGCCTGTATGTACTTCTTGGCTTGTGATTAGTACCAGTGGCCCTCTCATAAATATGAACCAAGTCAAATTTCAAATACACCTGGTTTTGCTTGGCTAAATTCTGACAGCTTTTTTGATGTGTTTTAAAGTAAATTTATTTAACTTGATTACTAATTAATTTTTTCCCCAAAATTTCTTCAGGTGATTATTTATAGTTCTTTTAACAGATTCTGTTTTACTACTGTCCTAAAATATCAAATAAATTTTAAGCCACCAAATCTCAGGTGGGAAAGAGCAATAAAATTCATAACAATTTTTGAGGAATGTGAACTGTAACGCTAGCAAGAATGAATGTTTCATGCGATTCCCTGCATCACACTGTTCACGCCATCCATCGTGTACAAAGTGATCGGATTAACTATTGTTAAGAATAAAGGAAATCTCGTTCAATAACCAGCTTAAGTTGTCCACTTCAAGTAGTTTATCAGTGGTTACGAACCAGAAAAATATGTTCAACGTTTCGCAGGGACAATGAGATCAAATCTTTTGTGTTTTAATCATCAAAGTTTGTTTTGCTGTGGCTTCACGCACACAAAAGATTTACAAGGATGTTTAAAAGGGATTAAAGACTTATGTCAGTTCCAAAATCTCAACAGGTTTAAAAGACCAGTGTCATAGACCCATAGCCTGTATTATGTGTGTGCAGCTTTTAGGTTCATTTCTTTTATATCTACAAGCAATCAATATCTTTTTCTGCAGGTACAAAGAAAAGGAGAGAAAAATATTGCCTGTTTTCTTTTTTCGTTTGAAAAATAGAAAAATAAAAAGTTTGCTACGCTTTTTTCTTAAACCATTACCAGCTCATTTTTTTGCATTTGCAATCGTTGCGTTTGCAATTGGATCAACAAATCGTTGCGTTTGTGTTTTAAAAAACCGTTGCACAAAAGATTTACAAGGATGTTTAAAAGAGATTAAAGACTTATGTCAGTTTCTAAACAGGTTTAAGAGACCAGTGTCATAGACCCATAGCCTGTATTATGTGTGTGCAACTTTTAAGTTCATTTCTTTTATATCTACAAGCAATCAATATCTTTTTCTGCAGGTACAAAGAAAGGAAAGAAAAATATTGCCTGTTTTCTTTTTTCGTTTGGAAAAAAAGAAGAAGTTTGCTACGCTTTTTTCTTATACCATTACCAGCTCATCCAGCATTTACAATCGTTGCATTTACAATCGTTGCATTTACAATCGCGTTGCGTTTTGGCGTTAGTTTTATCGTTGCATTTACAATCGCCAGCGTTGCGTTGCATTTACAATCGTTGCATTTACAATCGTTGCATTAACAATCGTTGCATTTACAATCATTGCATTTACAATCATTGCATTTACAATCATTGCATTTACAATCATTGCATTTACAATCATTGCATTTACAATCATTGCATTTACAATCATTGCATTTACAATCATTGCATTTACAATCATTGCATTTACAATCATTGCATTTGCTGAGAGTAAATTAATAAGAAATCCCCCAAGATATAATTATTAATTCAATTTTACCCACTCAATACCTTCCAAATTCTGATATATTTGACTTCTTCTAATGAATGTGTATTCTATATTAATATCACTTTCAAGTCGGGCTTAAAAAATACAAGAATTATCGGCATACAGACTTGCCATTTCCTTCTTCTGTCGTAGTGTGACTATACACGCAACTTAACACTAAATAAAACCCAAGTCCCTGTTAAATCCATGGTACTTGCTGTGTATTTTATTTGTTTGACATGCTGGAAGTGGTGAAATTTTCCATCTTCCCCCCGGCCTGTAAATGCACATGATCAGAACTCCTTGGTCCCACCCATTTAACTTTTACAGCACAGGTAACATTTAGCCTTGTTGAGAGAAACTTTTCTCGTACGTACATAAACATGCAAGGACCTTGGGCAACTTATCACAATGTATCATTGGGCATTGATGTGAATAAGTCCCATGGTCTTCCAAAAATATCCCTGTATACCGGCCCCTTTCCTTACAATTTATTTTGAATGTTTTTCCAAAAAGAAAAAAAGGATAATTACCAACTTTTTTTGAAATTTATTTTTAATGTATCGTTTGACTCAGGGACTGAATCCCAAAACACAACTGTCACTACACACGATTCCATATAACCGCGCCGTAACTTTGTGTTACAATGGAATAACATTATTTTCTTGCACATGGCAAATATCATACATAAGGTTGCAAGGGAATTGCACAAAAAGCCTTCGGCGATAATAATTTCCAGATGGTTGAGAAATGCCCAGGGCACAGTACAGCACAAGTCACTTGCTTCTGCTATACGTGAATGGTTACCATTGAAATTGAAGCTGGATGTTGAAGGTAGGTGTGCCTAGATTCTACTAAATGAAATGATCCCATAAGGTTTTGACCTATTTTTAAAAAGAATTTCTACCAAAGCAGAGTCGACAATGGGCTCAACAATACCTTTAAAGGAGACCAGTGGCAGCACACAGGCGTAAGTGTGTGTGTAGGAAGAGGGGAGAGGGGGAGGGGGGGGGGGGGGAGGGGATAAGCATTTCCCAATATTTTTCATCAGTGTTACTCCCCTCAATCAACAGGTTTCCCCCCTCAATGATAAGACTAAAAGAGGATGAAATTTCACCAAAAGAGGGTGTAACACTTTTTGGTAGAGAGTGGGCCAAGTTGTGAGTATGAACTTGCTAATCAAGGTGCTGAAGAAAGACAATCCACCCGTCAAATAAACGATCACATTTACTTTCACCGGCTTTGTGTGTGTGTGTGTGTAGGTGCTAACTTCTCGACATTTGGGGATAATTTAGGAATTCAATTTTTCATCAGATGGTATCATCAAATTGCCTGTCACCTGCCCGTAACCTCAACAATTGATTCAGAACGGTTACCATTACCCATTGATTCGAACATTATATTTTATACAAAAAGGCTTATAACTTTTGTTATAAGCATATTTCTTTACTCAGATGTCACTATTAATTCATTTTAATTTCCCACCATGTGGTATGGTCAAATTACCCATCACCTTCTTGTAACTTCTACAATCCAGACCAGTTGTAATCCCTTCCAGGGAATTGTAAATGTGTAACTTTCAGACCCAGCAGGTTACTCCCACCAATTATGAGTGTGAAACTTTTCTGTAGTGGGACTACTACACTGAAAACATGGGGCTGTGCGTACCATTTTTAAGTTACGATTTAAACTGTACTTTTTCTGTTAAACATAGCTTAATATGAAATTGATAACTTTATCAGAACACCAGGATTTAATGTTTGGTTATTATATCATTATCAACTGACAATTAAAACAACCATAAATACGATTGCATTCATTTTTCAGTTACTTGCTACCTGGTTAATTTATAGTTCAGCCAAATAGGAGAGAGAGCCGGTACTACTTTTCTTTGTCTTTGCAGTTAAAACATCAGCTGCCCGGCCCGCCCTATACTCCAATGGGGATCCCTGGTGTAAATTTTGTGTAGACCAGTAGCATATATTGACATTTTGATATAGTATTTGCAATATGCTTTTGAATAAATTTGAAGAGATTGATTTCTTATTTACCTCTTCTTTGTTTTTTTAATTTTCAATTACTCTTCTGCAGTAGTCATATTTTGATTGCTTTTTACTATGGTTTTTGCATTCATATTTGTTTTGAAGTCATTTGAAAATAACATTGAACTGCATATAGGTCTACATAATTAAATCAGAAGTGGGTGGATACAGAGATGGTGTGATGAGATGGTGGATACAGAGATGGTGTGATGAGATGGGGATGAATGGGGGAGGAGGGGGGGTCACATGTTTAAGTTGTTTCCATTAAAAAGAATGATTTACACTTCAGAAACGTGTTAGTATGGAACCACAAACAATAATACAACTAAACATGTTTTTTATTAGAAGAAATAATGACATTTTAAGGTGGACAAAACCTGTTACATGCAAACAAATGAAGTTTAAGGTTAGCTGTCATTTTAGAATGACAACTCGTTGGGAAAATCCAGTAATTCATCAAATGCAAAGTGCAAATGGAAGGAAGAAATACATGTACAAAATAAAACTGGTAGAGGTTTTGGTATTTAAATCTATTTCTCGTGACATATTAGTAAAAGCAGTAAGAAGTGTTAGCACAAAAAAAAAAAAAAAAATATGAATGCAAAGATTAAACTGACTTATCCTGTAAGATAACATTACAATACACAATGCTTCATAGATAGAAAGCATTTCCTGCTAATTGTTAGGAACTCAACAAGCCCCAGTTTGTGCCGGTGATTTGACTTCAGCTTCTGGCCTAGCCTTCTTCTTCTTTATAGGAAAGGGGTTTCTTCATTAAAATTGATAGCTAATTTTTTGAGCAACTTTCTTAAAAATATTGTATATGTATTGTGGTCACCCTGTGAGACCGACACCACTTTAAAATAACGATACTGTGGTTCCCCTTAAAATCAGAAACTGACTGCATCCAACATTTACTAAATTTGTTTTGGAGCTACACCAACTGACCAGTGATTAATTATCATGTTTTTAATGGTAAGGGTTAAGCCCCAATAACTGAATTTGGTCAGATTTTTTTTGTATTTCTATCACACAACCTGTCTTACAGCTATCATATGCTACCATGCAATAAGTGGGCAACAAGAGTGTATTCTTGAAAGAGCATGCATATTGAAAACAAAACAAAAACGTTATGAATTTGACCTAAATTTGACCAAACTATACTCATCTTGAAAGTACCTGCAGAAAACAAAAAAGAATTTTGAAATACGAATTGAGGATTAATTACGATGTTATACTGATGACCATACTTAAATAATTACCATTTGTGAACATATGTCTCAACATGGAGCTATTAACTGAGATGGTCTCAACAAGTAGCACTACACTATTGACTATTGTGTATTAATTACTTCAGGCCTTGTCAGTGGAACTGGTTGGAAGGATTAGGTAACCACAACATCCCTGTCTAGGACTAGATCTGTGGCTAACATTCTTTTGACCAGCAAAGTAGCTTTACAGAGTTTGATTGATAAAAAGGATTATTTTCTGCCACGCAAACGGCCCCACCTTTCTCAGCTGCTGGACCGCCACACCGGCCCCTCCTGCTTCCCCTAACCCCTGAACCTCTTTCCCCCCCAACTGGTCATTCCTCCCGAGTAGTTTTTTTTTTTTTCCTCTTCCTGCTCTTTGCCTTGTCATCATGTCCTGATGTCATTGTTTGGTTCTTCTCTTGAGTTGTTTCCCATCTTTATGTTTGTTTGTCTGTGTGTATTTTATCATCCTCGGTAGTGTTTAGCAGACCCCGGCAGTCACCTCTGGTGGCTGATGGGAAAATGCAGGTAACTACCGCCTCTGTCCGTTAATGTTGTGTATTCAATTGTTGTTGTTGTTGCCACACAATAGGGAATGCAGGAATCACTTAACATTACCTCCCAATCCTGTCGAGTGCATTCCCAGGTAATGTAAATGACACATTCCTTCCAAATGAGGCAGAACTTTAAACTTTTCTTAATGGAAAAATCTGAAAGTTTCTTTACAATTTTCTATTAAAGTGATGAACATGCTTGACCACTGAACCAATTCACATTTTTAGATTTTATTTTTGGGCAACCATAGAATCCAATGTCTAGTGGTCAAACCCTGATATGCTGAATTGCTTTTGATGATTCCCAGGATACGCTATTACTAAACAAACTGGAAAAAACCGAACCTGAAAGCAATATATAGCCATGTAAATGGATCATAATAGTTCACGGTGGCAAACTGCAGGATTTCATCATATCAGCATTTCCATTGTATTGAGCGTGGGATTCATTATAAGGACTATTCTTTTAGTTCTATGGGTGTTTTTCACCTTTCAAATACAGCATTAAATCATGAGTAAATCAGACTATACATTTTGATATAGTGTATTAAATTGTCAAGCTTTTGCTGAAACAAAATTGAGGTTTTTCAATATATACATTTGTAAAGTATTACAGAGTAGACACATATCAAGATCTGCATATTATAATTCTTCACCCCCTCCCCCCCTCCCTCCCTTCTCCTCTAGCTTTCAGTCATAAACATTTCCATAAATATTGGTTAAAAATTGACCATTTTACAGCATTTTAAAACCTAGATACTTGATGACTAGCATTAATTGTGCAATATATGACCTAAGAAAGGGACAACTAGAAAATTGCTTTTGCAATTAACTTATTGTTTTTCTGTTCTTTCCTAAATTATTTTGGATTAAATAAGTTGGCTACAGCAGTTTAGTTAACAGGAAATTGGTTATTATTATTACTATTACCTTGACCCAGGTTTAGCAGTAGAATTCAATTTGAAAGCCTTTGACCCCTCAGGTTTAGCAGTAGAATTTAATCTCAGAGCCTTTAACCTCGGGTTTAGCAGTAGAATTCAATCTCAGAGCCTTTGACCTCGGGTTTAGCAGTATAAATCAATCTCAGAGCCTTCGACCTCGGGTTTAGCAGTAAATTCAATTTGAGACTTTGACCTCTCAGGTTTAGCAGTAGAATTCAATACCTTCCAAGGTACAACCTTTCCACCATGGGATCCTTTAAGATCATATTGTCATATTCAGTTGGAGAGCTGTACATTAATAAGACCCTGAATGTATATTATTTAAACAAAGATCTCATAGATAAGTTGATATACTTAGTACATTTCTCATGACCCAAAGGAGCTTGCAAGCTGCAGATAAATATCAGCATTGAAGAGAATTAGTGTTCTGCATGGTATAAAGTAACATACCTATATTTGAAAGACTGGCCAGTAACAAAAATGAAACACAAAGCGCATCATTCGCAATTGTTTGTATTTATCACTCCAGCACAATTTTTCATCTAACGTCTGTAAAAAGCTAAAACCATCCAAGCCAGGTTTAGAGGGCCGGTGCTTATTTCCGGTTTCCATGGCGCAAGTGGATAAGAGCCATCAAGCCAGGCTTAGAGGGCCGGTGCTTATTTCCGGTTTTCATGGCGCAAGTGGATGAGAGCCATCCAAGCCAGGCTTAGAGGGCCAGTGTTCCCATGGGCACAAGTGGATGAGAGCCATCCAAGCCAGGCTTAGAGGCCCAGTGCTTATTCCCGGTTCCCATGGCATCCAAGCCAGGCTTAGAGGGCGGTGCTTATTCTCGTGGATGAGAGCCATCCAAGCCAGGCTTAGAGGGCCAGTGCTTATTCCCGGTTCCCATGGCACAAGTGGATGAGAGCCATCCAAGCCAGGCTTAGAGGCCCAGTGCTTATTCCCGATTCCCATGGCACAAGTGGATGAGAGCCATCCAAGCCAGGCTTAGAGGGCCGGTGCTTATTCCCGGTTCCCATGGCACAGTCCCATTAGAGGGCGGTGCTTATTCACGTGGATGGATGAGAGCCATCCAAGACCCCCACTGGGAGAGTATAGACTCCTAGGACTCCAGTCCATCACAGTAGGTCTATAATGCAGATAAACTCCCATAATGTTAGTACACATTTTTTACAGCTGAGTGGACTGAAGCAAATAAAGTGTTTTGCTCAAGGACACAATGCAGCCCTCACGATAGCAATCAAACCTGGTACATTTTGAATAAGAGCATGACTTCTTAGGTTCCTTAACCACTGATCCACTGCACCTCTAAAGGTCTATAATTGAACTTTATTAGGTACAGTACAATACTGTACATGGACAAATAAGGTAGAATAAAAAATAAACTTAAAGCAAAATAAATTGTAGTAATACATATGTTTATGGTACGTACATCAAGTGACACTTTTCAACTCATGCACAGACAACCACAGCGAAAAGCAACCCTCCCCCCATTTGGACTTCTTGCAACTCTGCTCATCACCAAAGAGGTCTTTTTGCAACTCTGATGATCACCAAGGAGGTCTTTTTGCAACTCTGATGATCACCAAGGAGGTCTTCTTGCAACTCTGATGGATCACCAAGGAGGTCTTTTTGCAACTCTGATGATCACCAAGGAGGCCTTCTTGCAACTTACTCTGATGATCACCAAGGAGGTCTTCTTGCAACTCTGATGATCACCAAGGAGGTCTTCTTGCAACTCTGAAGATTACCAAGGAGGCCTTCTTGCAACTCTGATGATTATCAAGGAGGTCTTCTTGCAACTCTGATGATCACCAAGGAGGTCTTCTTGCAACTGATGATCACCAAGGAGGTCTTCTTGCAACTCTGATGATTATCAAGGAGGTCTTCTTGCAACTCTGATGATCACCAAGGAGGTCTTCTTGCAACTCTGATGATCACCAAGGAGGTCTTCTTGCAACTCTGATGATCACCAAGGAGGTCTTCTTGCAACTCTGATGATCACCAAGGAGGCCTTCTTGCAACTCTGATGATCATCAAGGTCTTCTTGCAACTCTGATGATCACCAACGAGGTCTTCTTGCAACTCTGATGATCACCAAGGAGGTCTTCTTGCAACTCTGATGATCACCAAGGAGGTCTTCTTGCAACTTTGATGATCACCAAGGAGGTCTTCTTGCAACTCTGATGATCACCAAGGAGGTCTTCTTGCATCTCTGATGATCACCAAGGAGGTCTTCTTGCAACTCTGATGATCACCAAGCCGGTCAGTGGTTGGTAAATGAATGAATATGGGCGGAAATTTCTTGTGTGTGTATTTGACGGGTTATGTTAATGAGCGCTAGCCTGAGCCTAACGCCTTCATGAGCACAAGCTAGCTACGTTCCATGCATCTAATCCCAGGTACCATGGAAATGTTTAGTGTTGTGCATATGGACCCCAGGTAAAATGTGAGGGCAATAGCTTAGTGGGTAAATATTGACACGAGAAGTTTGGTTAATGGTTTCGTGAATTTATGCAAACTTTAAAAAACAAACATAAAAATTGAAATAACATTCATTTACATGGAGCTTGATTTCCTAAACAGATAATAGAACAAACGGTTAAACGGATAACCATCACAACCTTACTAGCAGCCCTGGGATGCCCCATTGAATACTCCAAAAAAAGGAAGGGGGAACAGGTGCCTTTTTTGTACCATTTTCATAGTGCAGGTGTCTTTTTTTACTATAAAAAAACCAAAACAAAACAATTGTACTAAAAATTATCATTATTTTCTTAGTAAAATAAATTCTTTTTTTCATCATTTTCGTAGTGCAGGTCCCAAAAAATGAGGTTTTACTGAGGTTAATTCTAAACTGCTGATCCATTTTTACAATATTTTCTTTGAATTTTCACAGCATACTGCAAGTATCAAAATTAACTATACTGCGGGTATCAACATTGTATAATTTTATACTGCAGTTACCAAAACCAAAAAAATTGTCATATTGCGGGTATGTTTTTCGGTTGGTGGGCTGTACACCCTACCACTTTTAGTATGAAGTACCCCCTCCCCGCCCTTCCTCCCGGGATGAATACTAGCAATGATTCTTCCACATGTCCACGAACACTGTAAACAAGTTTGGAAACAAACTTTTATTTCTGGCAATCTGCTGCCTATACAGGACATTAGTAACAACTCCCAGCTTATGTAATGCAACGTGCGTTCACCAACCCAACAAAACTTCGTTCTTAGATAGTGCATTTAAGCTTAAAATTCTCACCCCCGTGATAGATAGTGCATTTAAGTATAACCAAAGAGCTTCCACACAGCTCTTTGGTATAATGTTCTAGCCCCTGCAATGCAATGTAGCACAATTAGACTTACTTGACACTTCAGACTTACTGTACAACAAGCGAAAATGATCAAACAACAACTTCACATGTTCTTCTAGGTTATGTCATGACCTAATAAGAATTTGTACTCCAATCCGATACAATATGATACAGCGTGACCTAAATAAGATTCCAAGAACTTACATATTTATAGAAGAATGTCCGAATTCTGATGTGAAAATACTGCAATATGATTTATAACAAGACACATACATTTCTGTACATGTAATAGACCTGCACGTGAATGGGGGACCCCCATACCAACTGACTACAGCTAAAAGAGCTTTTTTAGCGCCATTATGTATTGAAATCTGACACTTTTGTAGACAAAATTTCACCTTTTAGGAGTTTAATTGAAAAACTACATGGAATATCTCTTATCTAAGTACAAATTTATGAAGCATACAAAAATCTTGCTTGAGCCAGAATCTCAAGAGCAAAACTTTTAAAACCTAGAATGAGATGCATTTTAACACATAAGTTTGTTCAGGCACATATGGGAGCTAAGGTACAATTTGACAAGCTCCACCCATTAAGCTCTGTGTAATAGGTGGAGCAAAAAAACATAATTTTTGGGACCCCCTCCAGCCCTCCCTATGGCACCACTATTGAGTCAACTCCTCTGGGTACGCCAACATTTCTTGTCCATCTTACAGAGAATATGTGCAGGTCAAATAGATCCATACAAAGGGTCGAATAGATCCATACAGAGGGTCAAATAGATCCATACAAAGTGTCAAATAGATCCATACAAAGTGTCAAATAGATCCATACAAAGGGTCAAATAGATCCCTACAAAGGGTCAAATAGATCTCTATAAAGGGTCAAATAGATCCATACAAAGGGTCCAATTAGATCCATACAAAGTGTCAAATAGATCCATACAAAGTGTCAAATAGATCCATACAAAGGGTCAAATAAATCCATACAAAGGGTCAAATAGATCCCTACAAAAGGTCAAATAGATCTCTACAAAGGGTCAAATAGATCCATACAAAGGGTCAAATAAATCCATACAAAGGGTCAAATAGATCCATACAAAGGGTCAAATAGATCCATACAAAGGGTCAAATTGATCCATACAAAGGGTCAAATAGATCCATACAAAGGGTCAAATAGATCCATACAAAGGGTCAATTAGATCCATACAAAGGGTCAAATAGATCCATACAAAGGGTCAAATAGATCCATACAAAGGGTCAAATAGATCCATACAAAGGGTCAATTAGATCCATACAAAGGGTCAAATAGATCCATACAAGGGGTCAAATAGATCCATACAAAGTGTCAAATAGATCCATACAAAGGGTCAAATAGATCCATACAAAGGGTCATATAAATCCATACAAAGTGTCAAATAGATACATACAAAGGGTCAAATAGATCCATACAAAGGGTCATATAAATCCATACAAAGTGTCAAATAGATCCATACAAAGTGTCAAAAAGATCCATACAAAGGGTCAAATAGATCCATACAAAGGGTCGAATAGATCCATACAAAGGGTCAAATAGATCCATACAAAGTGTCAAATAGATCCATACAGAGGGTCAAATAGATCCATACAAAGGGTCAAATAGATCCATACAAAGTGTCAAATAGATCCATACAAAGGGTCAAATAGATCCCTACAAAGGGTCAAATAGATCTCTACAAAGAGTCAAATAGATCCATACAAAGGGTCAAATAGATCCATACAAAGGGTCAAATAGATCCATACAAAGATAGCAATCTACCCATCCTGGCCTCTCCCTATAATTTTGTTGGTTATATGTTGCCCCAACAATTTTCTTCAAAACAACACTTTATTACTCACTTTTGATCTGTGAAGCTGTACATGCTGGTATCAATCTTCTAAAAGATAATTAATATGCTGTCTGTGGTCATAAAAATGACAAGCTACAACAGCTGATGTAGGATTGATGGATATTTATAAAACAATACTGTTATATTCACCCAACAAATCTCGCCACCCCTCAATGAAGTAGAATGTTTTTCTTACATCCAGTATGTAGTGCTTGAAATAATGAAAGAATTACTTACTGTTGGTGCAACCATCTCTGCAACTTTGTTTACAGCCCATTTTGGTACAGTGCCTGTCAACAGAAAAAGAAAAGAAGTTTGTTATTCGAATTTAAGTGTATCAAACATATCATGCCATTACAACTCCAAACAAGAATAAGAGCTTTCTACTTCTGATGTGATCAGTTAATACAGCACAAAAAGAAAAGCAAAACTGTGTGCTGTTTTAATTAAATCAACATAGAAGATATAAAACAATCAGGACTGCAACTCTCCTTCATCAAGAGGACAGGACATCAAGCGGAATTTGATGCCCTGTATATGATTCAAAAGGAACAAATACTCGTATATGTAAAAGATTTGTTCAATGTTTCAGTATGTTAATTCTACATGAAAGCGAATATCAAAGGTTACAAAAATGTGGAGAAAGATTTCAAAAATCTAATTCCATTATTAAAGAAGATATTAAAGTTTATTGTCTGTCTCATAAAAATGACTGAAATCAGACAATGTGTGACATCACATCCTCACATTCATTAAACTTCTATATTTTATTGCATTTTTCTCTGGAATTTTATATGGCTTACAAACACTAGATATATCATGGCCATAATTCTCCTTCAAAAGTGGGGACATGGGACCATACTCTTACTCCAATGTGGGGGGGAAGACAGTGTTTTTCAAAACCTTATAGCCTTAAGTCTCCCCTCCCCTTCCCACCAGGAATTTCAATCCTACAAGATACATCAGGAAAGTACTAACATAAAATCTAGTCAAGTAGCTTACTGTATGATTTACCACCTAAACAAAGTTGGACAATTGTTTTCTATATTAATTTTCACTACAAATATATTCAAACGGTTACAAAATCAAGGGTGTGATGTCATCACAGCAGACCTACACCATTCATAATTTTTACTGATTGATTTCGTCTAAAACAAAACACCCCGTGTATAGATTTCTATTATTTTTTTACATATAACAGAATACAAGTGGTGTTCATCTTCTGGTTCACTTTTACATTGCTGAATTTAATGATACAGCAGACAGTTTGAAAGCAATTACTGCTGCGCAATGATTTATACATGTCATGGGAATTTCAGGCAAGAATTCAGAGATGTATGGCAACTACAAAGTGTGAAAATTAAACCTAGTGTGAAAAAGATGCACCTTTTATATGTGTGGCAACAATTCCCCTGCTGCACCTAAAGTAATGTGAATTACATTTAACTTTTCAAATTATGGAAAAGTGTCAGTTGGCGTACCTAGAATAATTTCTATGAGGGCAAAGATATTTGATTTCCTGTGGAATTTAGAGAGAGGGACACGCTATGAACCAGGGGCTAATAAATACCATACTGTAAAGAGACATGCTATGAACCAGGGGCTAATAAATACCATACTGTGAAGAGACATGCTATGAACCAGGGGCTAATAAATACCATACTGTAAAGAGACATGCTATGAACCAGGGGCTAATAAATACCATACTGTAAAGAGACACGCTATGAACCAGGGGCTAATAAATACCATACTGTAAAGAGACACGCCATGAACCAAGGGGCTAATAAATACCATACTGTGAAGAGTCATGCTATGAACCAGGGGCTAATAAATACCATACTGTAAAGAGACACGCCATGAACCAGGGGCTAATAAATACCATACTGTAAAGAGACACGCTATGAACCACGGGCTAATAAATACCATACTGTAAAGAGACACGCTATGAACCAGGGGCTAAAAAATACCATACTGTAAAGAGGTTAACCATGGTCGGGTGCAGTGGAGTGTCACGGATTAACCATGATCGGGTGCCATGGAGTGTCACGGGTTAACCATGGTCGGGCGCCGTGGAGTGTCACAGGTCAACCATGGTCAAGCGCTGTGGAGTGTCACAGGTTAACCATGGTCGGGCCATGGTCAGCTGATGTCTTTTGCCTAATCAAATTCTTCTCCTTCCAATTAAGTGCAGCTTCACATAAACGAACTGCCCATGGTTGCCCATGGTTGCCCATGGTTGCCCATGGTTGCCCATGGTTGCCCATGGTTGCCCATGGTTGCCCATGGTTGCCCATGGAAATTATCACCGGGACGGAAGTGGATGAACACCAGGTATTCACCCTGCTCTTTGCGAGAAGTGTCAGAGAACAAGGTAGGGGATAGGGAACTGTGCCATCAGGACCACCATTTAATGTTCTCATGATGGTGAGCGCCACCCAACCATTGTCCACTTTTCACAAAGGTTGGGAGGGGGAAAAGGTATGAGTGATGCAGAAGACAAACCTCTGCGCTTGATGTCAGCGTATCTTTCCACATATCTGTGGAATATCGTGGGTCAAATCGACCCATTGGACTCAAACCTGAGACCTCCAGCATCTCAATCGTACGCTCAACCAACAGCTACATTGCAGTGTTCTTATACTAATGAACATTGTGTTCCTTATATTGTCTCCTAACATGCAGTGAGACATACAGTACTACCTGATTGCTACCAAACTTTGAAACTTGGAACACAATCATTTTCTATCAAAAGAAAGTCTTTCTAAGCTATGATGTTATAACAATGAGTGCTGTGACAGCTGTACGTATACTCATGGTCTGATTCATGTCCATCTGTCAGTCATGTGTCATAATGATCTGAAACAGGTCAATACCACACCCCATGAACCAATCAATATGCAAAATCTAATCTACATTTTATAATTCAATGACAAAAAAGAAGAAATGATGATCAGTTACGCAACATAGCTCCATGGTTGCTCTAAAGCCTTTGAAGTGTTTGAGTGTGTTATTACTTGACTTGGACCAGACCTGCCCTAGTCGAGGGTAGGATCATGATCTGAGCAGGTGATCAGATCCACGGCTGAGATTCTTAAAGATCAGTGACCTGCGATCAACTTAGTTACCCAATATCTATCTTGTTATAAATTATTTCGCACAAATAGTTAGCCTGTTCAATTACAATTGGTGGGGTTTTCAATGACCCACCTCTTGGGTTCACTCATGTCCCACGATCAGATTCATGGGACATGAGTGAACTTCAGATTCAGATTCAGATGGCCTGCGTTGGGTCTGATCACGTGCTTGCACTTAAGTGATAACTTAGAACATTGAATTTTCTACCATCATCCAGTTGGTTTATGGTCAGGGATCTGGTGTTCATGATCTGGTTAAGTGAAAACGCGACCTTTTAACTAATTAAGTTAAAGGCACAACGGCCTGGTGTCACCAGGAAGACATCATTTTAGAGTAGATAATGTTATATGTCTAGGGACAAGCGTGCCTATTTTTAGCCATATGGAAAAATGATATCACACTACTTACTGCTTGAAACCAAACCTATCTATCTTTGCATAATTTATATCCTGCTGTCTTTTTGTATTTTTTTAGGCAGTAGTTAGAAGCTAATGCCTTATCCCCCTTTCCCATGTGGGATCCCATTCATACATGGGAGTGAGAATGCACTTGCTGGGTGTCTCATACCCTCTGGTGCATTTCTCCCTCCCATAACCTCCTGACATGAGCGGCACCAACCACTCAGTTACCCATGCCACCGCTCGACCGCGAGGGTAGGGATGCTCCTGCAATAGGTAGGGATGCTCCTGCAATAGGTAGGGATGCTCCTGCAATAGGTAGGGATGCTCCTGCAATAGGTAGGGATGCTCCTGCAATAGGTAGGGATGCTCCTGCAATAGGTAGGGATGCTCCTGCAATAGGTAGGAATGTTCCTGCAATAGGTAGGGATGCTCCTGCAATAGATAGCGATGCTCCTGCAATAGGTAGGGATGCTCCTGCAATAGAAGGTGGGATGCCATGTGAAACATGTGGTGGGATGCCACGAGTAACAGAGTGTGACATAGGTTGGGATGCCATGTGTGACATAGGGTAGAGGGACATAGGGTAGGAGGCCATGGGGACATGGAATGTGATGCCATGTGGGACATAAAGTAGGATATCATTGTGACAATGGGAGGGATACCATGTGGATCATATGGTGGGATCCAATGCAGGACATAAGGTGGGATGCCATGTGGGACATCAGGTGGTAAACCACTGATGCTGCACATCTGGTGGGATGCCATGGGGGACATAGGAAGAGATGCCATGTGGGACACAGAGAGGGATACCATGTGGGACATAGAGAGGATGTCATGTGGTACATGTGGTTGGATTAATGTGGGACATACATGTAGGATGGGATCCATGTGGGACATAGGGTGTGATGCCATGTGGGTCATATAGGGTGGAATGCCAAGTGGGACATATGGTAGAATGCCATGTGGGACATATGGTGAAATACCATGTGAGACATACTGTATGGTGGAATGCCATGTGAAAGATGGTAGAATGCCATATGGGACAAAGCATGGGATGGATGTCATGTGGGACATGGGGTGGGATGTCATTTGGCACATGGGATGGTATCCATGTGGGACATAAGGTGGGATGCCATGTGGGTCATAGGATGGGAGCCATGTAGGACATATGGTGGAATGCAACGTGGGACATGGAATGGGATGTCATGTGGGACATGGGGTGGGATGCCATGTAAGAGATATGGTGGAATGCCATATAGGACAAGAAATGGGATGTCATGTGGGACATGGGGTGGGATACCATGTGGGACATGGGATGCCATGTAGGACTTATTGTGAGATACAATTTTTATAATTGGGCAAGTCATATGATACGGGTGTCATTTTGCATGGGCAGGCGAACCATGACGGTATTTACCGTTCTAGTTTTACATCTAATGGAAAAATAAAGTTTTATTTATCAATGTTCAAGTCTCTCTGTCTCTGTCCCAGGCCTACGTGAACTGAATAGTTCATTCACCCAATTCCGTTTGTATTTTTGCACCTGAATTGAAAGTTTCTGAAGAAATTGTGAAAACTTTGCTAGTTTATTTTTTAAGTTTTGATATGCTAAAAGGGATGGCTTGGCATATGGATACAATAATTACAATTCAGTTCTAATTTATCAATTTTTCTTCCTTTGATCATATTTTACACTATATATGAACTAAATCATCTAAGATTACAAGTGATTAAGTGGTCCAGTCATATTTTACACTATATATGAACTAAATCATCTAAGATTACAAGTGATTAAGTGGTCCAGTCGGTTACGGCAATGTCTTTTGAGCGAGAGCTTATCAGTTCAAAGTCTTATTCTCTTTTTTTTTTCTTCCTCTGTTTCTGTAGATTTGAATTTGTATTACTCGCAACACAGTAAAAATTCATGTCAGAGCGGGGAGTGATGTGGTCAAGCTACTGTTTAAATCAAACAGAACAAAGGCATAACAAACTGGCGTGAGCTGAATATGACACTGTACCCGGTAAGCCCCAAAAACTCGGTTCATGTCAAGTGCACAAAACACGACCAGAATCGTCTCATTTTGTTGCCCTTTGCCATTAATAAACGACTTGTAGTTTGAGAATTTATATTTTACTAAATCCTCCAACTACACAGAGCTGCGGAATTTTGATTAATATTTACTTGGAAAAAATTCGCATTTTAAAAATAAAAGGAAGATAATAATTGACACTAGTCATGAAACTTCAATGGCGTACACCCACAAAATGTGTCAGCGGTCATTCATTTGCAACCTTATTCAAGGTAGTCAAATATTCTTTTCACTTTGTTTCCTTTTTTGGTTTCCTTTTTTGTTTGATCTCAACTCTTCTTTTTAATCAATTCCTCCACACCCCCCTACCCTCTCCCCACCAACTCTCATAACTCACTCTCGAGTTGATCCAATTAGGTCATCTGCAATAAAATATCCTATATCAATCACTGTTTTTCCCTTTTATTTCAACCTCCCCCTCCCCTCCCCCCACACCCCATTTCACCTGACACGAGTTGGCCCAACTGGGTCAAGATCATCCATTTGCAAACACATGGAACAGTCAACTATCTCTATTACTTCTGGGTTTCTTTTAAATTATTTTTTTCATCTCAATGAAAACCTTTTATTCCACTAATCCAAAATGACCCCAGCCTTCTTGCACTTTTGAGCCTAAAGAAAAGGTTAGGTTAACTGATCTTTACACAACAATGAACATAAAAGGAACCATAAAAGGAACCATTGTAGGATAATTATACTGAAGGTTTGCAAGGATCTTTCAAACTAATGCATCAACAAATTTGTCTGAAGTAGCTCCTGGTATGATGTACAGAATATCAGAAGATTGTGCATCACTTCTATAGTAAATAACAGCAGTCATTCAAAATGTGCAAGTAGGCTTGAACAACTTTTTATTTTCAGCCAGATGGAAAACCCAGGCAACTCACTCAAGAGCCCCACACTATGGGCACAGACAATTTATATATTGAATAACTTGGAATAAAGACTGATGCAGTTGTATCATGGAATGTATTAGAACGTAAAATGTATTACTGTAACATATGAAGGGGAGAGCATAAGTTAAAAAAGTTTATAAAGAGGGCGCACCGCATGTCTCAGCTAGGGGCCCCGAGATAAGAGGCTGCCTATAAAGGGGGCACGGCGCATGTCTCAGCTGGGGGCCCGAGATAAGAGGCTGCCCATGCCCCACATTTCTAAACCCAGCACTGAGGTGGAAGCGATATTAATTCAGAGGTTAATGACAGGATCAAAGCATTCCATCAAATCTGTTAATATTGGTCCACAAAATTTCAGGAAATATTGTGCAATTTGATTTCACAATATTTCCTAAATCCTTTTTTTTTTTTTTAAGCACATTCTGAGCAAAAGATTATTGAATCTTTACCATACCTACATTAAATCGTAGCAGTTATTTCTCATCATTTTCATTGACTGAAATTTTGTAGAAAAAAATGAAATAATTGAATTTTGAGCTGTCCACCCACTCACCCACATCACAGTACAAACTGAAAACACATCACACTTTCCTAGAAACATATCTTTGGTGTAAATGACTCACAAACTAATAAAGTACCTGAAGACGTACACTTAACCAAGCAGCCATCATGGCGCAGTTCTGCTGTTAAACCTATCAGGTATACCTACTACCACTCTCCTAATTCATTTATAGAAGGATTTCATCACGTGACTCTAACTCAACTAGACTCCATTTTACTCGTCTTCACACAGCTCAGTCACATCACACGTACCAACAAACATACTACATGCTATCCTACCAGTATGTTCAACGAATATTACTGTTTGCAGTTTCTTTTGCTTGCTTCCGATTTTTCTTTGTATTTTCCTTTAAAGTAAGTTAAAATTTTACCCGGTATACGAAGAGTAAATTTAATGTTAACACCATCTGATTGTTCATTATACTCAGACAAAGCCTACATACCTGATATAAAGTGCTCGCTGCAAATCCTAGTGTGTAAGGCCTACCACAGGTTGAAAGCTATTGCGTCGTACAGCAGAAACCCACTTTGAACGTCGATCAGGATCAGATGGAAATCAAGAAAATGTCTCTTTATTCCCCCCCACACATTTATCTATAAGTGCAACCACCAACACAACAAGATTCCAGCATAATTATCTTACAAAAATAATCTCATATAACAACATGCAAACATATGTAATTCTAATTAAGTGTACAGCGGATGACAGTGGGTTTTACTGACAAAATGGCAATGTGTAAACAAAGTCATGTGACCTCGTGACGTCAGCTGAAACACCCATATAGGTAAATGTATAGTTAAAAGCCTCAGAGATAGATTATAAAATTATACAAGAAATCCATCAAAATGGATCAGTTTAGTTTACCCATTTTCTTTAAATCACTGAAGGAAATAATCCAATTTGTAATGTACATAGAATTCTGTTCTTCTGATCCCCACACAATCCATTTACAAAAGAGTACCTTGAGGTGGACCTCAAAAATAAAAGTCAGATTAAAAGGTCCAGAAGAGCATTGTAAAAGCTTCAGAATCTGAATAGACTACTATTTTAACAAAATTATAAAAAATACTTTCGGACATGAGCAACCCCAATCCCAAATGCTGGCAATACAATTAATCATTCCTTGGGTATATCCTCTTACTTTCTCTCCCTCGCACTCTTCCCATCACTCGCATTCCCTCCCCATCCCTCGCATTCCCTCCCCATCCCAACCCAACCCACCATATAAGCATAAATAACTTGTCTTCCTTTTTAGTTATGCATAATATTTTTCAGCATGCATTAAATACCGGCCAATACCTCCTCCATTAAACATGTCAAATTCGGACCAATTTTTGACACTTGTTTCTGAGAGTATGGAAAAGTAACGCATGTATATGGCAGGTAACTATAGCTGATGCAAACATAACAGCTGTTCCCTTGTCATTGCATCAATTAAACAAAATATGCTCTTAGTCTTGTGTTTTAACAGGTTCTGTGAAACTGTTAGTGCAATTTTCATTGTACTTTGTACCATAATGTACAGCTTTAGTATCCTGCTGTGTATATCTCATTGGTGTGTGATATTATCGTTGAAGCTTGTCCTGTACATGCAGTTTTAAGCAGTTGTGTGTAGTTTTTTTCTTCAGAAACACAAAAAGGGAGAATCATTTAATTTCCAGGGCTCTACAGTATATCCCATCAATCAGAAGTTTCTCATGTGTAACAGATAAGGTTTGACAGCCATGTAGCAATGAAGCAAGAATTGACTGTTACAGACAGCCAAATAGTCATCATAGCAATTACTCACCACTGAAACTGAAATGCTTCTGGTAAAACCTGCTTTTCTGCTTCACCATAATACAGCTTTACCATAATACAGCTTTACCATAATACAGCTTTACCATAATACAGCTTTAACATGACACAGCTTTAACATACAGCTTTACCATAATACAGCTTTGACCATAATACAGCTTTAACATAATACAGCTTTAACATAATACAGCTTTAACGCGATGATTAACGTGACACAGCTTTAACGTGACACAGCTTTAACGCGGACATGCCAGCTTTAACCATAATACAGCTTTAACCATAATACAGCTTTAACATAATAACAGCTTTAACATAATACAGCTTTAACATAAATACAGCTTTAACATGACACAGCTTTAACATTTAACATGACACAGCTTTAACATGACACAGCTTTAACATAACACAGCTTTAACATAACACAGCTTTAACATAACACAGCTTTAACATAAACATAAAATAATACAGCTTTAACATAATACAGCTTTAAGATAATACAGCTTTAACATAATACAGCTTTAACATAATACAGCTGTGACCAGTCCAAAAATAACCAAGAATAATTTCGAAAATGAATTTCATACTTGATCTTTATTTGACTGAATACTATTTAACGCATTCAACAGTTGTGATGTATTCAAGAGAGGACATGCAATTCTTTACATTTCTGTTCTAAATCACTGAAAATTACCCGACTATTCTCCTATAAGATTATGATGTAGATTCAAACCCACTTGGTTACATCCATATGATTCCATTCAAATAACATTGGTGAAGGATTGAAAAACAATAAGTTAACATAAAGAAATTCATACGTCTTCTTTCAATGATGTCATTATATTTCGATACAATTTGCCTAATTTATAACAATAGACCTGGAAATTCAAATGTTGTAAACTGGTCAATTTTCAACTGATTTTGATGCAATATTTTGCTGTTTTCATGATGAACACCTTTTTTTCTTCTAAAATTAAGCTCAAGTTGTAGCTACCAGTACCTTTACCAAGTTGTAGCTACCTGTACCTTTACCAAGCTGTAGCTACCTGTACCTTTACCAAGTTGTAGCTACCTGTATCTTTACTAAGTTGTAGCTACCTATAACTTTACCAAGTTGTAGTTACCTGTACCTTTACCAAGTTGTAGCTACCTGTACCTTTACCAAGTTGTAGCTACAGTACCTGTACCTTTACCAAGTTGTAGTTACCTGTATCTTTACTAAGTTGTAGCTACCTATAACTTTACCAAGTTGTAGTTACCTGTACCTTTACCAAGTTGTAGCTACCTGTACCTTTACCAAGTTGTAGCTACAGTACCTGTACCTTTACCAAGTTGTAGCTACCTGTACATTTACCAAGTTGTAGCTACCTGTACATTTACCAAGTTGTAGCTACCTGTACCTTTACAAAGTTGTAGCTACCTGTACATTTACCAAGTTGTAGCTACCTGTACCTTTACCAAGTTGTAGCTATCTGTACCTTTAACAAGTTGTAGCTACCTGTACCTTTACCAAGTTGTAGCTACCTGTACCTTCACCAAGTTGTAGCTACCTGTACCTTTACCAAGTTGTAGCTACCTGTACCTTCACCAAGTTGTAGTTACCTGTACCTTTACCAAGTTGTAGTTACCTGTATCTTTACCAAGTTGTAGCTACCTGTACCTTTAACAAGTTGTAGCTACCTGTACCTTTACCAAGTTGTAGCTACCTGTACCTTCACCAAGTTGTAGCTACCTGTACCTTTACCAAGTTGTAGCTACCTGTACCTTCACCAAGTTGTAGTTACCTGTACCTTTACCAAGTTGTAGCTACCTGTACCTTTACCAAGTTGTAGCTACCTGTACCTTTACCAAGTTGTAGCTACAGTACCTGTACCTTTACCAAGTTGTAGCTACCTGTACCTTTACCAAGTTGTAGCTACCTGTACCTTCACCAAGTTGTAGCTACCTGTACCTTTACCAAGTTGTAGCTACCTGTACCTTCACCAAGTTGTAGCTACCTGTACCTTTACCAAGTTGTAGCTACCTGTACCTTCACCAAGTTGTAGCTTACCTGTACCTTTGCAAGTTGTAGCCACCTACCTGTATCTTTACCAAGTTGTAGCTACCTGTACCTTTACCAAGTTGTAGCTACCTGTACCTTTACCAAGTTGTAGTTACCTGTACCTTTACTAAGTTGTAGCTACCTGTACCTTTACCAAGTTGTAGCTACCTGTACCTTTACTAAGTTGTAGTTACCTGAACCTTTACCAAGTTGTAGTTACCTGTACCTTTACTAAGTTGTAGCTACCTGTACCTTTACCAAGTTGTAGCTACCTGTACCTTTACCAAGTTGTAGCTACCTGTACCTTTACCAAGTTGTAGCTACCTGTACCTTTACCAAGTTGTAGCTACCTGTACCTTTACTAAGTTGTAGCTACCTGTACCTTTACAAAGTTGTAGCTACCTGTACATTTACCAAGTTGTAGCTACCTGTACCTTTACCAAGTTGTAGCTATCTGTAACTTTACCAAGTTGTAACTACCTGTACCTTTACTAAGTTGTAGCTACCTGTACCTTTACTAAGTTGTAGTTACCTGTACCTTTACCAAGTTGTAGCTACCTGTACCTTTACCAAGTTGTAGCTACCTGCACCTTTACCAAGTTGTAGCTATCTGTACCTTTACCAAGTTGTAGCTGCCTGCACCTTTACCAAGTTGAAGCTACCTGTACCTTTACCAAGTTGTAGCTTCCTGTACCTTTACTTTTATATCAAAGTAGGTTTATCTTGGATATAGAATGGTAGTTTTTCCAGCACAACAGCTGTTCACCAGCACCAAGGGGCATACTTACATGGAGTAAGATATCAACATGGAGTAAGATATCAACATGGAATTTTCACCAATTTGTTTCTTTGGTCCTTTATAATTTAGATAAAAATGTAAGGCCATAGGAATATGCTAGTATTTCACACCCTCCTGTTTCCATGCCTAATGATATTTGCATAGTCATTTCCTAATTACTCCAGATGAATAACTCTTGGCTGTAAATTTTCTGTCTATTAAAGCCAAACTCACCAGGGTGTTTATGACTCACCGATGAAAACATCCTTTTCAAAGTCCAAATAAATCCTCATCCTCACATTACATGCATGGTTTGGCTCTGCAGTAGCTCTACCCATAATACCTAGTTCTTCACAATAAGTTCCATTGTGTGCACATAGACTGATAGGGAGTGTAATAATTAATGTGTAAAATCACTCAACTATCTGTGTTGGGTTTCTTAATTGCTTCTAGCAGAGTCTAAAAATCATGCCCACCGAAATGGAGGTTCTTGCGGGTGAAAAGACTGAAATTTTGTAGCGATGATTAAGTGTAATGTTTTGATTTTGTTTCTATACTTTGAACCATGACAATTTTCATTGGCTAGCAAATACGGGTCACACGCTGACTCTCACAGTATTTGAGAATAAGCATTTATTATTTTTCTACCTTTTAATTTCCTTCCAACAATTCTACCTCCAAAAATAGTTTTTGTACCTTGCTTTTGAAATCCAATTTGGAGCAGACTTATATTTAGATCTGTGCCTGTGACTCGAAGCAAAACTACACTCTTGTGGGGTTTGACAGATAATCCAATTTTCAAAATACTGGGGCACAAGAAATGCAGAAACCATTAAAAATGACTGATTTATAATAACATTACTTCAGTTGCCCTTTAGTTAACCTGGAAGATGCTTAAAGGAATACAATGGACCACCTAAGGCTCTTACTGGCTGGGAAGGTTTTAATATCAAACAAATTTCTTACAAACTAAAATTCTACAAAGTTGGCTGTTAAGTTCCACCAAATAATTCCAGGCAAAAACTGTGAGGGTTTGTGTTAAAATAAATGTAGATCTTCATAGGCACATAGACAGACATTTTATATTTTAAAGAGGGAGGGAGGGAGGGAGGAAAGGAGAATAAAAGGGGGAGGGGGGAGGGTCGATCTCTATGAAAAATGATTTGCACCTGAGTGACCGGACCAAATGAGAGGCATAACCGTTACAATAATTGACTCGAACAGTAAATACCGTCATGGCTCACATGCCCATGCAAATTAACACCTATATCATATGACCTGCCAATTATAAAAATGGCATCTCACACTAAGTCCCACATGGCATCCCATGTCCCACAAGGCATTCCACCCCATGTCCCACATGACATCCCATCCCTTCCCTTGTCCCACATGGCATTTCACCATATTCCCACATGGCATCCCACCCCATATCCCACATGACATTCCATCCCATCCCTTGTCCCACATGGATTCCATCATATGTCCCACAGGGCATCCCATCCTATGACCCCATGGCATTCAACCCTATGTCCCATATGGATCACATCCCATGTCCCAAATGACATCCAACCTCATGTGCCATATGCCATCCCATCCCATGCCTTGTCCCACATGGCATTCCACCATATCTCCCACATGGCATCCCACCCCATGTTCCACATGACATTCCATCCCATGTCCCACATGACATTCCATCCCATCCCTTGTCCCACATGGCATTCCATCATATGTCCCACAGGGCATCCCATCCTATGACCCACATGGCATTCAACCTTATGTCCCACATCCCATGTCCCGAATGACACCAAACCTCATGTGCCATATGCCATTCCATCCCATGCCTTGTCCCACATGGTATTCCACCATATCTCCCACATGGCATTCTACCATATGTCCCACATGGCATTCCACCATATGCCCAACAAGGCATCCCACCCTATGACCCACATGATATCCCGCCCTATGTCCCACATGGATCACATCCTACATGTATGTCCCACAGTATTCCAACCATATGTACCACATGACATCCCTCCAAGTCCCACTCTGTGTTACAGTGGCTTTGCATCCCACATGGCATTCCACCTTATGTACCACCATATCTCCCACATGGCATTCCACCCCATGTCCCACATGGCATCCCACCCTATGTCTCACATGACATCCCATAAGCTCCATAATAAGTCTCATCCTAGCTATCACAGTCCCTGATTGAGCATACTATTTTATGGATGAAAGTGTCAGTTCATGTAATAACATATATGCAAATGAGTTATTGAATAAGAAAAAAAGGCGAGTCATAAGCCTGATATAGCCTTTGGTGTATACAACATGGTAAATATTAAATCATATGTCCTTTATGGCCCCCATCCATGTCCCACATGGCATCCCTCCCTATGCACACTCCTGACCATATTAAATAAAAAGCAGTCACACAACACTCCTGACTAAAAAATCATGCATACTAAATAAAAATTCTGGACCGTTCATATACTCTGAAGAATATTGCAACTTTATGCAAATGAACACAATAATAAAGGCAGAGTTTAATAAAGAAACTCATGCCTGATAAAACAACTTTCTGGTCCCAAATCTGTGGAAATATTTGAAAGGATTTTAAATCTCAAGTGCTACAAGAGAAACACTCATACAACTGGATCTCTAAAAGAATATTAAAAAATAAAATCATTTCACATATTACAATCTAAGAAAATATCAAATGTTTTGTATACTTTTTAAGGAAAGTAGTCTTCAATTCTGTCTTGAGGGTCTCTGAATTTTTTTAACATTTTGTAAGGGAAATTGTAATCTTCCATAAGGATATCTGAAGAAACTTTAACTTTTTTGGGGAACTCTAAAGAAACTTTTTTTCTGAGGAATTCTCAAAAAACTTTAACATTTCTAAGGAAATCTCAGGAAAAACACTGACGGCTGGACGGACGAAATCGTCATTACATAGGTTCGCATTATGTTTCGCATTCAAACCAAAAAAGACTCCCCAAAAATGTACATTTAGCAAGGGGTGGGGCAGCTCTCACAGCTCTCCCCACCCCCATGGCTATGTGCCTGGATCTTCATGCAGTTTTTTATTTTATGTAGCTGATGGCATATCCAATTTGTTAGTCAGGGTGTGATTAGTTATTTTAATACAAATTTGAAACAACTTTAAAATTCTGTATTTCCTGAAGGGAATTAAATTTCACTGTAGGGATTCTTCAAAGTTCTGTATCTTTTTGTCAGCTATAATACAAGAAACCCTGCCAAAATGTCTGCTAATCCTTTAAGGTAAATTCAGTAGTAGTAGCACCCACAAAACTTTCAAACTGCTTTACTCATTTTCACTCAGACAAGAGTTAAACAAATCTTTCCCCAGATTCTGTATATTCAAGCATGGGCTTTATAAATATGTCTCTAAAGATATCAAGATCTATTATTTTGCAGGTGGTACTCACTGTCAGATGCAAAGACCCTCCCATCATCCTCACTGTCAGATGCAATGACCCTCCCATCCTCACTGTCAGATGCAATGACCCTCATGACCCAGATGCACATCCCTCACTGTCAGATGCAATAACCTCCCATCCTCACTGTCAGATGCAATGGCCCATCCTCATTCAGATCACTCCCATCCTCACTGTCAGATGCAATAACCCTCATGACCCTCCCATTCTCACTGTCAGATAAATGACCCTCACATCCGCACTGTCAGATGCAAGGACCCTCCCATCCACACTGTCAGATGCAATGACCCTCCCATCCGCACTGTCAGATGCAATGACCCTCCCATCCTCGCTGTCAGATGCAATGACCCTCACATCCGCACTGTCAGATGCAATAACCCTCCCATCCACACTGTCAGATGCAATGACCCTCCCATTCTCACTGTCAGATGCAATGACCCTCACATCGTCAGATGCAATGACTCTCCCATCCGCACTGTCAGATGCAATAACTCTCCCATCCTCGCTGTCAGATGCAATGACCCTCACATCCGCACTGTCAGATGCAATGACCCTCCCATCCGCACTGTCAGATGCAATAACCCTCCCATCCTCACTGTCAGATGCAATAACCCTCACATCCGCACTGTCAGATGCAATAACCCTCCCATTCTCACTGTCAGATACAATGACCCTCACATCCGCACTCTCAGATGCAATGACTCTCCCATCCACACTGTCAGATGCAATAACTCTCCCATCCTCGCTGTCAGATGCAATGACCCTCACATCCGCACTGTCAGATGCAATGACCCTCCCATCCGCACTGTCAGATGCAATAACCCTCCCATTCTCACTGTCAGATGCAATGACCCTCACATACGCACTGTCAGATGCAATAACCCTCCCATTCTCACTGTCAGATGCACTGACCCTCACATCCGCACTGTCAGATGCAATGACCCTCCCATCCGCACTGTCAGATGCAATAACCCTCCCATTCTCACTGTCAGATGCAATGACCCTCACATCCGCACTGTCAGATGCAATGACCCTCCCATCCGCACTGTCAGATGCAATAACCCTCCCATCCTCACTGTCAGATGCAATAACCCTCCCATTCTCACTGTCAGATGCAATGACCCTCCCATCCACACTGTCAGATGCAATAACCCTCCCATCCGCACTGTCAGATGCAATGACCCTCCCATCCACACTGTCAGATGCAATAACCCTCCCATCCTCACTGTCAGATGCAATGGCCCTCCCATTCTCACTGTCAGATGCAATGACCCTCCCATCCTCAACTGTCAGATAAAATGACCCTCAAATCCGCACTGTCAGATGCAAGGACCCTCCCATCCACACTGTCAGATGCAATGACTCTCCCATCCTCAAAGATCAAACAAATAAGTTTCTAGCCTAATAGGTGTCTCTCCTAACAGTGCTGACCTATAATGAACTTTACTATACCTGTATATCTTGTTATACAACAAAGAAAGAGAATGATAGATTATTCAACACCTTATTGTTTTAATTGGTTTTACATAAAGGTCTATGAATGTAGCAAACTTGGTTAATTTTTTAAACAAGCTTGCACAAGCAAACAAATATTTTGCTAGCTTGCACAAACTAATATTAGTTAATTACACAAGCTAACAAGCTTGTATTTTTTTCCAAATCCCCCAGTTGCTGCAAGCTCATGCAAGTTAAAAATTGTTAGCTTGTTGCAAGCATGCTGTCAGCTAATTTTTCTGTAAGGTGCACATTACCAAAACATTTACAAAACAAATTAATCTTCCACAGAGATGTGATCCCATTTCATATATTTACTGCATATACATGCATGAAAATTAATCCAAGTTGTAACACGTGACTTTCAAAAGTATGTTGTTGGAATATAAATGTTGGGTGTGGCCAAACAAAACCAGTGTAATCAGTTTGCAAGGTTAGGAAACAAATCTGATAAATTATAGATGGCAGGATAAATGGCTAATGCCTGGAATGTAGTTTTGTTTAGTATATTTCACAAGCAAGTACATCTATGTTACACATGGCTAAGTTCTTATAATGTGATACATATCCAATTTCAGAAGCTTATTTAGGTTATAATAAATCAAAGTTCTGCAATTTTGTTGCCCATAAATATTTAACTGTAGTTTGACTTTTGTATATATCTGCTTTGTAAAATACTGTATGCACTCACAATTGAGCTGGCGAAACACTGGCAGAAAATCCATTCTGCAAAATTTATATCTTAATTTAAATGGTTTCACGACGACGAGTGAATACACAATTACAATGTCGGGGTCGTCGAATGCGTATTTGGTTATGATAGTAACAATGCTATCACGAAACGCTTAATACGACCTGAACGAGAACATAGGTACGACGTACGGACAGACATAACATCGACAACCAAGTCAATGTCCACGGCCTTTGATAACCAGTTGTGGTGCACTGGGGTGTCTACCCAACCCAGGCTTAACCCTAGGGCCTCGTGGTCTGTAGACATGTATGATAACCACTACACCACAGTTAGTAGACATTTAAATAATTGTTACAGACCTATCATTTATTTTAATGATTGCAAAATTGCTTTCACTATTTCGTCACGTGTATCACAGTTACTTCAATTGACTCATCTATTAACACACCTACAGGTAGGTGTCTCATGCCACAAAATGTTGAAAATAATTTCAATGAAATAAACAAGGATTTGTGAGAATCTGTGCTGTCACTGCTGATCTGGTATTAGCTATTTCTATACAAACCTACCAGGAATTAAATAGCTTGAATAACTCCTTAATGGAATGCCATGCTGAATAATTTGCTACCATTTTGTTTCCACTAATGCCCTCTTTTATAATATATCAAGCTTGACCACTAAGTTTGTCCTTTATCACCACAACCAGGGCCCCGGACACAGGGGTTGGGGGGGCATAACCCCAATAATTTTCAAAGCAATGGTTTTCAAATAGGCCTTATTTGTATTATTTTAAAATAATTACATCGGTTTTGGCAGGCAGAAAACTTACACTGGTAAATTAAACTTCCAAGACATGCATGCTGCTAATTCGGAAATCTCCTACAAGTTTCTGAAATTTCCTTCATTTTCGAAAAGCTTTCCTCAATTTTTAGGAAATCTTTAACTTTCAGGAAATACACTTTCCCAAAACTTCTAATAAATTTTAAAACATTTTCCTCAATCATTTTCCATTTTGTATTAATATCTTTCCCAATTTTACCTCCCAACTGAGCAAAAGCATGTAGCCGGGCAGGTGAAATCTTCTTAGAGGGACAAGTTTTCCCCACTTCCTACCATTGCACCACAGAAAGCAGTGAAAAGCAATGACCTCAGGGGCCTTCGTGGCTCAAGTTTTCCCCACTTTCTACAATAGCATGACAGAAACCAGGAAAAAGCAATGACCACAGGGGCTTTCATGGCTCAAGTTTCCCCACTTCCTACCATAGCACGACAAAAACTAGAAAAAGGCAATGACCTCGGGGGCCTTCATGGCTCAAGTTTTCCCCACTTCCTACCATAGCACCATAGAAACCAGGAAAAAGCAATGACCACAGGGGCTTTCATGGCTTAATTTTTCCCACTTTCTACAATAGCATGACAGAAACCAGAGAAAAGGCCTTCATGGCTCAAGTTTTCCCACTTCCTACCATAGCACCACAGAAACCAGGAAAAAGCAATGACCACAGGGGCTTTCATGGCTCAAGTTTCCCCACTTCCTACCATAGCACGACAAAAACTAGAAAAAGGCAATGACCTCGGGGGCCTTCATGGCTCAAGTTTTCCCCACTTCCTACCATAGCACCATAGAAACCAGGAAAAGCAATGACCACAGGGGCTTTCATGGCTTAATTTTCCCACTTTCTACAATAGCATGACAGAAACCAGAGAAAAGGCCTTCATGGCTCAAGTTTTCCCACTTCCTACCATAGCACCACAGAAACCAGGAAAAGCAATAACCTCAGGGGCCTTCATGGCTCAAGTTTCCCCACTTCCTACCATAGCACGACAAAAACCAGGAAAAAGCAATGACCACAGGGGCTTTCATGGCTCAAGTTTTCCCACTTCCTATCATAGCACCACAGAAACCAGGAAAAGCAATAACCTCAGGGGCCTTCATGGCTCAAGTTTCCCCACTTCCTACCATAGCACCACAGAAACCAGGAAAAAGCAATGACCTCAGGGGCTTTCATGGCTCAAGTTTTCCCACTTCCTATCATAGCACCACAGAAACCAGGAAAAGCAATAACCTCAGAGGCCTTCATGGCTCAAGTTTCCCCACTTCCTACCATAGCACGACAAAAACCAGGAAAAAGCAATGACCACAGGGGCTTTCATGGCTCAAGTTTTCCCACTTCCTATCATAGCACCACAGAAACCAGGAAAAGCAATAACCTCAGGGGCCTTCATGGCTCAAGTTTCCCCACTTCCTACCATAGCACCACAGAAACCAGGAAAAAGCAATGACCACAGGGGCTTTCATGGCTCAAGTTTTCCCACTTCCTATCATAGCACCACAGAAACCAGGAAAAGCAATAACCTCAGGGGCCTTCATGGCTCAAGTTTCCCCACTTCCTACCATAGCACGACAAAAACCAGGAAAAAGCAATGACCTCAGGGGCATTCATGGCTCAAGTTTCCCCACTTCCTACCATAGCACGACAAAAACCAGGAAAAGGCAATGACCTCAGGGGCCTTCATGGCTCAAGTATTCCCCACTTCCTACCATAGCACCACAGAAACCAGGGAAAGGCAATGACCTAAAGGGCCTTCATGGCTCAAGTTTTTCCCACTTCTACCATAGCACCACAGAAACCACGGAAAAGCAATGATCTCAGAGGCCTTCATGGCTCAAAAAACATTCAATTCTTTCAACAAATCTCTAGATAGTGAAATGAATTAAGAATTGTTTAACTTACCTTTTGGATCTGTTTGTGTAACGTAAGTAAGTTCACATGATGTTTTGGTTTTTGGTTTGACCAGGTATCCCGTAAGAAATGATTCCCCTCGTATAAGGCCCTTCCTTGGTGGAAATTCCTGCAAAGGAAAAAAGAAAAGAATAATTAGTCTTTGTCTTCAAAGGTTGGCATATGTCAGTAATGATATCAATATGTACCTGTTCATAGCTGTAGCATTGTGATGTCTAATAAAGCCCCAGTGTTAATTAGGGTGTGATTAAGTGTTGATTAGGGTGTGAGCTAACCTTTAACTTCCTGATCCCCCAAATTTGAATTAACCCTCAGGTTCACACAACCCATGTTCAATGAATGTACTTCTAGTAACAAGTATTGGATATTGAGGTGAGCTAGGAAAGTTGTCTAGTCTTAAGCCCCCTTTTTCCATTCTACAAATAGTGGGACATGCCATGTACCAATGGTGGGACATGCCATGTACCAATGGTGGGACATGCCATGTACCAATGGTGGGACATGCCATGTACCAATGGTGGGACATACCATGTACCAATGGTGGGACATGCCATGTACCAATGGTGGGGTATGCCATATACCAATGGTGGGGTATGCCATATACCAATGGTAGGACATGCCATGTACCAATGGTGGGACATGCCATGTAACAATGGTGGTACAGGGCACTGAGTGATGTACAGGGCACTGCGTAGTGTACAGGGCACTGAGTAATGTACAGGGCACTGCGTAACGTACAGGGCACTGCGTAACGTACAGGGCACTGCGTAACGTACAGGGCACTGCGTAACGTACAGTTTGTTTGTTTGATGAGGTCTTAACGGCACCACGACAACGAAGGTCAAATTGTGCCTGAGAGGTCAGATCATTTTAGAGGTAGTAAGGAAAGAGACCAGGGGAAGAATGAGAGAAATTCAAAAACAAAAGCCAGAAAGCTGTGATCGAGAGAGGAGGTGCATGGGTAAAACTAAAAACAAAGTAGAGAGGGGGTGGAAGAGGAGAACGTACAGGGCACTGCGTAACGTACAGGGCACTGCGTAATGTACAAGGCACTGCGTAACATACAGGGCACTGCATAACGTACAGGGCACTGCGTAATGTACAGGGCACTGCATAATGTTCAGGGCACTGCATGCTAGCGAAGCTTGTAAGTATTGTTAACACACACACACTATGTGTAGGCATGCATTGCTTAAGTGAAATAAAATAGAATCCTAGCTAATGATATCGTTGACAATTGACAATCTGCGTTCAAAATAACATCAAAACTTTCATGTACACTGTACATATATATCCTGACAATATATACTAGCTTACATGTGTTAATGTACAGTACTTATACGAAAATGTTGAATCATTCAGCCATTAGTCTCATAGTTGTGTCATTTTTCTTTTATTTCTGAGCAATTCAAATTCATTTTTGTGTGAAATAAAACTTTCAATCGCATCAAAGAGGTAAGATTTTCATGATTTTTATTTAAGTTTCTGAAAAACTCTGGCGCAAAATTTCACATGCTATATCTAAATTTTATTACGCAGGTACAACTTTTGTCGTAAGAAATTTCAGCCATAGCATAATATATGACAAATTTGTCGTTAATAAGATTTTCATATTAAACCCGCCTACTCATTAATATGTGTGATATCACCACTACAAACAATTGGGCACATATACAGACAATGGGCTATCTGAATACCACATAATACATTAATCCACTTTACCATTCTTTAAATACCATGTTTAAAAGCTCTTTTCAGCAAAATCATATTAAGCCCCACCCACTATGCATATTAATGAAATTCAACATTTTTACATCATGAACATGTACACACCAGCTAACATCATAAATATATTACAAATGGAATAAAACGGACATGTGGTTGTTAAAAAATGAACATTTCAAGCTTTTTACTTTAAGCTCCGCCCACTCATGAATATGCATGACATCACCATCAGAAAAATAGGGCACATCTACAGACCATGGGCTATCTATGTACCACTTATGACATGAATCCAGTATATCAATCTTGAGATATCACGTTTACAAGCTGGCCATTAACCCATGCAGTACACACATACCCACACGCCATCATGACCCCATAGGTTCCTGATGCTATTGCATCGGAACCAAAAACAGCTGGTAAAAAACTATGTAAAAAACTAAACTTAATTATATCTTTTATTCATATACTGCTGATATTTTAGCCTTTACCTATTACGGGGGTTTTAGGTGTTGAATCATTTTTATTTTGTTTCTCTTATGTATTGATAAGTAATTAACTTTTCATTTGTTCATGCTCTTGTAAAGCACTTGGAGATCTCTTTTAGAAGAAATGCTATATAAACCTAATTTAATAATAATAATGTTGAAAAGTGATGATTTCCACGATTATAACATAATAGCACAGATTATGATGTAAATAATAGATCATCTTGCTTCTAAATCAGTGGAAGTGGGGTAGAAAAGAAATTGTTTACAATGAGAATGCTTTCTTCCCACTCCCCCTAAAAGAAAGATATTAATAATAACAAGAATAATTTTGAAATGAATAACTTGATGGCCAAACTTTTGCTAGTCTAATGTTCCTGAGACATAACATTTACATCCACAATTTTCTGACCACTGCACTGCCCCAAGAGCACATACATCACTAATCTTCAAAGCAAGCATAAAGTCACGTACAGGGCAAAAATAAATAAAATAGTAAGGAAAATATTCTGAAGATTTAATGAACACTGGTGATTGTTTCAGCTCATGCATAAGCTATACCATGATGTGAGCGTTTTGTACTGTAAGTTCTCCAATTTAGGGTGAAGCTGCCCGAGGCCTAATCAACTATTGATATCTTGGCTGCATCTGCAATCCCAAAGAGACTCAAAGCTTTATATATTCAATATGATCAATACCGGAGGGCTTCAGGAGGCATTCAATTGCTGTTGAAGTCTTTTCAATCATTACAAGAGGCAGGTTAAGAAGAGGGGGTGACAAGCATGGAAAACTGGGAAGGTGATGGATTTGAATTCAATCAATAACAGGCTGCAATATCCCCCATTTACATCCCTAGGTTGGAATATCTCCCATTTACATACCTAGGCTGGAATATCCCCCATTTACATACCTAGGTTGGAATATCCCCCATTTACACACCTAGGCTGGAATATCCCCCATTTACACACCTAGGCTGGAATATCCATTTACACACCTAGGCTGGAGTGTCCACATTTACACACCTAGGCTGGAATATCCCCCATTTACACACCTAGGCTGGAATATCCCTCATTTACACACCTAGGCTGAATATCCCCTATTTACACACCTGGGCTGGAATATCCCTCATTTACACACCTAGGCTGGAATATCCCCCAGTTACACTCCAAGGCTGGAATATCCCTCATTTACACACCTAGGCTGAATATCCCCCATTTACACCCTAGGCTGAATATCCCCCATTTACACACCTAGGCTGGAATACCCCTCATTTACACACCTAAGCTGGAATATCCCCCATTTATACACCTACAATCACCGACAAAATTATTTGGCACTTTTTCTTCCCCCTACTACCTCTTCAATGTTGGTAAAAAGTTTAGAATAAAGTTCTTAGCGTCTTCATTTTTAAAGTGTTAATCACGTGAACATTGAAGCTGGGAGGAAAAAGGTGCAAAGTATTTTGTCGCTGATTGTCTGAGTTTCAGATAGAAAAACAAAACATTAAGTGGTATGAGTGATGGTAATATGTGTTTCTATTTATTTAATTATTCATGGTATCATGCAGGCTTTGTATAAAGATTTTGAATGACATAAAAATATTGTATAGGTGTTGCATAAGATTATCAGAATTTGGGATCATGCATGGGGTCATGCGATTAAAACAGTATTACAACGAGTATTTGTTGGACACTACAAACATGGCCGAATTTATTAACATCACTGATAATCCCAATTATTGAAATACCAGAATGGTATATTTGATAACTAACAGTCAAGCTGATATTGGACAGGTGGAAGTCCCCCCCTCCTCTTACAACCTCAGACATCTACCAACTTATAAGCAATATCTCAAAATACTGAAATTCAAAATGGCCTGTTTTGGAATCTAGACTTAATCAAGCTTTTCTGCTTAAATCAGTTAGTCTAAAACCCCAAATATGTCTATACTAAGATTTCCGATCATATTTTGGGAATAACTTCAATACATATATTGCTAATTATGCATCACCAGCCCTTATTTCCTTTGACCAAACATAAAAAACAACAAAATTTCAAGCAATTTAACAACTATTCAGTCCATAGTAGCAAATGCAATATCCAACTAAATGAAGTCACAGTTTAAAACACCACTGTGAGAACATGCTGACCATTTATTAACAGTACATGGATTATTTCCTGTGGGCCCTGGTTTTAAATGAGATTATTGATTAGGATTAATTGATTGGCATTTGCACAAAGGGTTGTATACGTAGGATCACCACTCAGAACTCTTTATATTTGCCTTCACACACGCAACTACCTTCCATAAGGTCATAGTTATTGTAGAATTGGAATTCTAAACTTGTGTTCACATTCGTGGACATTTTGAAGGGTGAATATGCAGAATTCTATGCAAATTGTATGAAAAGGAAAATCTCTCTATTTTCTGTTTAAATCAAATCTTTCATAAAAAAAATATATATATATATACAGAAAATGCATTTGACTGAACAAATTGTTTGCCTTTACAGCTAATTCAATACTTTTAGCAAATTGCAAGCAATTTTACAGCAAATAAATAATAATTAATGATGGCCGACTGCCCTTATCCACCGTCCAAAACTCTTTTAAAACATACATGTACTGTATGACATGATGCAGAGAGAATGAAATACTGTTTGATGAGAAAACGACACCCACCTACTTGAGAGATTGACTAAAGGATCACAGCTGCAAACATTTGCACAAGGATTCCAAATATTTACACTTGGCTCTCCCAACTTCCTACAAACACACATTATTACAACACATGATTTGTCTTGCAATCGCTTCATTACAATCAATATATAACACACTTCTATTTGAAAAAATGCTCAAAAGTAATTATAATTGAAAGTACAGTATATTGTAACAATTACAAATATTTCACAAAAGTGTTTGGTACATAGCATGGAGAACTGCAGTATTAGAATTTTAAAGTCTTCAAAGTTTGATTAGTCAGAAGCTACAAGTGCTTCAGAATCAAAGACTTACAATTCAGAGTTTCCAGTGAATATCAAATCTCTACCTGTGCATATTGCCTTAGAGAAACTAGCGGCCGAAAAGTGTATTTAAGTTGAGTCTCATAATAAATCAAATAACTTTCTTGCACCCAGCAGTCCAGAATATCATAAACGCTACTAAATCCCCACCTGAGTTCTCAAAATTTGTTTTGTTTGCTTGTGTGCAATGGTCGAACATTTCTGTAACTAGAATGGTAAATACCGTCATGGTTCGCATGCACATGCAAATTGACACCCATATCATATCACCCACTCAATTATAAAAATGGCATCCCACACTACATCCCATATTGCATTCTATGTCCCACATGGCATCCCATGTCCAACATGGCATCCCATGTCCAACATGGCATCCCACCACATGTCCCACATGGCATCCCACCACATGTCCCACATGGCATCCCACCACATGTTCCACATGGCATCCCATCCCTTGTCCCACATGGCATTCCACCATATCTCCCACATGGCATCCCACCATGTGTCACACATGGCATTTCACCATATGTCCCACATGGCATCCCATACTATGTCCCACTGACATTCCACTTTATGTCCCAGTTGGCATCACATCCCGTGTCCCCATTGCCTCCTACCCTGTCCCACATGGCCTCCTACCCTATGTCACACATGGCTTCCCAACCTATGTCACTCTGAATTACTTTTGGCATCCCACCCCATATCCCACATGACATCTTATCCCATCTCATGTCCCACATGGCATCCCATCCCATGTCCCACATGACATCCCACCCCATGTCCCACATGACATCCCATGTCCCACATGGTATTCAACCTTTCCCACATGGCATCCCACCCTATGTCCCACATGACATCATATCCTATGTCGTACATTATATCCAACCATATGTTCCACATTGCATCCCACCCCATGTCCCACATGACATCCCATGGGCTCCATAAGTACTCTCGTCCTAGCTATCAGTCCCTGATTGAGCATACTAAGTATGAAAGTCTGTCAGTTCATATGAACTGTTGAATAACAAAATAAAGGTGGAGTCTTATATTCATTCCTGATATAGCCCTTGGTGTATACCACATGGTAAATATTATATCCTATGATCCGCATGGCATCCCTTCCTGTGTCCATATGCAGTCGCATCCTGTCACACTCCCTGACGGAGCATACTAAGTATGTAAGTCTTGTCAGTTCATATACTGTAGCAACTTCATGCAAATGAAACACAGTAATAAAGGCAGAGTTTAATAATCATGCCTGATACAGCAGTTGGTGCATAAATATTTCGAAGAATTTTGATGGTTTTAAACCTCCATGTTATGAGAGACACTCGAGGATCTCTGAAGAATATTGGAAAATGATATCATCTTACACTTATGTTCTAAGGAAATATCAAATGTTTTGTAGACTTTTTTAAGAAATTAATCTTCAACCTGTCTTAAGTGTCTCTAAAAACCTTTTTGACATTTTGTAAAGAAATCATAGCCTTCCAGAGGATTTCTGAGTAACTCTGAAGAAACTGACATTTTTGAGAAATTTTCAAATAACTTCAACATTTCTGAGAAAATCTCAGGAAAAATTGTGGACGGCCGGACATACAGACAGCCAGACGGATGGACTTAATTGCTTTGCATGCTCATCATAAAACAGAGCGTATGATGCGACTTTTATTGCTTACAATTTTCATAACTTAGCAAAAACTAAACGCCCTCACTATTTGGCAGACAGCTCCTTTAAAGTCTGATAATGCTGTTGATCCTTATAAAGCAGGACTAAACTCAATTGTATCCTTGAAAATACAAGTTCACAAAGAGCATAAATGATGCTCCTGATGCACTAAGATTCTAATGCACTAAGGTCCTGGTGCACTAAGATCCTGATGAACTAAGATCCTGATGCACTAAGCTCCTGATGCAGTAGGAGGATCCTGATGCACTAAGATCCTGATGCACTAAGATCTTGATGCACTAGGATCCTGATGCACTAGGATCCTGATGCACTAAGCTCCTGATGCACTAAGCTCCTGATGCACTAAGATCCTGATGCACTAGGATCCTGATGCACTAGGATTCTGATGCACTAGGATCCTGATGCACTAGGATCCTGATGCACTAGGATCCTGATGCACTAAGATCATGATGCACTAAGATCCTGGTGCACTAAGATCCCGATGCACTAAGATCCCGATGCACTAAGATCCCGATACACTAAGATCCCGATGCACTAAGATCCTGATGCACTAGGATCCTGATGCACTAGGATCCTGATGCACTAAGATCCTAATGCACTAAGATCCTGATGCACTAAGATCCTGATGCACTAAGATCCTGATGCACTAAGATCCTGATGCACTAAGATCCTGATGCACTAAGATCCTGATGCACTCTTAGACAGATACAGGATTCTATATCAGAGTTTAATAGAGAAACTGCTTTTGTTGTAATTGTAAATTGATGTTGATCAACCACTATGCACAATACTCAATGTGTGTACTTAGTGACAGAGGTCAAGAGCCTAGCTCATTTGAAATACATTGAAATTAAAATTGTCGTGTAGAGGAACATGCCTGACCGCTAAATCATCCTTTCTTTAAATACTGTTGATGCACGGTCCATGATTCTCTTAGATTGGTCATATGACCATATCTCTTACCAGGGGGTTGCCATATCCTTGGACCATGTTCTGATTTGAGCTCGAGATCAGATCTGATCTGCAAATTTCTTACTGTGAGAACACTCACCGGATCTGATCCTACTGGGTAGGATCACAGTCACTTGATCTTGATCCTAGGAGGGTAGGATCGCAGTCACTTGATCTTGATCCTAGGGGGTAGGATCGCAGTCACTTGATCTTGATCCTGGGGGTAGGATCGCAATCACTGATCTTGATCTTGATCCTGATCTTGATCCTGGGGGTAGGATCGCAGTCACTTCTTGATCTTGATCCTAGGGGGTAGGATCGCAGTCACTTGATCTTGATCCTAGGGGGTAGGATCACAGTCATCTTGATCTTGATCCTGATCCTGGGGGTAGGATCGCAGTCACTTATTCTAGATCTTGATCCTAGGGGGTAGGATCGCAGTCATTTGATCTTGATCCTAGGGGTAGGATCGCAGTCACTTGATCTTGATCCTAGGGGGTAGGATCGCAGTCACTCGATCTTGATCCTACGGGGTAGGAATGCAGTCACTTGTTCTTGATCCTAGGGCGGTAGAATCGCAGCTCCTTGATCTTGATCCTAGGGGGTAGGATTGCAGTCACTTGATCTTGATCCTACGGGGTACAATCGCAGTCACTTGGTCTTGATCCTAGGGGTAGGATCGCAGTCACTTGATCTTGATCCTAGGGGGTAGGATCGCAGTCACTTGATCTTGATCCTAGGGGGTAGGATCGCAGTCACTTGATCTTGATCCTAGGGCGGTAGGATCGCAGTCACTCGATCTTGATCCTAGGGGGTAGGATCATGATTCAGAGCAGATCAGTGACCTGCATTAGATCAGTGACCTGTGAACATAGATTAGTGACTTGCAATATCCTGTTATACCTTTGTTTAATTTGTGTGAACAGTTAGCCTGCTCCATTCTTGTTTTGCAGGCACATCATGACCCACTTGCTTTTAGATTCAGCCAAGTGCCACAATCAGATTGCCTGCAGTGGGTTGCACGTAAGTGAGAAGAGATGACATTGGTTTTTCTACAATCATTGCACAAGGTTGTCGTCGTGGATCATGATCCGCAGCTAAGTGAGAACACGGCCCTAGTCATTCACACATCTGAGCCAACTGAAAGAATGACACATCTTCCTTACGGGACACAAAAAAGTTGTCATTCGCGGGTAAAATGTTTAAATCACAATCACAATTTCACAAGTCGTCAAAGTAAAATGTAAATTTTGCTGCCAGTTTACCATATCAGAATTTCATGACAAAGCACATAGCAGATCATGCATGCATGGCTAACGTAAATGTAGTACCTTCTTTTCTGCACACAAACCTTCTAAATGACAATTTAAAGGTTGTATGACTTTCTTAACTGTTCCAAATTCAACAAAATAAGCATAACCTGAAATGGATTGTACACCATTTATGAGAAGCAGAGACTGCAAGGGAAATCTGGAATTATGCTTTCTCTTCTCCTCCCATTAGTTGCTTATATGGTTGGAATATTCACATTAGCCTTTCTGGAAAAATTCCATGGTTTATGTAGTGGTTTACAGTAAGAGTGGCAAAATGTCCTGCAAAAATCCATCATGCCCCTCTCTCATTGCCACCCCCCACCCCCATGACTTTTTTTTTTGTATCACCACTTAATACATGCACGACTATGTGCCACCCCACTTGTTCTTTCATTACTGTTGAACCACCCAAGTGAACTACTGAGTATCTTTCTTTGTCTTATCATAACATTTATACATGCCACCAATGTCACTAATATTTGTATTTTATCTTAAGATCAAAACAAAAAAGCTTCAAAATATGTCAAAGCTTTTCTACTTCAATTTTGACCCACTTTGACCTGCGCATAAATTTAATAAGGTGTCACTCAAACTGTATCATTATATGTACACTTTTATCTACATATAAACATAAACCACAAAACTGAAACATTAATGATGTTGAAGCTCAACTTAAAAGAAAAAAAAACACTTACTTTATGAAAGATGGAATGGTTGAATATGATATACTGCGTTGGCATTTCTAACCACGTTCTTTGAAGGATGAAGTCACGATTCTTTAAAGGAGAAGGACACTTGGCTGTAGGGAAGAAAAAAAGAGAGAAGAGGAGGTAAAGGTCGGTACGTCCATATAATTATTACATTCAAAGTGGATTAAAATGGAGAATTGGTTAACGGTCTATAGTCATGTACAGGCAACATTAGCTAAATGCTTACCTTAAATCCTTACTTGAGCCATATGTGCCTGGTTTCTTTAGTCTGGGTGAAACCCAGATAATAGGGTACTCAAATACCGTACCCTTATAATAGGGGAAATCTGAAAATCTGAAAATCATATGGGATGTTTACATTTTCGGCTCTGGATTGTTCAAATTTCCATTGGCTCCTGTGGAATTTTGACTACTGGTAGACTATGAATATTCAAAAGTTTTGACCCTTGCTTTTTGAAATTCACTGTAGATTATTTTTACCCTATGTATCGCGATGCTCCCAAACTGTCCTTCAGATGAGAGCACATGACCCCCTGGACAGGATGCCAGTCCATTGCAGGTTCTTAAACCCCCCAGCAGTGCTGTTACTCATTTTATAGCTGAGTGGACAGCATAATTAATTATGCAATTTCCCGCAGTTCGGAATAAAGGTCAAAAAGCGTGACAGAAATAATATGAATGTACAGTAGTCAATACATCTGCTGACACTTTACGATACATGTATAGCTCCCTCTTTTGCAAGTTAATGTACTATTCATCGTATAATATGTGGGAGGAATGAACCTGAAACATTGTGAATGAAACCTTAACTTATTACCACTGTTGCTAACTTAAGAATATTAAACATATTGACTGGAGTCGAATCAAGGATATCATTATAGAAAATGATACCTCCTAGGTCTAACCAGGTCACTTTATAGTTTATACTCAGGGACATAGTCAAAGGAGGGGAGTGGGGGTGGTGCTTCACCCCCCCCCCCCTCCCTCCTTAATGTGTGATCATCTGCAAATTGAACATGCTTGTCGGCAAAAAGGATAAGGGAGAACAAAAAGAAGAAAGAAGAACACAGGAAAGAAAACAAGAAAGGGGAAAAAAAGAAAGAAAGCAAAAAATAAAAAAAGAAGAAGAAAGTGGTTAACCATGTTTTCGGCCTGACCAACAAACGGAGTAGTCAGTACAGTACCAGTACATTGTATTTTACGACAAGAGATCAGATTTTCCAACAAACGGTCCATTAGTTTTTTCCCTTTTTTTTCTTCTGTAACTGCTATTCTGAAGATCACATTTCCCGACAAAGAAGATTAAATTGTGACAGAAGTCTGAACATCGTTTTTCTTCCAACCATTTCCTTCTGAACCGATAAACATTTTCCAGCAGGGGCATAGCCAAGGGTGAGGGAGGAGGAGGGGGGTTGTAGGTAAATTTGAAAACTTGTTGGCTCATGGGTGTAAATGAATTTGAAAGTTTAACACAAAATTAAGCATAAACCCTTATATTTTTAAGGTTGATCATTTCTTGCTTCCTTTTTTAATATAGCGTCAGTGGCGTAGGAGCCGGGGGACCAGGGCACCCAATTATTTTATTGGAGGCAGAGTACTATTTTGCCCCCACCCCCATTAATGAAAGTCTAACGAATTGATTTCGAAGAGTCAGATTTCATCATGTCGTCTTTTCTTCCGGAAATCTTCAATTTTTAAGAAATCTTAAATTATCATGAAATTTGCTTCAATTTTCATAAAGTTTGCTTCAATTTTTGAAGAAAAAAATCTTTATTTTCGGGAATTTACTTGCAGTTTTCACAAAATATGCTTTAATTTTCAGAAAGTTTCCTTTGAGATATCTTCTTCATTTTTGGGGAGATTTGCATCAATTCTTATAAAATTTCCTACAATGTTTGAGAAATTGTCTTCATTTTCGGAAATCTGCTCAATTGTCATGAAATTTGTATCAATTTCTGTAAAATCTACTTCAATTTAGGGATTTTTTCTTAATTTTTAGGAAATCTACTTCAATTTTCAGAAAATCTACTTCAATTTTCGTGAAATTTGCATCAATTTTCGTGAAATGTCCTTCAATTTCAAGAATTTTGCTTTATTTTCGTGAAATTTGCGTCAAATTTTTTTATGTTGAAAATGTCTTTCATTTTTCTTCATTTTCGAGAAGTTTGCATCCCATTTTTTTCCTTGTTTCCAAGTAATTTGCATCAAACATCATGAAATTTCCTTCAAATTTCAGAATATTGTCTTCATTTCTGGGAAATTTGCATCAATTTTGTGATATATCTTTCATTTTCGGGAAATTTTCTTCATTTTCATGAAATTTGCTTTAATTTTCGTAAAATTTCTTTCAATGTTTGTAAAACCTCCTTTATTTTCCAGAAATTTTCATCACTTTGGGAGAAATTTCCTTCATTTTCAGGAAATTTTGCTTAATTTTTTGTAAAATGTCTTCAGACCATTTTTAGGAAATTTTACCCAAGTTTCCAATAATTTTACAGTTTTCAGTCGTTTCTACACAAATGATACCAAACTTTAAACTTAGATATCTCCTTAACGGAATACGATTTTTTAAAGCTTTTTTCACCATTTTGTTTCTTTTGAAGTCCTCATTCATATAAGATAGACTTGCTTAAACGACTAAACTAATCTTTTGATAAATAGCTTAGTTCTTAAATTTTGGTACCATAATTATGCAACCTAACGTTGTCGTTATTCCTCGCTCTTGCACTTTTTCATTCCTGGTTGTTGTCAATAATATTTCAAATATATAATGTTTTAATTTTCGATGAATACAGTCATATAATAAGAAGCATATTTCAGTGTAACAATTTTTTCTGCACAAATCACTTGGGATTTTATGTATATGGTAAATAGATATACGTTAATTGTCAGGCCGTGTGAAATGGACTCCCAAATACTTTCATTCATAAGTTACAAAGGTCAAAGCGGCAATAACCTTGTGATTTTGCTTGTGCTCTCATTGAAAAACAAGAAAAAACACACATTTATAGTTTACAAAGTACAGTACTTTCTTTTAGATAATTGAATGAAAATGGTCTCAAACGAAAGATAATGAATTCAAGATCTTTATACCGTTTGAAATGGAACAAAATATTCTATTTAGTTAAAATGTTTGAAGTGCAAAATATGTGCAATTTTTCAGAGCATTTTGCACAGTTAAGGAGATTATCGCAAGCATATGAAACAAACATGCCCTATATGAACCCCTCCCCGCTTTATAAATAGTTTTCCTGTAAAAAGAGATTCGTACATTTTTGTAGGTTTGTTGGGACAAAACTCAACTTAACCTGTAATTTCCAATTTTTGATCATGTGATAAATAATTGATGTCAAAATTTATTCTGCAACTACTGATTACTAACAAACAAAAGACTGCCAAACATCATAAAATTTTGCATGGATTAACACATTCCTATTTAAAGATATTTTCAAGGCTAACAAAACGTGGCATTAACAGTAACCAGCAAATTCTGCAGGGTACTTTATATTTGCAGGTTATGTACAGTAATAGTCAAACTTACAGGTAGACTGTGCTGATGTCAGTCAATATTTCCACTAAAGATAACAGTCAATTGTTTCTATAATACTTTGTCTTGTTTACTCACATGGTGTTTGACTGTCAAAAATAACATATTTTGTGACTTCAAGTTTTAACGTTATACATATGTTGTACTGGTTATGGAACTTTGTTTTGCTTATGTACAGCATTCATAAACCTGGAAGGGTCATAGACCTGGAAGGGTTATAGTCCTGGAAGGGTTGGTAGAATTGAAAGGGTCATAGTCCTGGAAGGCTTATAGACCTGGAAGGGTTATTTTCCTGGAAGGGTCATAGTCCTGGAAGGGTCATAGTCCTGGAAGGGTCATAGTCCTGGAAGGGTCATAGTCCTGGAAGGGTCATAGTCCTGGAAGGGTCATAGTCCTGGAAGGGTCATAGTCCTGGAAGGGTCATAGTCCTGGAAGGGTCATAGACCTAGAAGGGTCATAGTCCTGGAAGGGTCATAGTCCTGGAAGGGTCATAGACCTAGAAGGGTCATAGTCCTGGAAGGGTCATAGACCTGGAAGGGTCATAGTCCTGGAAGGGTCATAGTCCTGGAAGGGTCATAGACCTAGAAGGGTCATAGTCCTGGAAGGGTCATAGTCCTGGAAGGGTCATAGTCCTGGAAGGGTCATAGACCTAGAAGGGTCATAGTCCTGAAAGGGTCAGTCCTGGAAGGGTCATAGTCCTGGAAGGGTCATAGACCTAGAAGGGTCATATTCCTGGAAGGGTCATAGACCTAGAAGGGTCATAGTCCTGGAAGGGTCATAGTCCTGGAAGGGTCATAGTCCTGGAAGGGTCAGTCCTGGAAGGGTCATAGACCTAGAAGGGTCATAGTCCTGGAAGAGTCATAGTCCTGGAAAGGTCATAGTCCTGGAAGGGTCATAGACCTAGAAGGGTCATAATCCTGGAAGGGTCATATTCCTGGAAGAGTCATAGTCCTGGAAGGGTCATAGTCCTGGTTATAGTCCTGGAAGGGTTGTAGTCCTGGAAGGGTCATAGTCCTGGAAGGGTCATAGACCTGGAAAGGTTATAGACCTGGAAGGGTCATATACCTGGAAGGGTTATAGACCTGGAAGGGTCATAGTCCTGGAAGGGTCATAGACCTAGAAGGGTCATAGTCCTGGAAGGGTCATATTCCTGAAAGGGTCATAGTCCTGGAAGGGTTGTAGTCCTGGAAGGGTCATAGTCCTGGAAGGGTCATAGACCTGGAAGGGTTATAGACCTGGAAGGGTCATAGATCTGGAAGGGTTATAGACCTGGAAGGGTCATAGTCCTGAAAAGGTCATAGTCCTAAAAGGGTAATAGACCTGGAATAGTTAGAATAGTAAAAATAGTCACAAGATTATGCAAGAAAAAGCTATGGATGAAAGAAGAGAATTGCAAGCACAATCAAAAGATGAATGTAGGATTAGGATTAATAAATTGTTGAGGAGATCTACAATAGCAGATTTGACTGACAGACGCTGTCTATTCCATAGCTTTGATCCATGCACATCAAGAGCATGATTACCCAATGAACATCTAAACTAACTACATACAAGAGAAAACTACCTTCTGACCTAAGGGAGTATGAACATCTAAACTAACTACATACAAGAGAAAAACTACCCTCTGACCTAAAGGGAGTATCTAGTTGTTTTACAGTGAAAACAAGCTGGACAAAAACACTTTTTTGTCAATTTTCTGGAAATTTTCTTAAAATTTCAGGAAATGTTGACAAATTCTCCCAAACTTTCTGACTTTAACAAAGTTTCTTCCAGTTTTACCAATTTGATGTTAATACAAAATTTTACCTCCCAAACAGGAACAAAGCATGCAACTGGAAGGAAAATTCTCATCAGGTGGCAGTTGCCCCATTTCCCTGGGAAATTTGTGTTATTTTCAAGAATTTCTTGTCAATTTTCTAAAAATTTCTTCAATTTTCAGGAAATGCTGCCATATTCCAACATTTGCTTTAGTTTCACCAATTTGTTTTAAATTTTACCTCTAAAAAGGGGAAAAATCATGCATTCAGAAAGATGAAATTATGTTTTTTTTAATGGGATATGTTTTATTTGAGGTCTTTGGTCAATTTTGTATCTTACGCCCCAGTCAAAATAGTCTTATTTGAGGTCTTAGGTAACACCCCCAGTCGAAATAGTCTTATTTGAGGTCTTTGGTAACACCCCCAGTCAAAATAGTCTTATTTGAGGTCTTTGGTAACACCCTAGTCAAAATAATCTTATTTGAGGTCTATGGTAACACCCCCCAGTCGAAATAGTCTTATTTGAGGTCTTTGGTAACACCTTCAGTCTAAATAGTCTTATTTGAGGTCTTTGGTAACACCTTCAGTCTAAATAGTCTTATTTATTAGTCGAAATAGTCTTCTAACGTGCCTACATATAATTGGATGGATTACTGAAATTCAACATCCAAATGGCAAAGTAACTCCTAGATTTAAAAATTCTAAGCCATCAAAGGGCCGAAATGAAAGTTTAGAAGAGCTTCAAAATGGCGTCCGGAGCTCATTTTATTTTGCCGTAACATTGCGCAATTCTGGTCTATGGGCCAGGGTTGGTATATTAGTTGGCATATTAGTTGGTATATTGGAATTCAAGTTGATTACAGTTTGGCTTTGATACTGTAGCTTAATTTGGCTTTTTTTTGGAACTGATTTGGCTTTTCCACTTGAAACGATCTTGACATCATAGTTCTGATTGTGAGGAGAATTTCTATTATGTGATTTGTAGATTATAATTTTTAAGGCAAATGTGACATGATGGGGAAGGGGAATAATGTTTAACCTGCTCTTTCGTGTCGAAAGGTAAAAATTACTCCAAATGTTCAATGCTGTTGTAAATTTGCAACATTTATATATTGACTGAAGCGATTCTCAGACGAAAGTGAATGCAGCTTTCTTTTCAAAAGAATTTTAAATATAATCTTATGAAATTTTCTTGTTACGATAGTACTACCAATAGAGGCATATTTCATGACAGTTGGACCTAGAAAGTTTGCAAAAGTTATAATCAGTACCTTCCCGCTCTGTACTAACGTTACTGTACTACATGTACAGTATATATATATATATTGTATATATTGCATATTCGTGAAACTAGTAGTGCATTATAAGTAGGCCAGCTGTTATTGAAAGTATAAAGGAATAGCAGGAATAATTACGAGCTTTGCAAGTTTTGCATCCATGTCTTCCCATAAATATTATGTTCCTATGAAATTTTGAGGTGATGTACCATGTGCAAATACATATATATTTCTATAAAAAAAATTAAAATAGTTTTTTTAAAGTGATTTAAAGGTATCTTTTGAAACTTATTTTTGCAAGTACCGATACTGACAGTACTCGGCGGTACGTCAGTATTTTTCATTTGGTGGTATCGTACCATACCGGCACCGAAAAGTACCAGTACTTTTCTTAGTACCTAGTACCAGTATAATGTGCAACGTTATGACACGGTCAATTTAACCAGACCACGTGGGGGGAAATCATATTTTGTCAAAAACCAACAACAACAACAAAATTGCGTTCACACACAAACCTTTGGAAATCCCATCTTGCAAGCATCTCACTCGTACTCAACAAATCTGAATTTCCTATCATGCGAGGATAAAACCAGTACTTCATATACATTGAAAGAAATTGGAATTAACTACCTGCACTAGGGCTGCAGACCTGGGCCTACACAAATTATGTTCTGCGCAAGTCAGTCCATTAATTTGCAATCCGGCAACCCGTCACGAAAAGTTTTTCTCAATGAAACTTATTTCGGCCACATCCGTTTTATACTGTACAAGGCTAACACACTGCTCTTACTCTAACATGACTGGTCCCACTGCACAGTGTACTGAACATACAGTGTACATCACGTAACGTTGTGTTGTACATTGCAGTAAAGGCCTTGACCACTCATGTGCACATGTTCAGAGCTTGCAAAATCCACCATGTTTAAAGTGGTCCTGCCATGGGGGTCGGATCTTACGTTAAATATTTTATTTCGATTATTTGATTTGCAAAAATATAACTTTTTCTGCACAAACCCCATCGATTGCGAGAAAATTGCAAAAGTAAAATGATTTATCGTCACCTTGACGCAAAAACCCAGAATAAGGCTCAATACGCAATGACATCAATGTTGTTTAGTTGAAGTATGCAGTAATATAAATTCTCAAACTAAAAGTTGTTTATCAATGGCAAAGGGCAACAAAACAAGACAATTCTGGACATGTTTTGTGCACTTGACATGAACCGAGTTTTGGGGTTTACCGAGTACAGTGTCATATTTAGCTCATGCCAGATTGTTACCCCTGTTCTGTTCGATTTAAACAGTAGCTTGACCGCATCGTCTCCAATTTGAAAATTTAACTGTTCCGCGAGTAATACAAATTTCAAATGAAAGAAACAGAGGAAGAAATTTGTTTTTAATAAGACTCGGTGAGATTCGTACTCATAACCTCTTGTTCAATAGACGAAGCCGTAACCGTACTTAATCAATTGAAAATTTGTATGATTAATTTTATATATAGAGTGGAATATGATCGAAAGAAGAAAAATCGATAAAATAGAACTGAATTGTAATTATTGTGTCCATATGCCAAACCATTCCTTTTTGCATATCAAAACTTAAAAAATAAACTAAAATTGTTTTCACAACTTCTTCAAAAACTTTCAATTCAAGTGCAAAAATGCAAACAGAAGCGTGTGAATGAACTATTCAGTTCACATAGCCCTGTTGACTAATCGAGCGACAGAGACTTGAACATTGATAAATAAAACTTTATATTTCCATTGGACATAAAAAAATATATAAAAAAAGGTAGATGTTGTTGCAAACACTTCAATTTGGTTATGTTTAACAAAATATTACTTGCGAAACAGTAAGAAGAATCTCATGCCAACTTCCACAAGCTTAGTACTGTAGGACGGTGTAAGGGTGGGTTGTAAGCCTGATCCTTCATTCTTGTCTGCAAGCCGTTCAAATTCAAAACGACATCCCTTTATTATGAGAATGTTCTTCATTTATTTCCAAATCATTCTTATCATAGCTTGAACTTGAAAATGACAAATTAAGATCTGAACAGCCCGAAAGACTTTGTAATCAGGAGCTATTTGTACATGGTTAGTATGTGTGTCATGCATTGTTTACGATCAGCAGTCCCTGAAATGACGTAGCAAACTGTTATGACGTCACAAATACCTTTCAAGTTTTTTTTCGGAGCAAGCAATAAATGATCAATTTCTACGTCCTTTTTTTATTATGAAAATGGACTTAGAACCAAGATTTCTTGACGGATTATTGAATTTAGGGATATGAAAAACCTATATCAGGTTAAATCTCAATTTTTTTAGGAGGCACGGCAGGACCACTTTAATCGATCGCGGAAATCCTTAAAACTTAAACTTGAATTTCTACACAGACCTTTCAGCCATTTTGTAGGCAATTTTGCTGTTACAGTGACAAAATGAAGATGGAACTCCCATTTTTACCAATTATTATTGACTGCCTAGGACCTAGTATTAAAACTAGTGTATACATCGTGAATTCAAAGTTAGTTCATGAATGACCAAGTGATAACCAACTTGTGTGCTTGCCAAATACTGGAATTTACTTCAATTTTTTGGAATATGTTTTTTTTTTGTATGAAATATTTAGAAAAGAAGACAAAAAACATGAATTTTTGAGATCTATTCACTTGAATTTTCTTTAAAAAAAAACTGGGAAAGAATGGTTTTTCTAACAGTTTATATATATCACTCATTGAATTCCCAGTTGTACTGTAGTTACGAATCCTTATGTTGTCAGGATTGCACAATACAGGGATCGGAATTCCGGGACTTACGTGACTCCCAGGATCATGCACAATGCTTTCAATTGCTCAGGCAATTGCGGAAAAAGAAAGGTTTTTTATACTTTTAAAAATATTTTTTAAGAGGGATTTTACTCTTGGAACATGTTTTTACAGCAGAAAGTAATATATTTCAAACTCTTGATGCTATATGTTTGAGAATAAAAACACTGTCCCTTGGAACATGGAACAGTGGATATTTGAAAATTCACTGCACCCACAGTTCCTGCTTAAAAAGCACTGTTCTTAGAACAGCGCTGAAAAGGTATACATAAATCTTTCAATTCACACACTTATATGAAGATCATTCATCATGGTATCACACAGCTATAAGAACATTTGCTCTACCTATTTTAACCCTTACTCTACCAGCACTCTTTTGAAAATGCGCTCGGGAGGCGGGGCCAAAGACGGGGCACCCAAAACGGCGATAATATCGCCGCGTGGTAGAGTAAGGGTTAATGACCTCCACCAACGAAGTTGGACAGAGGTTATGTTTTTGCCTGTATTTGTCATCAACATACATGTAGGCTCTATAGACTCTCAAGAATGGATGATTGCATTTTGATTCATTTTGGAGTGTGGTTTTGTCACTGATAAATGAAGAAGTGATTAAAATTTGGGTCATATTGGAACAGGGGAAGGGCAGAAGTCAAGGGTGGGATGTTTTAGGGTGAATTGTCTGTCACCAATGTCTCAAGAACTGGCGATTGCATGTTGATCAAATATGGTACGTGATTTTGTTATTATCTCATCACCCTCATATACATATATGTGAGGATGAGATATAGTAGTCACTTTGCTGACTGCTGTATAGGTAAATAACTGCCTATACCTCCTATACTACATGGCCACCCCATTGATATTACAGGGGCTGGTGATGACCTCATATTAGGGGTTCGGGGTCATAAGATTTTGGAGCGAGACAAAATTTGGTGATTTTTGCATCTGACCATGTGTCCATGTGTGTGTGTGTGCGTGTGTATATAACAATTAATTTTGTGTCGCATGAACCAAAATTGGCGGACGGTTACCCCTGGGCTGGAACGTTTGTCTCTAATATTTTGGGATACAAAGATCAAAGTCACAGGTCAAATGAAACAGGTTTATGGTGATAAAGGAATTACTTGGTATCTTTACAAATTACATACGTGTGGGTAGGTTTTAACATTTTAATACAAATATAAAATAACTGGAGGTTAAAGGTCATGGGTCAAAGGTCAAAGTAATTTGTACAAAATTTTGCGCCATTTTAAACTCAAAAAGTACAAGACCTATACCAAGCCTACCATGATACAGGAATTTGTGTCCCATAGACTCTGGGGTCAAAAGATTAAAGGTCACAGAGCTATTGACCACTTTTGACTATTTTCCCTTATACTTATGGAATGATAAGTGTGACATGAGCATGAATGGTGTCATACAGTAGGGTACAATAAATGTGAAAAATTTCAGCTGTTTCAGTGATTAGAATCAGAGGTCAAATATGTGATTTTAGGGAATAATTATGTACTAAGTAGTACATTTTTGTGCCACTTTAAATTCCGAAAGTGCAAGACCTATACAAATCCTGTATGTATCATGATATTGTGGTACATGAACTTGTGTCCCATAAACTCTGGAGTTAAAAGTTTAAAGGTCACAGAGCTATTGCCCCCTTTCAACCAATTTTCCCCATAGTTTTGGAATGGTAAGAGTGATCTGAGTGTGGGTAGTGTCATATACTAAAGTAAGATAAATGCCAACAAATTTTAGATGTTGTTTTGGTGGTTAAAGTCAAAGGTCAAATATGCCATTTTAGGGGGTAATTATGTGGTAATTTGTACAAATTAGTACCACTTTAAACTCCAAGAGGGCAAGATCTGTACCAACCCTATGCTGTACCATTGGTACATGAACTTGTGTCCTGTAAATCCAAAACCAAAACCACACAGCAAATTTGATCCAAATCCAATCATCAGTTCTAGAGATATCTTGATGACAGGCAAACAAACAGAGGTAAAAACATGTCCCCACCCTCCATTTCTACCCTACCCCTTTTCCAATGTCTCAAAATATTACCACTTCCCCCTTAAGCAGTAACAAGACCACACACCAAATTTGATCCAAATTCAGTAATCAGTTCTTGAGATATCTTGATGACAAACAAACTATCCATAACCTCTGTCCAACTTCGTTGGTGGAGATAATAACTGATATTTTATTAGGATTCAGCATGTAGACATATTTTGCTTCTATCATTGTGGAATCCCATTCTGTTCACTGTCACTCACCTGCATAATAACTGATATCATTATTAGGATTAAGCATGTAGACATCTTTTGCTTCTATCATTGTAGAATCCCATTCTTTTCTAAAGATTGGATCATGAAGTACATCATAACAGGAAGCTGCCGACACGTCTTCCATACATTTGAAAGCCTGCAAGATAAAATTGAAATCAAAACCATTAGGCCTATTATTATCTCATCGCCCTCATATACATATGTGTGGGGATGAGTTAATGTAGTCACTTTGATGTATAGGCAAATAACTGCCTATACCTACTACACTACAGGGCCACCCCCGTGATATTAGGGGGGCTGGTGGTCTCATATGACAACCTTATATTAGGGGATTAGGAGTCATAAGTCTTTGGAACGAGACAATATTTGGTGAATTTTGCGTCTGTCCATGGGTTTGTGTGTGCATGTGTATGGGTGGGTTAAGTGTGTGTATGCAACAATTAATTTTGTGTCGCTTATAACTCAAAAACTGTAATACACACATGAACCAAAATTGGTGGACAGGTACCACTGGCTCAGAACTTTTGTCTCCAAGATTTTGAGGTCTAAAGGTCAACGGTCACAGGTCCAATAAACAAGTTTTGGGTGATGGCTGTATCTTTTGAAGGAATGACTTGGTATCTGTACAAATTGCATAGGTGGGTAGGGTTTAACATTTTAACAAAAATTTAAAATAATTGGGAGGTCAAAAGGTCATGGGTCAAAGGTCATGGGTCAACTTACATGAGTCAAAGGTCAAATAAGTGCTTTTTATGCTAAATTTTGCATCATTTCAAACTAAAAAAGTACTAAACCTATACCAAACCTAAGACTTAAATTAAAAAAGTATAAGACCTATATCAATCCTATGTTGTACCATGATGCTGTACCTTGATACATGAAAATGTATCCCGTAGACTCTAGAGTCAAAAGGTCAAAGAGCTATTGACCTATTTTCAAAC
>JAIGNY010001753.1:397500-407500 GCA_020152595.1 Chiridota heheva | reverse complement strand
CACACACACGCACAGCACACACGCACGCACAGCACACACACGCACGCACAGCACACGCACGCACAGCACGCACGCACACGCACACACACACACACACACACACAACACACACACGAAAATGAGGGTTTAAATCGTGTTTAGCTCGGATTTTTTTCTTCTTTTTTTCTTTCTAAAATGTCTCCTTTTTTCACAGGGATGCATTGACGATCTTTCATTAACACTTTCGAAATATATCACTTTCAATTGAACAGTTGAATGTATGTGTGTTTTTATAAGAAATATTTGAGAGAGCGAAATTCCCATCTCCTTGGTTACTTCTTAAAGTTCATTTTAATCCATTCCCGAGCCATTAAGGCCAATCATGGAGCTATTAACTGAGTTAATAGCTCCATGGGCCAATACAGTCTGTGATTATTCCCGGTTTCTGCAGAGTTAGTGACTCTCCGTGGACAAGAGACTCCACAGGAATGCTGGTGCTCAGTTTAGACCTGAGTAGACTGAAGCAGGTGGAATCATAGATATAGAATCCTTCTTTGTGACTAAATATTACGCGTTCATCAAGGTTGAGAAAACTTTTTCTCGGAGAACCCTTTTTGCCTGAATCCAGTTTCAACTGAGGGAACGGCAAACTTGTGGGGAACCTTTCTCGTGCACCGTTGCGTAGCCACTAGTTTTTATACATGTTTTTCCTATTCCTGCCTGCATAACCAACCTACGTATTAAACGTTTCAAGTGATCATTTGCGCGCACGACTGGAATCAAATATCCTCATTTTGTTTTTCAACTCCACGGCGGAAACCAACTTACTGGTGCAAACCAACTTCACGGCGCAAACCGACTCCATGACGCAAACCAACTCCACGGCGCAAACCAACTCCACGGCGCAAACCAACTGTACGGTGCAAACCAACTCCACGGCAAAGATTAATTCCACGGCGCAAACCAAGTCCCAAGGCAAACCAACTCTACGACACAAACCAACTCCACGGCGAAACCCAATTCGACGGGAACCAACTCGGCTTTTGTTTTTATTGGTGGGTAGAAGTTAATTCAAGCTAGCACTGGCCTCGGGTTGTTAGGAAAGAAATTCATTTTTTTGATGTTGATTTTTCGGGAAATGCAAGATGGAGCTTTAAAATCGATGTGATGCTAGAACATCGATGATGTAGTATCTCAATATATGTTTTCAGGTGGCATAAGACTTTTTGTTGGTGGCGAGTTATTTTGGCTGGGTTTGTTAGGAAAGAAATACAAGTTTGATAAGCGGTGACGCAACAAAAGGTTGGGAATGTCTTGAAAGGTGGGCAGGCCCTGGGCCGAAAACCAACTCGCCGAAAACCAACTCGACGAAAACCAACTCGCCGAAAACCAACTCGACGAAAACCAACTCGACGAAAACCAACTCGCAGAAAACCAACTCGCAGAAAACCAACTCGCAGAAAACCAACTCGCAGAAAACCAACTCGCAGAAAACCAACTCGCAGAAAACCAACTCGACGAAAACCAACTCGCAGAAAACCAACTCGACGAAAACTAACTCCACGAAAACCAACTCGCCAAAAAACAACTCGAAGAAAACCAACTCGACGAAAACTAACTCCACGAAAACCAACTCGCCAAAAAACAACTCGACGAAAACCAACTCGAAGAAAACCAACTCGCAGAAAACCAACTCGCAAAAAACCAACTCCACGAAAACCAACTCGCCAAAAAACAACTTGAAGAAAACCAACTCGACCAAAACCAACTCGACCCAAACCAACTCAACCAAAACCAACTCCACGAAAACCAACTCCAACCAAACTCAACCCAAAAACCATCTCGACAAAACCATCTCGCGCAAACCAACTCCACGCAAAAACCAACTCCACCAACGAAAGACAAACTCCACATCCAAAAACCAACTCCACGGCGACCCAAACCATTTAACCAACCCAAAACCAACTCCACGGCGCAAACTCCACGGCGCAACTCAACTCCACGGCTCAAAGCAGCTCAACCCAACCAACTCCCGGGAACCAAGTCCACGGCGCAAACCAACTCCACAGCGCAGTCCACAGCGAAGACAAACTCCACGGCGAAGACCAACTCCACGCCGAAGACCAACTCCACGCCAAAGACCAAGTCTACGGCGAAATCCAACTCCACGGCGTACACCAACTCCACGGCGCAAACCAACTCCACGGCGTACACCAACTCAAACCAACTCCAAAACCAACTGCAAAACCAACTCCCAAAACCAACTTGACGCCAAACCAACTCCACGGCGCAAAAACCAACTCCACGGCGCAAACCAACTCCACGGCGCCAACTCCAAGACCAACTCCATGGCGAAGACCAACTCCACGGGACAAAACCAACTCCTGGGCCAAAACCAACTCCCACCAAAACCAACTCGGCGAAAACCAACTCCTGAAAAACCAACTCCACGGCAAAAACCAACTTCAAAACCAACTCGACCAAAACCAAACCAAAACCAACTCGACCAAAAAACCAAGTCGAAAAACCAACTCCACGGTGCAAACCTACTTGACCCAAACCAACTCCACTGTGCAAAGCAACTTGACCCAAACCAATTCCATGGCGCAAACCAACTCTATGGTGCAAACCAACTCCACGGCGCAAACCAACTCCACCCAAACCAATTCCATGGTGCAAACCAACTCCATGGTGGACACCAACTCCACAGGGAAGACTACGGCGAAAACCCAAGTCCCTGGCAAAAACCCAACTCCACGGCAAAAACCAACTCCACGGCGCAAACCAACTCCACGGCGCAAACCAACTGTACGGTGCAAACCAACTCCACGGCGCAAACCAACACCACGGCGCAAACCAACTCCACGGCGCAGACCAACTCCACGGCGAAGACCAACTCCACGGCGAAGACCAACTCCACGGCGAAGACCAACTCCACGGCGCAAACCAACTCTACGGCGCAAACCAACTCCACAAGGAAGACTACGGCGAAAACCCAAGTCCCTGGCAAAAACCCAACTCCACGGCAAAAACCAACTCCACGGCGCAAACCAACTCCACGGCGCAAACCAACTGTATGGTGCAAACCAACTCCACGGCAAAGATTAATTCCACTGCGCAAACCAAGTCCCAATGCAAACCAACTCTACGACACAAACCAACTCCACGGCGAAACCCAATTCGACGGGAACCAACTCGGCTTTTGTTTTTATTGGTGGGTAGAAGTTAATTCAAGCTAGCACTGGCCTCGGGTTGTTAGGAAAGAAATTCATTTTTTTGATGTTGATTTTTCGGGAAATGCAAGATGGAGCTTTAAAATCGATGTGATGCTAGAACATCGATGATGTAGTAGCTCAATATATGTTTTCAGGTGGCATAAGACTTTTTGTTGGTGGCGAGTTATTTTGGCTGGGTTTGTTAGGAAAGAAATACAAGTTTGATAAGCGGTGACGCAACAAAAGGTTGGGAATGTCTTGAAAGGTGGGCAGGCCCTGGGCCGAAAACCAACTCGCCGAAAACCAACTCGACGAAAACCAACTCGACGAAATTCAACTCGACGAAAACCAACTCGCCGAAAACCAACTCGCCGAAAACCAACTCGCAGAAAACCAACTCGCCGAAAACCAACTCGCCGAAAACCAACTCGCCGAAAACCAACTCGCAGAAAACCAATTCGCAGAAAACCAACTCCACGAAAACCAACTCGCAGAAAACCAACTCCACGAAAACCAACTCCACGAAAACCAACTCCACGAAAACCAACTCCACGAAAACCAACTCGACGAAAACCAACTCGAAAAACCAACTCGACGAAAACCAACTCGACCAAAAACAACTCGACGAAAACCAACTCGACGAAAACCAACTCGACGAAACCAACTCGCAAAAACCAACTCGCAAAAACCAACTCGCAGAAAACCAACTCGCAAAAACCAACTCGCAAGTCCACGAAAAACCAACTCGCGAAAACCAACCAAAAAACCAACTCCACGGCAAAAAACTCCACGCCCAACTCGCAGAAAACCAACTCGACGAAAACTAACTCCACGAAAACCAACTCGCCAAAAAACAACTTGAAGAAAACCAACTCGACCAAAACCAACTCGACCAAAACTAACTCCACGAAAACCAACTCGCCAAAAAACAACTCCACGAAAACCAACTTGAAGAAAACCAACTTGACCAAAACCAACTCGACACAAACCATCTCCACGACAAAGATTAAACCAACTCTCGCAAACCAAGCCCCAAGGCAAACCAACTCCTACGACCAAACCAACTCCACGGCGAAACCAATTCACCAACTCGACCCACACCAACGCGACCAAAACCAACTTGACCAAAACCAACTCGACCCAAACCATTTAACTCAACCCAAACCAACTCCACGGCGCAAACCAACTCCACGGCTCAAAGCAGCTCAACCCAACCATCTCCCGGGGAAACCAAGTCCACGGCGCAAACCAACTCCACAGCGCAGTCCACAGCGAAGACAAACTCCACGGCGAAGACCAACTCCACGGCGAAGACCAACTCCACGGCGAAGACCAACTCCACGGCGAAAACCAAGTACACGGCGAAAGCCAAGTCCCCTGTGCAAACCAACTCCACGGCACAAACCAACTCCACAGCGCGGACCAACTCCACGGCGCAGACCAACTCCACGGCGAAGACCAACTCCACGGCGAAGACCAACTCCACGGCGCAAACCAACTCCACGGCGCAAACCAACTCTACGGCGCAAACCAACTCCACAAGGAAGACTACGGCGAAAACCCAAGTCCCTGGCAAAAGCCCAACTCCACGGCAAAAACCAACTTCACGGCGCAAACCGACTCCATGACGCAAACCAACTCCACGGCGCAAACCAACTCCACGGCGCAAACCAACTCCACGGTGCAAACCAACTCCACGGCAAAGATTAATTCCACGGCGCAAACCAAGTCCCAATGCAAACCAACTCTACGACACAAACCAACTCCACGGCGAAACCCAACTCGACGGGAACCAACTCGGCTTTTGTTTTTATTGGTGGGTAGAAGTTAATTCAAGCTAGCACTGGCCTCGGGTTGTTAGGAAAGAAATTCATTTTTTTGATGTTGATTTTTCGGGAAATGCAAGATGGAGCTTTAAAATCGATGTGATGCTAGAACATCGATGATGTAGTATCTCAATATATGTTTTCAGGTGGCATAAGACTTTTTGTTGGTGGCGAGTTATTTTGGCTGGGTTTGTTAGGAAAGAAATACAAGTTTGATAAGCGGTGACGCAACAAAAGGTTGGGAATGTCTTGAAAGGTGGGCAGGCCCTGGGCCGAAAACCAACTCGCCGAAAACCAACTCGCCAAAAACCAACTCGCCAAAACCAACTCGACGAAAAACCAACTCGAAAAAAAACAACTCGACGAAAACCAACTCGAGAAAACCAACTCGCAGAAAACCAACTCGACGAAAACCAACTCGACGAAAACCAACTCGAAAAACCAACTCCCAACCCGAAAACCAACTCGCCAAAAAACCAACTCGCAGAAAACCAACTCGCCAAAAACCACTTGAAGAAAACCAACTCGACCAAAACTAACTCCACGAAAACCAACTCGCCAAAAACAACAAACTCAAAAAAAACCAAAACCAACTCGACAGAAAACCAACTCAACCAAACCAACTCGACCCAAACCAACCATCTCCCGCCACCAAAACCAACTTGACCAAAACCAACTCGACCCAAACCATTTAACTCAACCCAAACCAACTCCACGGCGCAAACCAACTCCACGGCTCAAAGCAGCTCAACCCAAACCATCTCCGGGAAACCAAGTCCACGGCGCAAACCAACTCCACAGCGCAGACCAAACTCCACGCGCAACTCCACGGCGCAAACCAACTCCACGGCGCGAGACCAACTCCACCAACTCCGCAGGCGCAAACCAACTCCACGGCGCAAACCTACTCCACGGCGCAACCAACTCCACGGCGCAACCAACTCCACGCGCGAAACCAACTTGGCCACGGCGCAGACCAACTCCACGGCGAAGACCAACTCCACGGCGAAGACCAACTCCATGGCGAAGACCAAATCCACGGCGAAAACCAAGTCCCCTGTGCAAACCAACTCCACGGCGCAAACCAACTCCACGGCAAAAACCAACTCCAACTTGACGAAACCAACTCCACGGGAAGCAAACCAACTGTACGGTGCAAACCAACTCCACGGCGCAAACCAACACCACGGCGCAAACCAACTCCACGGCGCAGACCAACTCCACGGCGCAGACCAACTCCACGGCGAAGACCAACTCCACGGCGAAAACCAACTCCACGGCGAAGACCAACTCCACGGCGCAAACCAACTCTACGGCGCAAACCAACTCCACAAGGAAGACTACGGCGAAAACCCAAGTCCCTGGCAAAAACCCAATTCCACGGCAAAAACCAACTCCACGGCGCAAACAACTCCACCGCGCAAACCAACTGTACGGTGCAAACCAACTGTATGGTGCAAACCAACTCCACGGCAAAGATTAATTCCACGGCGCAAACCAAGTCCCAATGCAAACCAACTCTACGACACAAACCAACTCCACGGCGAAACCCAATTCGACGGGAACCAACTCGGCTTTTGTTTTTATTGGTGGGTAGAAGTTCATTCAAGCTAGCACTGGCCTCGAGTTGTTAAAGAAAGAAATTCATTTTTTTGATGTTGATTTTTTGGGAAATGCAAGATGGAGCTTTTAAATCGATGTGATGCTAGAACATCGATGATGTAGTTGCTCAATATATGTTTTCGGGTGGCATAAAACTTTTTGTTGGTGGCGAGTTATTTTGGCTGGGTTTGTTAGGAAAGAAATACAAGTTTGATAAGCGGTGATGCAACAAAAGGTTGGGAATGTCTTGAAAGGTAGGCAGGCCCTGGGCCGAAAACCAACTCGCCGAAAACCAACTCGCCGAAAACCAACTCGCCGAAAACCAACTCGACGAAAACCAACTCGCCAAAAACCAACTCGACGAAAACCAACTCGCAGAAAACCAACTCGCCGAAAACCAACTCGCAGAAAACCAACTCGCAAAAAACCAACTCGCAAAAAACCAACTCGCAAAAAACCAACTCGCCGAAAACCAACTCGACGAAAACCAACTCGACGAAAACCAACTCGACGAAAACCAACTCGACGAAAACCAACTCGACGAAAACCAACTCGACGAAAACCAACTCGACGAAAACCAACTCGACGAAAACCAACTCGCAAAAAAAAACTCGACGAAAACTAACTCCACGAAAACCAACTCGCCAAAAAACAACTCGCCAAAAAACAACTCGAAGAAAACTAACTCGAAGAAAACCAACTCAACCCAAACCAACTCGACACAAACCATCTTAACTTAAACCAACTCGGCCCAAACCAACTTGACCCAAACCAACTTGACCCAAACCAACTTGACCCACACCAACGCGACCAAAACCAACTCGACCAAAACTTACTCCACCCAAACCATTTAACTCAACCCAAACCAACTCCACGGCGCAAACCAATATTTTAATATAAAGGACTCAGTGACACATTACAGTTCCTGTTCTTCAGGACCTCGGGGAGGGGTACGTATGCCGGGTACCTTCGTACTCCCACCAACCGCCAAGGTAGAACAATCTAAAACATTTGTTTGTTTGTTTTTAAATACAAAAATATGACAGAAATTGGTATATTTTGAGCTTTTTACATGATCTCATTAGGCTACCGTTCTATAATGCATGTGAAATTGGAAGGAAAAAAAACCCATCTAGACTCCCGCCCCTTCTACTTTATTTAGTTCTACATCACAGAAAAAGGTTCTAAACTTCAGGAAACGCACCGTTGCATCATGGCAAATCCTGGATACGGGCCTGTTGTCTATAACAACTCCATGGTTGCAGTGCCACCGAGAGCCAAGGCGGGCCCCGGGGGTATCTTGGACACACGAGCCCCTATGGTAAGTTAAAGTTCTTCTTTTTACACATCTCGAGGTAGTACAAACAGACGCGTTAGTAGACCATTGTGACTGCGGGGCTGTAAAATATAAGATTTACCGACGACGATAAATGAACCTCCCTGAGCTCTTAAAACGATTTCACCCCGTTTGGGAGGTAAAAATGAGACATTATTAAATTATCAAATTGAGAAGAATTGATCAAATTGAAGAAAAAACTGTAAAACAATTGACGAATTTGGCAAGATGTCCTGAAAACTGAGCAAAAATTTCCGAAAATCAAGGAAAATTGCCAGAAAAGGAAGAAAATTTCCGAGAAATTTCTCGGGGAAAATTGATACCAGATAGGAGGTCACCTCGGTTGTATCCTTTCTTTTCGCAGTCTCGGTTGGGAGGTCAAATTGGGAAATGCTTGACATAGAATTGGTAAAACTGAAGGAAATATTATTCAAAATTTTGGAAGAATTTTGGCAATATTTTCAGAAAATTGATGTCTATGGATTTCTTCTCTTTGTCTTTTTATTGGTGGTTTTTGTACTGCATCAATTTTGTTCTTTTGTTTGAGAGTGTTGCCGTATACAAAACAAAACAAAATCTACAAAAACTAAGAATTAAAGAAACGAATAGGCATGCATAGAGGCAACATTAGCTGAGTTGCTTTAAAATCTATTAAAGAAATCTCTCATAGCAAAAAAATTAACATTGTACAATTTTTGAATCTCAGACATTAATAATCTTTATTTTATGTAAATTATGTGATATGTTACATGTGACCTTGCTATTTTGTTTGTAGATATTTTGTTTTTTAAATGTTTATTATAATTCAATGTGCAACATCAGACCAAATGTTTTTGAGTCTTTGCTGTTCCCTTCCTTTAAGTCGAGGAATTTATTTGTCATATATAATTAAAATTTGTTTTACCTCTGTATAAATGTATGTATTTCAGCTTCTTTTGAAATTTGATCTTGTAATAAATCGGTTATACGTGTTTGTATAAAATCAGGACAAGATGAAATAAAGTTTGCTTCAACAATAAATATCGCAACTTTGCTTTGTTGTTGTGTGGCCCTAGGACATCCGGTATCTCCGGGCAGGGCCATAATTCCCGGGGTACTGGCGCACCGCTCGGGGAACCTTCATAGCTAGAGCAGCGGCCCCCTTCTCGGGCCCCAACAAAAAATGATAACGCTCGCCCGATCCATTTTCGTCGGCGGACGTCTGGCCCGCCCGTTACGCCACTGCCCGGGGACCACTGTTGCAACAGCTATTGTAATAACAACCGCTTTTGCAATAATTGTTACAACATTGCCATCACTGTCATCGTCGTCATCTTCATCATCATAATCATCATCATCACCGTCATCGTCGTCGTCATTATTATAATCATCATCATCGCCATCACAGTCATTATCAACATCGTCATCACCGTCATCGTCATAATCATAATCATCAACGTCATCGTCATAATCATCATCGTCAACGTCATCGTCATTATCAACATCGTCTTCACCGTCATCGTCATCACTACCATCGGTATCACCGATGATGGTGATGATGATGATGTTGGTGATTAAAAATAGTGGGTTGTACATGGTCCCGTCATTTGGAGAAAAGTGTATTACAATATTGGTTGCAATGGGTCAAACATAATGTAGCAATCGGGAAAATACCAAAAAAAAATTAGCTTCATCAAAGCTCTACAAGGTAACTCAATTATTTCAAAGTCAACTGTACAAAATTAGGACATCTAATGATAATCGTTTTAACGATGATAATGATGATGATAATGATGTTGATGATAATGATGTTGATGATAATGATGACGATGACGGTGATTACGACGGAGGTAGTGATGATGACGAAGACAGTGATGGTGATAATGATGATGACGGTGACAGTGATGGCAATGGTGATGATGACGATGATGGTAGTGGTGATGATGATGATGATGATAATGATGATGATGATAACGATGACGATGACGACGAAGGTAATGACGATGGTAAGGGTGATGACGATGGCGATAACGATGACGATGATGATGATGATGATGTTGGTG